>CM038141.1:55761638-56203480 GCA_021437245.1 Aegilops speltoides | reverse complement strand
ATGGCAAGTCATTGGCTTCAGCCCCCAAGCCACAGTCTTTGGGGTGTTGGGATAAACTTGAGCACTCTTGTTCCCATTTTGGGTCCATCTAGGAGGCGCTCAACACAACGAACAAGGCAACCGGACTTATAATGCTTGAACACTCTCACTTAGCCATAGAATTCTATAATTTTAAATTTTGGCGAAGCCATTAGTATTCGGAAGACGGAATTCGGGGCGCTATCCACGCCTTCGTCGGACATTATCCGGTACTTCGCTTGAAGCGGCATGGGTCTTTAGGGACCCGAAAAGACCTCTCGAACAGCGACCAGCCTCTCGCCTTATCATGCCGGTCAGTTTTAGCTTTCTCCACTGAGGCGCTCGCCCAGCTCAACCGGGGCGCAATCGCAGTGGTTCTCCCAGTACCACCTTAGCCGACAGAACAGAACATAAGGCGCCAAAACGTGGTTGCCTGGCAAACCCAACTATTGACCCAAGACATGATTCGGAGCCGATTCATATAATGCTATAAGTTCGGGGTGCCGCACTTGTGAAAGTGTTCGGACTTATCACACCATAATGCGGGGAACATAAGCCCCTGGTGTATTCAGCCGTACCAATAATATACGGGTGTGAGATGTCGTTAATGAACACATGTGTAAAGTAATGCAATAACAGGCAAAAAATGCTGCATTATTTATTTAAAGAATTCTGCTATGAGTGCGGAATGATACAAATAGTGTGGTAAGCAAGGGATTGGACTAATCAAACATGTCCCCCTCCAGGGATGGGCTGCGGACTGCTGGATATAATCAAATTTAATGCTCATAATGGAGACCACCTGAGTGTTTATCGCAGTCTTCTTTCTTCCCTGGCTGTTGCATCGTGAATTCAGCGGGTTCACCGCCGGACAGGGCCTCTGGTGAACGGAGTCCTGTGTACATAAAGAAAGAAAATAATAACAAAAAGGAGTGACACACTTGTGAGCCCCTGGTGTGGTCGAGCCGCACTCTGGGTCTGTTGTGGTCGTGCCCCTTCCCCTAGGCCCATGGTATCTCCAGAGCGTAATGATGTACCCGGAGGGTTGGTCTTGCAATTATGTAAGGGCTGGGGTTGGGGCCGCATTGCTACGTGTGCTCTGAACGTGCCAGGTGGTCTTGGTTGATGTTGCTCCGGGCGCGTTTGGCCGTGTCCGGCCGTTTAACGGCCGGACTCGAGTATTGCCTTAAAAGGCTGCTCTGTACTTCTGCCGCGAGAGCCGCTGTGTGTTCCTCCGTTCGAAGGGAGCGTTCCGTATTTCCATTGACCGTAATGACTCCACGAGGGCCTGGCATCTTGAGCTTGAGGTATCCGTAATGCGGTACCGCGTTGAACTTTGCAAACGCGGTTCGTCCGAGCAGGGCGTGACAGCCGCTGCGGAATGGGACTATGTCGAAGATTAACTCCTCGCTCCGGAAATTGTCCGGGGATCCGAAGACCACTTCCAGTGTGACTGAGCCTGTACAATTGGCCTCAACACCTGGTATTACGCCTTTGAAAGTCGTCTTTGTAGGTTTAATCCTTGAGGGATCTATGCCCATCTTGCGCACTGTATCCTGATAAAGCAGGTTCAGGCTACTGCCGCCGTCCACTAGGACTCTCGTGAGGTGAAATCCATCGACGATTGGGTCTAAAACCAATGCGGCGAATCCGCCGTGGCGGATACTGGTCGGATTATCTCTTCGATCGAAAGTGATCAGGCAAGAGGACCATGGATTGAACTTAGGGGCGACTGGCTCCATCGCATATACGTCCCTTAGTGCACGGTTTCGCTCCCTCTTGGGTATATGGGTTGCGTATATCATGTTCACCGTCCGCACTTGTGGGGGGAAACCCTTCTGTCCTCTATTGTTCGGCGGTCGGGTCTCTTCCTCCTCGTCGCTGTGCAGCCCCTTGTCGTTGTTTTCGGCAATTAACTTGCCTACTTGCTTGAACACCCACCAATCTCTGTTGGTGTGATTAGCTGGCTTTTCAGGGGTACCATGTATCTGGCATAAGCGGTCGAGTATTCGGTCCAAATTGGACGGACCCGGAGTGGTTCTTTTGAATGGCTTCTTCCCCTGACCGGGTTTAGACCCTCGGAATCCGGCGTTGATTGCCATATCCTCCTTGTCATCGCCGTTAATGCGGCGTTTATTTTTGCTTCGACGCGACCTGCCATTGTGGTCCTTGGTATACGGACTGCCAGAATTTTTCCTGAGGTTGTTGCTGCGAGCTAGCCAGCTATCCTCTCCCGCACAGAAGCGGGTTATTAATGATGTGAGGGCTGCCATGGATTTCGGCTTTTCCTGTCCTAGGTGCCGGGCTAGCCACTCGTCGCGGATGTTATGCTTGAAGGCTGCGAGGGCCTCTTCATCCGGACAGTCAACGATTTGATTTTTATTTGTAAGGAACCGTGTCCAGAATTGTCTGGCTGATTCGTATGGCTGTTGAATTATGTGGCTTTGGTCATCGGCGTCTGGTGGTCGCACATATGTGCCCTGGAAGTTGTCGAGGAATGCGGCTTCCAGGTCTTCCCAACACCCAATTTACTCTGCGGGCAAGCTGTTAAGCCAATGCCGAGCTGGTCCTTTAAGCTTGAGTGGGAGATACTTGATGGCGTGGAGATCGTCGCCGCGGGCCATATGGATGTGAAGGAGATAATCTTCGATCCAAACCGCGGGGTCTGTTGTGCCATCGTAGGATTCAATGTTTACGGGTTTAAACCCTTCAGGGATTTGATGATCCATTACTTCGTCAGTGAAGCATAGCGGGTGTGCGGCACCTCTATATTGAACAATATCACGACGTAGCTCGAGAGAGCGTTGTCTGCTGTGTTCGGCCCGGCCAGAGTTATTGTATCTGGCGCGACGGTATTCATTGTGGGTCGTGGGGCGCCCACGTGATCCATAGATGGATCTGGATTGCCTTGCTTTGTCCTCCAATATATCTCGCAAGTCCGGCGCGTTCCCTCTTGGCTTCGTACTTTTGGAGCGATGCCGGGTATGGTCTTGGTGGAGGGCCTAGATGCCTCTCTCGCCTCGCCACGGGTGGTCGGTCGGCCGTGTGTCTTGTTGGCGATGAAGGTATGTATGTTTCCTCCTCTAATCGGGGGAGCAACTTGCGTCTTGGGTAGCTTTTGGAGGGGCGTTCGAGTTCATACTCTTCGGCCGCGAGGACCTCGGTCCATCAATCGGCCAGCAGGTCTTGATCAGCTTGAGGCTGCTGCTGCTTTTTCTTTAGGCTATTTGCCGTGGCGATAAGCCTGCATTTAAAATGCTCTTGTTCGACGGGATCCTCGGGCACGACGAATTCGTCGTCGTTGAGGCTTGCCTCGTCTTCGGAGGGAGGTATATAATTATCATCCTCGACCTCTTCGTCTGCCGCCCTCTCGTGAGGGCTTGCTTCTGCATCCTCCTGCGCTGAATCTTGCTGGAGGGGATTATCTTCGGCACTCTCTGGGGTATTATAATCTCTTGTGCCTGAATCTCCATTCTTGCTATGGCGGGATTTAGAGCGGCGCCGCTGACGTTGGCGCTTGGGCTGTTTCTTTGAGGAATCTGCCTCTGCTGCTTCTTCGCCGTCCCCCTCTTTTGGGGTGTCCACCATGTATATGTCATATGACGAGGTGGTCTTCCAATGCCCTATAGGCACTGGTTCTTGTTCGTCTCCGGCGTCGTCGTCCATACCGTCGATGTCTTCGGAGTCATAGTCTAGCATGTCTGTTAGATCATCGACAGTGGCTACAAAGTGGGTGGTGGGTGGGCTTTGAATTTCTTTGTTGTCCGTATCCCAACCGTCCTGGCCATAGTCCGGCCAGGTCTCTCCGGATAGCGAGAGATGTTTTAGCGAATTTAGGATGTCGCCAAAGGGCGAGTGTTGGAAGATGTCCGCGGCGGTGAATTCCATAACCGGCACCCAATCAGAGTCGATTGGCAGGGGCGTGGGAGGTCCGGAGTCCGGCGGGGAGTCCGGCACCTCGGAGTCACAAGCTTCGCGAGGTACAAGGTTAGTGTTCGGCTCCATCACCGTGGAAGTTGCAGCCCCCGAGGTGGTTTCCAACCACCGGTCCTCTGTCTGGGTGATTGGCTCCAGACTAAGGGCTGGAGCGGATTCTTGTGCGGCCACCAAGGCACTGTTCGGCGGCTGAGCTAGATCATACCCATCGTGATAGTGCGGCACGCTTGGCTGTGGCTCGAGCCCGTCGAAGATCAAGTCCCCGCGGATGTCGGCCGTGAAGTTTAGGCTCCCGAACTTGATCTGACGGCCAGGGGCATAGCTTCGATCTGCTCGGATGGCCAAGTGAATTAGCCCGATGCGAAGCCGCCCGAATCTGAAGATCTGTCCGGGAGAAAAGTCTCACCTGGACAGCGTTGTTGATTGAAGAAGCCATCAAGCCTATCGGTGGCGATACGGAGGAACTCTCAATGAAAGCACCAATGTCGGTGTCAAAACCGGCGGATCTCGAGTAGGGGGTCCCGAACTGTGCGTCTAGGCAGATGGTAACAGGAGACAAGGGACACGATGTTTTACCCAGGTTCGGGCCCTCTTGATGGATGTAAAACCCTACGTCCTGCTTGATTAATATTGATGATATGGGTAGTACAAGAGTGGATCTACCACGAGATCAAGGAGGCTAAACCCTGGAAGCTAGCCTATGGTATGATTGTTGTAATGTATGTTGTGTCCTACGGACTAAAGCCCTCCGGTTTATATAGACACCGGAGAGGGCTAGGGTTACAAAGAGTCGGTTACAATGGTAGGAGATCTACATATCCGCATCGCCAAGCTTGCCTTCCACGCCAAGGAAAGTCCCATCCGGACACGGGACGGAGTCTTCAATCTTGTATCTTCGTGGTCTTGGAGTCCAGCGGACGATGATAGTCCGGCTGTCCGGACACCCCCTAGTCCAGGACTCCCTCTGACTCCGATTTCTCTGCACCTCGACGAAGAGAAAGAAAAGAGAGTCTGAGGTAGCAGTCACCATAGTAGCCTAATGAACCAACAGTTTATTGCCATCAATGGCTCTGTTTCCCAAATTTTGTGAATCCACTAAGAATCGAGGGAGGACCGAGGAAACGAAGGACTGCAGACTGCTTTGAGTCCCATGAAAGTGAGACCGTGACATGACTGGGTTGTGGGCTCACGTCAACAAGTTGGGCCATGATTTACTTATTCTCTTATTAATACCTGATTAGCTCAAAAACAATTAATAAAAATTGGGGCATGTTGTAGGACCTTGAAGTATGTCTAGAGGGGGGGTGATTAGACTACTTGACCAAAAAAAACTTAACCTTTTCCCAATTTTAGAGTTTGGCAGATTTTAGCTACTTTAGGACAAGTCAAGCAATCATCACACTATTCAAGCAAGCATGCAAAGAGTATATAGGCAGTGGAAATTAAAGCATGCAACTTGCAAGAAAGTAAAGGGAAGGGTTTGGAGGATTCAAACGCAATTGGAGAGACGGATTTTTTTGGCGTGGTTCCGATAGGTGGTGCTATCGTACATCCACGTTGATGGAGACATCAACCCACGAAGGGTAATGGCTGCGCGATTCCACGGAGGGCTCCACCCACGAAGGGTCCACGAAGAAGCAACCTTGTCTATCCCACCATGGCCGTCGCCCACGAAGGACTTGCCTCACTAGTGGTAGATCTTCACGAAGTAGGCGATCTCCTTGCCCTTACAAACTCCTTGGTTCAACTCCACAATCTTGTCGGAGGCTCCCAAGTGACACCTAGCCAATCTAGGAGACACCACTCTCCAAGAAGTAACAAATGGTGCGTTGATGATGAACTCCTTGCTCTTCTGCTTCAAATGATAGTCTCCCCAACACTCAACTCTCTCTCATAGGTTTTGGATCTGGTGGAAAGAAGATTTGAGTGGAAAGCAACTTGGGGAAGGCTAGAGATCAAGATTCATATGGTAGGAATGGAATATCTTGGCCTCAACACATGAGTAGGTAGTTCTCTCTCAGAAATTGTAAGTTGGAAGTGTAGGTTTGTTCTGATGGCTCTCTCCACGAATGAAGAGGAGGTGGTGGGGTATATACAGCCTCCACACAAAATCTAACCGTTACACACAATTTACCAAACTCGGTGGGACCGATTCAACAGACTCGGTCGGACCTATTTCGTAAACCTAGTGACCATTAGTGATTTTCGGTGGGACTGACATGCATCTCAGTGAGACCGATTCAGTTAGGGTTAGGGCATAACATAATCTCGGTAAAACCGATTACACAAACTCGGTGAGACAGATTTGGTAATAAGCTTTCCAGAGATTTGGTTAGGTAAACTCGGTGGGACCGATTTGCTCTTTTCGGTGAGACCGAAATGTTACAAAAAGGAAACAGAGAGTTTACATTGCAATCTTGGTGGGACCGATCGCTCACTTCGGTTAGACCGAAATGTTACGAAGGGAAACAGAGAGATTACAACCCCATCTCGGTGAGATCGAGATCCCTATCGGTAAGACCGATTTGCTAAGGGTTTGTGGCAGTGGCTATGACTTTTGGAATCAGTGGTGCCGGATAGGAAGAATCGGTGTGGCCGATTTTGGCTTTGGGTTTAGGTCATTTGTGGATATGGGAAAGTAGTTGAGGGTTTTGGAGGATATCACAAAGCACATCAAGCAAGAGGCTCATTAAGAAACACCTCATCCCTCCTTGATAGTATTGGCTTTTCCTATAGACTCAATGTGATCTTGGATCACTAAAATATAAATGAAGAGTCTTGAGCTTTTGAGCTTGAGCCAATCCTTTGTCCTTAGTATTTTGAGGGATCCACTTTCATCATCCATGCCATGCCATTCATTGAGCTTTCCTAAAATAATAGTCTTGGAATAGCATTAGCTCAATGAGCTATATGTTGTTATGAATTACCAAAACCACCTAGGGATAGTTGCACTTTCAATCTCCCCCTATTTGGTAATTGATGACAAAACATAGATCAAAGCTTCGACAAAAGATAATAAGATTTAACAACATCGTCACTTTGAGAAGTATGTGATAAGCAAGAGCTCCCCCTAAATTTGTGCATAGTTTAAGATTTGCTTTGGACTGCAAATGCACAATGAATTAGGCTCATGGGTTACTCTTCCATGTCACATACATCTTGGTGGAGTGCTCAAAGTAATAAACATTGAATACATGCACTCATCACCAAGAAAAGTGAATGATCACATAAGATAGATAGGATAATATCATCAAACATGCATAAGTGTAGCTTATGATCAAACACATGATCATCAATGTCTCACAAGCATAGTATCTCAAACGATCAAAAGCAAACAAGTTTTAAACCACAAAATAAAGCAAGAGAGAACAAACGCAACACTCTCTCTCTCTCTCTCTCTCGAAGCCTATGATCTATACATTTTTCTCCCCCTTTGGCAACAAGTTACCAAAAAGTTCATAGAAAATGCATAGTGCTAGAACGACTCTCAGGCTTGATCTTCTGGTGGTGGTGTCCTGATGACTCCAGGGACAAAGACTTCAGTTGAAGTAGAGGGTGCTGGAGTGGATGCTGGAGTTGGTTGCACTGGAACTGTAGGTGCTGTGGCTGGTGCAGATATTGTTGCTCTAGTGTCTGTCACAGGCACTGCAACTGACCTCTAGGCTCTGGGCACTCTGGCAAACACATTTGTGGTAGTCTTGCCCTGCCTCTCCTGCATGTCATCCTGTAGCTGCTCCACAATTGACTAAATCTCAGTTACTTTGACATCAAGGTCATGGAATTTGAGTTCCATGATTCTCTCAAGGCTCTCCTGATTCTGAGTGAGGGTGGCCAGTCCTTTCTCAATCCTCAGTGTAGATGCTATCAAGTAACCAAGCTACTCCTGTTTGGTCGTCAAGAAATATTCAGATGCCTCCTATTGAGTTGGCATCCTGGCAGCCTTCTCCTTCTTTGCCTTCTCCTTCTTCTCCTGAGCTTGAACTGATGTTGGATCATTCTCATTCATGACAATCTCATTGTCCTCAAAGTCTGGATAAAGTGGGAAATGTTCCTTATCCAACTGATATTTCCCTGTGCCCATCTTTGAGTTGATCAACTCCTGAATCTGAGGTGCATATCCACAGCTCCTCTTCTGATCTGCTACAGTCCTCTTAATGGTTTAAATCATAAGGCTCATGACTTTAAACTTTTGTGGTACATCAAACACATGCAACATGTTGATGGCATGCCCTCTGATCATGTTATGGTCACCAGACTTGGGCAATAGAGTATGCCTCAGAATCCAATTGATGGTTGGCAACCCTGACAACAGAAAGTGAACTGATCCAAACTTGTGAGTCTCAACTGCCTTGTCTGGGATCTCCTTGTACATGTGAGCCATGGAATTGTGATCCATCTTCTTCTTTGCATAAATATCCAGGTCATCCTCATTTTCCTTTGGGGCATTTATCAGACTTGCCCATTCTGCAACAGTTGACTGGTACCTTGTACCTTTAGACATCAAAACAATTCTTCCATCTGGGTAAAAGTGTGCTGTGGAGTAGAATTGCATGATAAGTTCATCATTCCAGTGAGTGAACTTTTGTCCAAGAAAATCAGCAACTCCACAAGCTACAAAGCTTTCTTGCACTCCTGGATAGTGCTCTTCATTGTCCTTGATGTAGGTCCAGTCAACCCACCTCATGTCACAAACTATAGGTTTCTTATCCAACAGAATTGTCTCATAGACGTCCTGCTGTTCCTTTGTATGAAACCTATAGTCAACAACAGTTCTTCTTCTTGAAGCATATGGATCTTCCATCCTCCACAGCCTTAGCCCTGAATCCTTCCTGATCCTCATGTCCTCAGCCACAGGATGGGCATCATTGTGGTCTGGTATCTTGGGCTTGAGCTTTCTTAGGACTTGTCCATCTTCATCTTCTTCTTCAGCAACATTTGGCACTGGGGCCTTGTTCTTCTCAGCAGCTGGAATACTTCTAGTATTCCTCTTCGGTACTTTCTTGGCCTTGGAGGCAGCTTTGGGTCCTTCCTTGGGCTTAGATGTTGCAGCCCCTGATCAGATTGCATCACCCATAAGCTTAGGTGCCTTAGGTGCTAGTGCACCAACCTCTTCCTCTTCTTCAGAATCTCTTCTCATTGAGGGCTTTCCAAGGACCTTGGCAGTTGTGGTTCTTGCTCTCTTCTTTTTCTTGTCCTGAGCACCTTCATCCTCTGATTCAATTGTGAATTTCATAGTCTCTCAAGTGGGGACTTTCTGAGGTTTGGAAGAAGTGACTTTCTTCTCAGGTGCCTCTTTGGGTTCTGTCTGAGCTGGCACTTGAGTGGACTTTCTAGCTTTAGGCATTGGTGTCCTCTTGGTAGGAACTTTCTTCTTCAGTCCAGGCTTAGTGCTATGTGCAGAGCCATATTCCTTCTTGAGCACCACTTTCTTGGAAGTAGCCTCATCTTCCTCAGCTTTATAATCTTCATCCTCTGAGTCTGATATTCTTTTCCTTCTCTGCCTGGTAGCTGCCTTGGGCAGGTTGCTAGGAGTACTTCTGCTCCCTACATCTATAGTTGAGGGACTAGTGCCCTCACTCAAGTCCATCTACTCTTCTAACCTGTTCTGGCTGTCACTCTGGTCTGACATGCTGCAAAAAGCTGATTGCTGACCCTGTGAAGAGTTATAGATGAGATAGAATAGATGAGCATCACAAAATGCAAAGATTTTTGCAAAAGAATGATTCAAAAATTCAGTTTTAGTTTTCCACAGAAAGCATTTCGGATCAACCGATTTTCAGACTCGGTGATACCGAAGCAGTTTTGGAACCTAAACTGATGGACTCGGTTGGACCGAGTCACAGTTTGGTGGCACTGAGACTGCTAGGGTTTCACAGAATTCTCAAATTGGTCGCACCGATTAGTAATTCTCGGTCAGACCGAGAGTCACTAGTGCAATGGCATAAGCCAAATCGGTGAGACCGAGTTTTTCAACTCGGTGGGTCCGAGATGGTTTCGGCGGAAACCTAACCCTAACAATTTGAATCACATCTAATCTACGGACTATTTTGAGTGGATAGAAGTGTTTCAATCGTGGCAAGATTCCATAAGAATACAATGTGCTAGGAATCAGACGTGGATAGCACAAAGATTGAGTACATACCCTAACTTGGCGGTGGACTCGCTACGGCGGCAACGGCGGGGGCGAAATCCGTTGACGGCGGCGGAGACCAGCTACTGGAGGCTGCTGGCGACGAGGAGACGATCTAGAGACCTTTGATGGCAGAGCGAGCTATTGCGCGGGCGAAGGGTTTCGGAGAAATTTCCAAAATTTTGCCCGTGACTATATATAGCCCGACCCTATCGGTGTGATCGAGTGGAACAACTCGGTGGCACCGAGATGCATAACTGTGTACAGTTACAGCAAATCAGTGTGACCAAAAAGTTCAAATTGGTTGCACCGAGATTGAAAACTCAAATCAACTTAATGATCTCGGTAGGACAGAAATGGAGGAATCAGTCTGACCGAGAGTCACAAAGAGGTTTTGGAAGTTTAAGTCTATGACGAATCGGGGACTCCGAGTGCTCCTCACACAGAGTGGTTCAAATCTGACTTGATCAAATTTTGTGATGTAGCATGAATAGAGTTTGAGATGAGGAAAGCATAGATAGCTAGAGAAAGTTCTTAGGCATTCTTGTCCATCCACTTGGCAAAAACAAAAACCAAACAATCAAAACAACAAGTGGATGTCCTTGAATGAGTAAAATATGCACCAATCATGCTCACACAATAAGATGGCAAATGAAATATGTGGCAAAGCATGCACAACCAATTCTAGCATCTATCAAACAATTGGCGATGACTAGGTCATCTATATATGAGTATATTGACTTAGGAGTCAAATGAGAACATTTGATCATAGGTCATACTCATCGTTTAAGCTCAAGTGGGGTTACCACTTTTACATAATGCATTGATTTGTTCACACCATTAGAGTTGCTTTGACTCAATTCTTAGAGTTAAGCTCCCCCTATATGTGAGATCCCCCCTTAGAGGGATGAACTAACCTTGGGTTTTGTCGATGATGACTTCATGTAGGTGTTGAAGATGTGGATGCTCAATGTTGATGTAGATCATTTGGAGCAATCCTTTGGAGTGAGTTGCACTTTCAACTTACCTACATGGGTTAGTCACACAAGGAACAAACAAGAATATCCATAGACATAGAGTGATGCACACACAAGATGATGTTAATGAAATCATTAGGTTACCTTGTCCCTTGCCTTACCAACATGAGGGTTTGTGACTCCTTTGAACTAGTGCAAGATGTGGAAGTTGATTGCACTTGTTCTTGCCAAAATGATATGAGTGAAGAATGTTGGCGGAGTCACCCTCAAGAACTCTCTAGTTCTTCTTCTTCGGGATCCACATCATCTTGATGGGAATCCTTGGAGTTGTAGTTGTACTTGATGAAGTAGAACTTGACTTAGTCTTGGGAACCCACTTGAACGAGGCTTTAGGTGCTTCTTCAAATGCATCAATCTCTTCTTGAAGCTTGTCCTTGCCTTTGTTATTGTGGTCTTGTGGTGGAAGATCATCTTGAGCTTGTGTTCCCTTGAAGGAAGTAGGATAATACTTCTCTTGTTGAGGAACAAACTTTGTCTTGGGGTATTGATCTTCTTCCCACTCAACTCCATTGGCATTAAACTTGCGTTCAAAACCAACACCTTGATTCTTCCGGTGCCTTCCTTGCTTGCGTACAATTTCCTCGAATTGCTTACTCCCGGCAAGGCTCTTGTAAACACCTTTCTCTATAATTCCCTTCAATAAGCTATTTTCTTGCTCAAGTGTAACTTGGCTAAGAGAATCATTAGTGGAATCAAGAGAACTACTAGAAGCAACAATATTGGATTGACATTATTATTGTTACTACTAGAGGAAGTATCTTTCTTGTACTTGTTACTAGACTTGACTTGACGCATGTAAGTAGATAAGAGTAAACGCTTGGCAATATAAGAAGAACTTTTCTTGCAGAGATCATCATTGATTGCTTTTAAGAACTCATGCTCTTGCTCAAGATTGAGCTTTTCAAAGCGTAACTTCTCATGAGCCCTTAAAAGTTCTCGATGATCTTCGTAGATAGTTTCATGAGCTAACTTAAGAGTGTTTAGTTCTTTAGTTAGAAGCTCAATCTTCTCCTTATAATTGTCATTCGTTTTATCTTGATTATCATGATTAATTGACGTTTCATCATAGTATTCATCACTAGAGTTGTCAACAAGTAAATCATCATCCACAAGCAAGTCATCTTCATCACTATTGAAATCAACATACTCAGGATGTGTTACCTTTGGACCTTTGGCCATGAAGCATCTTCCAACACCTTCATTTGGTGAATCAAATATGTAGTAGGAGTTGGTTGACACAAGTGCTAGACCGGCAACACCTTCATCTTGAGTATATTCGGAGTCGGAGTGATAGCTTCTCTCGGAGTGATTGTCAGAGTCGGAGCCGGAAACCCATTCACCAACATGAGCTTGATGTCTTCGTTTTGTGTAGCTCCTTGATGACTTGTCCTTCCTCTCCGAATTCTTGCTTCTCCGTGAGGGTCTTCGTTCATAACAATCATCTCTACTCCTCCTCTCCCTTGGTGGTGATTCTTCTCTTTTGCTCCTTATTCTTGGAGAATCTTCTCTTCTTTTGTAGGGTGTCGTACACTCATTGGAATAGTGTCCGGGTCTCCCACAATTGTAGCAATTGCGCTCTCGACTAGAAGATCTTTTGTCATTGTAAGACATTGACTTGGAGCTTCTTTCTTTGGTTCTACTCTTGTAGAATTTGTTGAAGTTCTTCACCATTAAGCTCAATTCTTCATTGAAGGTTTGTTTCTCACTTGATGATGTGGGGGCTTCACTTGAGGCTTTGTAAGCACCACTTGACTTGTTATGAAGTTCCTCCTTATCCTTGAGTGACATCTCATGAGCAACAATTCTTCCAATGACTTCCATTGGCTTGAGATCTTTGTAGTTTGGCATCATTTGAATCAATGTGCACACGGTATCATACTTTCCATCCAATGCTCTTAGGATCTTCTTGATGATGAATTTGTCGGTCATCTCTTCACTCCCTAAGCCGGCAATCTCATTTGTGATAAGAGCAAGCCTAGAGTACATTTCAGCGACACCTTCACCATCCTTCATTTTGAACTTGTCAAGCTGACTTTGGAGCACATCCAACTTGGATTCCTTGACGGATTCGGTACCTTCATGCATATCAATCAAAGTATCCCAAATTTGCTTTGCATTCTCAAGACGGCTGATTTTGTTGAATTCTTCGGGGCACAATCTGTCGAAGATGATATCGCATGCTTGAGCGTTGTATTGCAGAATCTTCATTTCTTCCGCATTAGCTTCACGGTTCAGTTCTCTCCCATCGAAAAATTCACCTTGCAAGCCAATACAAATAATTGCCCAAACGGCGGGGTTATGTCCAAGAATATGCATTTTCATCTTATGCTTCCAACTAGCAAAATTAGTACCATCAAAGTAAGGACCTCTACGGTGATAATTTCCCTCGCTAGACGCCATACTCTCCTAGGTTGTGAAACCAAGGCTATGACCACCAAAAACTATGGAAATCAAAGCAAATGGAAACCTGGCTCTGATACCACTTGTAGGACCTTGAAGTATGTCTAGAGGGGGGGCTGATTGGACTACTTGACCAATAAAAACTTAACCTTTTCCCAATTTTAGAGTTTGGCAGATTTTAGCTACTTTAGGACAAGTCAAGCAATCATCACACTATTCAAGCAAGCATGCAAAGAGTATATAGGCAGCGGAAATTAAAGCATGCAACTTGCAAGAAAGTAAAGGGAAGGGTTTGGAGGATTCAAACGCAATTGGAGACACAGATGTTTTTGGCGTGGTTCCGATAGGTGGTGCTATCGTACATCCACGTTGATGGAGACTTCAACCCACGAAGGGTAACGACTGCGCGAGTCCACGGAGGGCTCCACCCACGAAGAGTACATGAAGAAGCAACCTTGTCTATCCCACCATGGCCGTCGCCCACGAAGGACTTGCCTCACTAGTGGTAGATCTTCATGAACTAGGCGATCTCCTTGCCCTTACAAACTCCTTGGTTAAACTCCACAATCTTGTCAGAGGCTCCCAAGTGACACCTAGCCAATCTAGGAGACACCACTCCCTAAGAAGTAACAAATGGTGCGTTGATGATGAACTCTTGCTCTTGTGCTTCAAATGATAGTCTCCCCAACACTCAACTCTCTCTCATAGGTTTTGGATCTGGTGGAAAGAAGATTTGAGTGGAAAGCAACTTGGGGAAGGCTAGAGATCAAGATTCATATGGTAGGAATGGAGTATCTTGGCCTCAACACATGAGTAGGTAGTTCTCACTCAGAAATGGTAAGTTGGAAGTGTAGGTTTGTTCGATGGATCTCTCCACGAATGAAGAGGAGGTGGAGGGGTATATATAGCCTCAACACAAAATCTAACCGTTACACACAATTTAGCAAACTCGGCGGGACCGATTAAACAGACTCGGTCGGACCGATTTAGTAAACCTAGTGACCGTTAGTGATTTTGATTGGGCTGACATGCATCTCGGTGAGACCAATTCGGTTAGGGTTAGGGCATAACGTAATCTCGGTAAGACCGATTACACAAACTCGGTGAGACCGATTTGGTAATAAGCTTTCCAGAGAGTTGGTCAGGTAAACACGGTGGGACCGATTTGCTCTTTTCGGTGAGACCGAAATGTTACAAAAAGGAAACAGAGAGTTTACATTGCAATCTCGGTGGGACCGATTGCTCACTTTGGTTAGACCGAAACGTTACGAAGGGAAACAGAGAGATTACAACCCCATCTCGTTGAGAGCGAGATCCCTATCGGTAAGACCGATTTGCTAAGGGTTTGTGGCAGTGGCTATGACTTTTGGAATCGGTGGCGCCGGATAGGATGAATCGGTGTGACCGATTTGGCTTTGGGTTTAGGTCATTTGTGGATATGGGAAAGTAGTTGAGGGTTTTGGAGCATATCACAAAGCACATGAAGCAAGAGGCTCATTAAGCAACACATCATCCCTCCTTGATAGTATTGGCTTTTCCTATAGACTCAATGTGATCTTGGATCACTAAAATATAAAATGAAGAGTCTTGAGCTTTTAAGGTTGAGCCAATCCTTTGTCCTTAGTATTTTGAGGGATCCACTTTCATCATCCATGCCATGCCATTCATTGAGCTTTCCTGAAATAATAGTCTTGGAATAGCATTAGCTCAATGAGCTATATGTTGTTATGAATTACCAAAACCACCTAGGGATAGTTGCACTTTCACATGTCTAAAAAAAATTGGGCCCCCCAGATTATGGGGGCCCCGTGCAGCTGCTTCGGCTGCACCTACCCATATACGGGCCTGGTCATGGCCATCTTCGACGAGTTCTACGTTGGGTCCATCGACCTCGGACACCTCAACTTTGGGATCATCTCTCTCATTCCTAAGGTGCCTGGCGCTTCCGACATCCACCAGTTTTGTCCGATCACGGTCATCAATGTGATTTTCCGGATTCTGGAAAAAGGGTATGCCAATAGGGTGACCCGTCTTGCTGACCACGTTACCCGCCCCAACCAGTCCGCCTTCATTCAAGGACGGTATATTCTGGATGGGGTGCTTGTCCTTCATGAAGTCCTTCATGAGGTCCGCTCCAAACACCTCAAGGCGGTATTCCTGAAGATTGATTTCCATAAGGCTTATGACACTGTTAATTGGCCCTTCCTTCAGGAAGCTTTGCTCCGGAAGGGCTTTGACGACCGTCGGATCACCAGAGTAATGTAGATGGTCTCCTGCGGTCGCACTGCCGTGAACATCAATGGGGAGATCGACCCTTACTTCCCCACCCTCTGTGGGGTTAGACAAGGCGACCCCTTATCCCAGTTCTTGTTCAATATGGTGGTGGACGCTCTTGCTGCCATCCTGGATAAGGCTAAGGCTGCTGGCCATATTCGTGGGATCACCCCCCACCTGGCCGGTGGCTCCAGGATCTCCCTCCTCCAGTATGCCGACGACACCATCATCATGGTCGAAGGCTTGTAGACGGACATCTCCAACCTCAAGTTACACCTCCTCTACTACCAACAAATGCCTGGCCTTAAGATTAACTTCGACAAGAGTGATGTAATGGTAATGGGTTATTCTCCGGCTAAGAGTCTGGCCATTGCCAACCTACTTAACTGCCGCCTGGGCTCCTTCCCCACGACCTACTTGGGAATGGCCATTAGTGACTCTGGCTCACTGTCGCGGACTTGCGCCCGACCATGGCCAAGCTTCAAACACGCATCGATCCATGGCAGGGTAGATGGTTATCAAAGGTGGCTCGAACAATTCTCATTAGCTCATCCCTCTCCAGCCTCCTCTTGATCCTCATGAGCTTCTACAACCTTCACGAGACTCTGCACCATGAGATCGCCAAAGTCCAGTGATGTAGGGTGGAACCCTATACGGTCGATCTTTCATGAAAGGAGCTGATCCCGCGAAGAACACGAAGAACACGAGGAAGAACAGAGAGAAATCACAAGGGGAAATACTCAAGAAAAAGTCCAATCACACATCCACTAGACAATCAAACACACAAGATCCACAAGGTACATGAACAACAAAGGGAAAGATACAAGGTAGCGTTCATTCCAATCCTTGGAGGAGTTGAGGTCTTGATGATTTCCTAGAAGGATCTTCCCTTGCGGGGTCTTGGACATATCCCGTAGGATCTTCTCACATGGAGGTCTTGAACTCCATGGGAGTGGTAGTATCTCTCTCTCTCTCAAGAGTAGAGTAGAGTGGTACAAGGAGCAAAGCTCTCTATCAAATGATCTATCACTTTGCTAACCCTGACTAGAGGAAGGGGAAGGAGTATTTATAGTCCAAGCCGCGAAGGGGTAAGTGGGGAAGGGGATGCATGGGCCTCTGGCCAATGGCTGTGCGCAGGCAGGCGCCGGATGTCTAGGTTGGGGGCCGGATGTCCGGGGCTTCGCGAGTCGCCGGATGTCCGGGGCACTGGCCGGATGTCCGGCCCGAAGATGGGCAAACTTCCGGTGCGTTCTGTCGTCGATGCCGGATTTCCGGTGGAGGCGCTGGATGTCTGGGCTTTGGTGAGGTGCCGGATGTCCGGGGCTCGCGCCGGATGTCCGGGGCCTAGAGCACTTAGGTTGCTGGGCTCTGCTGTAGTGGACATCTCCAGGGCCGGATGTCCGGGTCATGGGAGCTGTCTCGACTTCTTCCATCGTCGCTTCCAGGCTTCCCTCGCAGATGGTGTAGTCGTTCCTTGGTGCTTGCACTCCTCCTCGTCGTCCGTAGTGTTCAGACAATACCTATGCATGCACACAAGTGTAGTGTCAAGTAGTACACCATCCTCGAAGGTGTCAAGTGAGCACGTGTAAAGGAGATGATTCACCTTTGTGTATGTGAAGTAGATGTGGCACGTGGCACTCGCCGAACGGACTCTTGACATGGTGATGTCCGTAGGATGTTCCGCATCATCTACCCTCCCTTGGGAAAGATCCAACCCCGGATCGAAAACCAAATAACCATGGGAAATAGATGGCTTCGCCGTGTAGAAGTGGACGTTCACCAGTACTTGTCATCTTGAAACTCAAAATGGGCACTCTCCAATCTCGCACCGTCTAGTGATTCCTTCAAAAGGACTAAGGACAACAAACACTTGGAAAAAAATTGGTTAGCATTAATGCAAAACCAAGCATTCAAGAGGTGATTCACCAAACAAGTGTCATCATCATGTAAAGCATATGGTTTGACAAAGAATTGTGACATGGTATGTAAGCACATAAATTGAGCACAAGCAAATATAGCACGGGGACAAGCATGTGAATGTGAGGTAGTGATGCCAATGTGTGTGACAAGAGAAAAAGCATCTACCTCAAAGTCATAGCAAGCATTCACAAATTGCTCATTGAAAGGTCTATGGTAGGCATATGAATCATTCACAACACCAAAGAAGGTGATATGTCTAAACACAAGGGTCAAGTGAAAGACAATCCAGGCAATACGTGCATGGGGTGTAGTGAATATCATGTGGCACTCAACACAATGGAAAGAGCAATTGTTCATCATGTGTGAGGCAATCAAGTCAACCATGTGACAAGCAATGGGATATGGCATATGTGAAGTGATGACATTGTTGCAACCAAACATATGAGAGGAGAAAGTAATCCAAGAATTTGATGCAACACACAAGGCATATGTATATATCATGATGCAAAGAACTGTGAAAAGGACAAGTCAAAGCAAGATCTCTAATATGTGCGCAATCAAATGGTCCAAGATGACCAATAATTCTCAAGGTGCAAACAACACAAGTAGTACGATCTGCAATATCCATGTTCAAGAAAGATGTCACCTCGAAGGCGTGTCCTTGTGCATTCTTCACAATGCCGAAGTGGTAGGAAAGGTGGTGTAGAAGCGAGTCGTGGTTGAATGTATGAGGCTCGCTCTCAAAAGCTCGAATGGTCAACTCACATGCCGTGGAAGTCAAAACAAAGTCCAAGTATCCTACACATGCACACAACAAAAGAAAGAACGTGTGCGCATGGTAGATAAACACATCATCCATTATGATGGTTCTCTTCTCTTGCACATAACCATTAGAAGCACAAGTGCATGAATAATATGATGCAACAATGTCAATATTCATGGCACTAGGTATATGGTGCAAAGAGGTAAGACAAGCATGCTTCACAAGAAATATGTCACGCTATGGGGGCAAACTCATGAGCAAGACTAATAGCATTGTTGCACTCAATACATGACAAATCATCTAGCATGAGGGAGGCAACATATGGAGATATATGACAAGAAGCAATAACAATCATGTGCAAAGCATGTAGATGGTTGTCATCAACCGCATGAAGTGAGTAAGTATGAATCATTGGTGATGCAACATAAGCAACCATAGTAATCAAGTCATGCAAAATAGTAGTGCGAAGATGCAACATACTAGAGGAAATCATGGCAATCATATCATGTGAGAAAATAATAGGCATAGGCAATGCACATGACATATCACAAGCACGAACACAAAGAAAGATCATAGTATCATCATAGGAATGGGTCATAGATGGAACATGGCAATAATAAGCAATATCTCCACCAAACTTGCAAATACACATACAAGTAGTAGAATCAATCATCATGTGTAATGCAAAGCATGGGTCACAAATGCATGACAAAGACATGGGAATGGGCATATCATGCAAAGTGAACATGGCAAGATGGGCATAGAATATGTAATGGACATTAACCCATAGCCATGTGAGGGCCATGTAGAAGAAATGTGCGAAGCCTTTGCGCGAAGAGAGCGGTGGGAAAGACAATCCATGGGATCCAAGTCATCATTGCTTTCTAGAGCTTGTTTTGTCAACTCGTGGGATTGCGAGGTTGACAAGTATTCATGGGTACCTACACAAAAGAGACACAAAGCAAAGTAATTGTGTGCGTGATAAATGTACACATCATCCATCATGATGTGTATGTGCATGTGTGAGTTAGCACAAGATAAGCATCCCTTAAAGAAATTTGATTCATGGTATAAGAACATGTCATCCATCACGAAAGAATAGTTGTTATGTATAACACGATGAGGACACAACTTGAGCATACAATTATATGGCACATCAATAGCATTATCATTCATGGGGAGCATATTGTGCACATAATTATTCAGATTTTGCATTGGATAGGATGAATCAAAATCTCCTAACATGTATGAGGAAACTATGGGGGTCTCCTCATGAGCAATATGGGGAACATCATATGGAGAAAATGGACAACATCCAAAACAATGCATATCCGAAGCTAGGTGGTTATGGCATGGCAAATGAGATAATGATGCAAAGGGAGCATATCAATGTCATCACAAAAACAAATGCCAATAACCATGGGCCTGTCATCTATGCCATAAGTGCAAATTGGGTTTATTTTAATGCCATATGCATAGTCATTACGATGAGATTGCAAATAGGACATATGATTGATCTCATGCATAGCATACGACAAGTCAAGCGGGTTGTCAAACATGATGTGACCTAAAGAATTGTCACAAGAAATCCTATGTAACATGGCATCACAACTAGGCAACTCAACATGCTCATCATCATATTCATCGTAAATTGGTATGTCAAGAAATGAGGAAGTCGCGCTAGCATGAAGCATGGTAATAGGTTGATCAACATCATGCAAGCAATCAATGTCAAGAATGTCCACTAGTGGGACTAGAGCATCACCTTCACCTATGTTACCATTCTCATTCCACTCAAGTGGTGTAGGTGAGGTGGGAAAGACCAAATGGTGGTCATCTTCATATTGATGGAACCATGTGGGGAGTGCATCATATTCCACCATGGCCATCGTCTTGTCCAAAGGTAGGATGAAGTCGTCGTGAATCGACGCGTCATCATATATGGGACCTAGCACCAAATGAGAAGACACAATAGAGGTAGAGGTCAAGTCTATAGAAATCGAAGTGGCCTCATATGCCCTATCAACTATCACACTCTCTCTATGTGGTGGTTCACTCACTCCCTCAAAGTAGGTGCTTTCAAACTCACATATGGTGGAGTCACTCATCTCACTCAAGTGGTGTGGGTTGTCGCTCTCCTCACATGGGAATTGGGGCAACACATCATATATGGGGCTAGTGATGAAGACACTCTCACTCTCAATATGGTGGCAGAAGTCACTCAAATCTTCATACTTTGCCGTGGTCGAAGTGAAATACTCAATCATCTCATCGTCGTGGATGAAGGCCAAAGATGGCACATCATCACTCTCCTCCATGACCGAAGGGAAAATCTCATGCTCGATCATCTCGTCACCGTCGCCATGGATGAAGGCCGAAGATGGCACATCATCACTCTCGTCTCCTAAGATGGAAGCATCATCCTTGCTCGCCACCATGTCGCTTGCCTCCAAAGCTTGTTCCTTGATTGGCTCCGTAGTCATAGTCGTCGCCGCACCGTCTTGAAAAAGAGTCGAAGTAGACTTGGCATCATCAATGCCACAAAGAGGGATAGCGGTGAAGTCGAACATGGGAGCATCATCTTGGAGCTCGTCGGGCTTGGACATCTTAGTGGTACTAGCCTCATGCTTGTCGTCTTGGATTTTGGTCTTTGAGAGGTGTGCTTGGGGTCGAGAAGCCTTGGACTTCATGAGTTCTTGTTCCGCCTTGAGAGCACCAATGTAGTTGTCGTTGATAGACTTGTAGTTCTCGAGGAAAATAGTCTTCGAGATGTCACTACAAAAAAAGACACTTCCGTGATGTTACGTGTTTGTCACAGTAGGTCACATTTCTGTCATGCATGTACATCCATGACAATATTATGACAGAATCAAGATAGTCATACATGTGCTGTCGTAGAAGTGTTCCATGACATTACGAAAATTATCATCACGGAAGTGTCCACTCTGATGACGATAAATCACGCGTCATAGAAGTGCTTTGGTCAAGGGTGACCGACACGTGGCATCCACCGTAATGGGACGCCGTTAAGCTATCGGGTCCGATTTTGGATTCGATAACCCATTAACAGCCGGGACCAATGGGAATTTTCCACGTGTAAAATTCTCATTGGCCGGAGGAAACACGTGTTGGCTCACCATTGCGACAGATGACATCCATTCATTGGACAGGAGGTGCCTATGATACGTCGACACGTGGCATGACCCTACAGAGGCCCATTCCGGTGAAAAGATCGGCCCTTTTGACTTGGTCAAAAGGTAACGGGCCGGCCCACGGAAAGCATGTTCCTATATAGCCCATTTACGGCCCGCTAACTCACGGCCCATTACGGCCTATCGGAATTAAGTCCAGTAGCTTCATCCGGGCCGTCCAATATGATTCCAGCCGGTTGTAACTTCCGGCCCATGTATGGCACATGATGTCTCTCGGCCCATACGAGGCCATTTGTAACTCTTGGCCCATTAACGGCCCATGGTGAATCTGGCCAGCAATGAACAAGGCACCCCTTTATACCCATCAAGAACCCGTTATTCATTTGGGCCATTTCCACCCCGTGTTATCTTTCTGCCTTCTTAGGGCCCATTTATTCTTGGGCTCATTTCCAGCATTCGGTTACTTACGGCCCATTATTGGCCTTTTCTGCTTGTGGGCCAAATCCAGCCCACGGTTACGATCGGCCCGTTTGCAGCCTGTTAATCCATTGGGTTGTTTTCATAGCGTCGTCCAATACGGCGGATTAACGACGGCCCGTTATTGTTGGCCCATGAATGGACGATTCCAAATCTAGCCCGTTTACGACCCATAATGCGGTTTGTTATTAGCCCATGTTTGGCCTATCGATCATACGGCACGTAGAAGGCCCATTGATGCTATGACCCATAGAAGGCCCATTGTTTATATGGCCTGTAGAAGGCCCATTGTTTCTATGGCCCGTAGGAGGCCCATGGTAACTACAGTAAATATGTAGCCCATGGTTATTGTGGCCTAGTTTTAAAAAATAGGTTATTGCGGCCACTAGCAAATCGCGGAAAAAGAACTGCACTGACTACAAGCAAACAAATAAACAAGACAACAAGGAACTAAATAAGCAAGCAACTTACGCTAGGCTATCATGAATATTAACATATTACATCCACTAGGCATCAAAGTTTGCTACCAGTGCAAATATAGGGAACAAAGTAGCATATCACATACATTGGTCGACAAAGTTGGTGACCAGTGCAAATGAACACCACAGCAAAACAAGTCCAGAACTGAAACCACTTCAGAAGAGCTCAAGAAACCATATCCTGGGTACCCATAATGCTGGCAAGATGCTTAGCAAGCTTATTAACTTTCTCTTGTTTGGCGCTTAAATCCTCCAGTAACTTGTTGTTGCACAAGAAAGTACGCATCTGAATTCTGCAGGGACTTCCTCAGTCCTTTGGCTTCTTGCCGCAGCATAGCTGACTAATGCCTTTCAGCTTGTAGCTGAGACTGAAGAAGCCGAAGTGATTCAGGAAGCGAGGTCGAAGAGCTTGTGCCAGCGGTACTGGCCAGTAAGTCGAACACTACATCAACGCAGGACTGTGGGGTTTTATCACTCTCTACAAGATCGTTGTTTATCACCTTTCTTGGAGACCAACAGGGTTGTCTCACTATCTTGAACCTTATCTGCATTACTTTCTCTACCATTGGATAGTGCGGTGCTCTTCTCCAATATTCTGTTCGCATGGTACAAGAGAAACAAGCAGACACATCACAGGTTTAGCATGTAGTATACCAAACTCATTTTGGTAAACCGGTTCAGTAGTAAGGTGGATAGGATAACAGCATGAAACAACATATATCTATGTACTATGGTCACTGTGTTGTCCATATCATTCTAGTTTATGTTGCCAAATCAAGATAGAGACACAGTCAACTCATATATTTTGAAGACACGGCAGCATAGACAGAATATAAGTGTGAGAAACTACACAACATTGGCAACACTTGTAATGTGCAGCACATGAGAGCATAACTGTTTATACAACTGAAACTGAAATCAACATAGAGCAAGAAGTTAGAACAACAATCCAGTTAAAGAAATAGGTTTAAAACATACCTGTTGCGCCATTGGAGTTTCAGTTGGATCCTTCATATTCAGAAGTAGTTGGTATGAGTAGCAAAGGAGTATGGACCATAGCTACGGAATCTTACCTGAGAACAGTTGCTCTTTTCCTTTAAACGTGGAGTTTGGGTTCGCTGTGGTGGTCTTCATGCTTTGGGCACTGTAGTTGCTTTACAAACTGCTCGTGTGGGGGTACTCTATGGTGGACATGGTGCTTTATCAACTATAAGTGGGTTACTATCCGCTGGGGTTGGGGTTAGATGGGTTGTAGCTGGTTCTCTGCCCAACAGTCTAAGTGTGCAATCTGGAAGAGTCTCGATTATGTGTGGTGGGGCAAGTTTGTGGGCCAGTACAACCATGGTTCTATCTGCATCGACATGTAGCACTGTCTTTTGTGAAGAACGGGTTTTTGCTCCCTTAGATACTGCCATCACCCCCTCCAACTCAATTGGCTAATAAACAAGAAAAGAAATTGAACGTACACACATTGTATGATAGACAGATGTGGTAATTCACATATATGTTGTCTAAGCAAACATGACAGCATGACACAATTTCACATATATGATGCCTAACTAAACAGGATAGCATGACACCGTTTCAGATATATGATGGATAACTTAACAGGATATAATGGCATAATTCAACATATGATGAGTATCTAAACAGGATGACATGACAAAACTATATGATGTCTTTCTAAAATAGGCTGGGATGAAATAATTCACATAAATGTTGTCTAAGTATATAGGATGGCATGATATAATTGACATAATTGATTCATATACTAAGCAGCTGGCACTCGCATGTATGATCTCTAAACTAAGCAGATGGAATTCAATATTGTGCATATGATGTCTAAACTAAGCAATGCAAGACACCATATGCATGATATGAGAAATATAAACATTGCAACTTAGGGAATACACCTCAGGTGGGATATATGACTGGTCATCTGTCTCTGAATCCTCATCTGAGGAGCTCCCTGTAACCATCGAGATATATGCTTCTACAGGTACCATTGCCTGCTCTGAAGACCTTGTTTTCACTCCTGGTTTTTCCATACCCAGCTCAAATGGCTAATACACATGAAGAGTAGTTTAATATACACAGATTGTCGACAAATGGAATACGTAATGAAAAAAAGATGGCATGAGATAATTCACATATATGATGCCTGGCTACATGGCGGTGCATAATTCACATATATGATAACTGGCTGAAAAACATGGCATTACATAATTCCCATATACTCCCTCTGTTCCTAAATATTTATCTTTTTAGATATTTCAAATGGACTACTACATATGGATGTATATAGACATATTTTAGAGTGTAGATTCACTCATTTTGCTCTGTATGTAGTCACTTGTTGAAATCACTAAAAAGACAAATATTTAGGAACGGTGGAAGCAAATCTGAACTAAGCTGATGACATATAAGATGAATAATGTAAGCAATGCGAGGCGCCATATGCATGATATGACCAACATCAGCATGCCATGTTAGAGCAAACACCTCAGGTGGTAAATAGGAGTGGTCGGCTCCCTCTGAATCCCCATTGAACAGTTATCTGCCTCTGGAATACAATCTGGAATGGCGGGAGGGGGGGGGCACTTCGCCCACCATGGAGCGGCGTCTGCATGACATTGTATTCCCACGCAACGGTCTTCTCTTTTTCTCTACATGTTTAGTACGATTGTGTACAATAACTGACATGCATAATAAAAAATTAGTTTGATTTTGTAAGGCCTAAGTGGTGCATGCAGAAACCAAGACTGATGGTAGCAAACGAGTGGATAGATCAAAAACTAATGATAGCAGGTAGATTATAGCTTCAGTTTAAAAATATAGACAATGGATCATCTACTGTTTGTTGCCCACCCAACATGAACCACATAGAAGACCCCAGATGAACAAGATAGTAGACATATACTATTTGTTGCTGCCTCGATATGAGACCCACGGGCATTTTAACACTCAAATTTGAACGATAAAGTAGTGGGTAATAATAACTGATGAATAACATAAGCAAACACGAAAGACTGCGACCTCTCTTACGTAACTGTGTAGTTCTCAGGTTCATCTGCACAGTCGATGATGGTAATGCAGTTGGTGTGGCTGCCGGCAACGAGGAAGATGATCTGAGGCGGGAAAAGAATGTTTGCAGGGGAATCTCTGCTGCAGTGAACGCTTCTGTCGAGGGTGCACCTCAGGCGGGGTGGATGATGGCACGGCAGGAGCATGACATAACACACAGAGTTGTCTTTGACGCCTATATGAAAATGAAGTAAACTGTAAGGGCTCCTTAGAATTGGAGGATTCTATAAACGCAGGGACAGGAAAAACACAGGAATAGGATAGGAATGCACGTGCAAAACAGAGCATTTGGAAACATAGGATTTCTATGAACCTTGGTGTTTGGTGTTGGGGAAGGTTGCAGAAAATTAAAATTTTTCCTATGGTTTCACCAAGATCCATCTATGAGTTCATCTAAGCAATGAGTCATGGGAGAGAGATGGCATCTACATACCACTTGTAGATCACGTGCGGAAGCGTTCAAGAGAACGGTGATGATGGAGTCGTACTCGCCGTGATTCAAATCGCCGATGACCAAGTGCCGAACGGACAGCACCTCCGCGTTCAACACACGTACGGAGCGGATGACATCTCCTCATTCTTGATCCAGCAAGGGGGAAGGAGATGTTGATAATGATCCAGCAGCACGACGGCGTGGCGGTGGATCTGTGAGAACTCGGCAGGCTTCGCCAAGCTGCTGCGGGAGGAGGGCGAGTGTAGCAGGGGAGGGAGGCGCCAATGCACGGGTACCGCTGCCTTCCCTGCCCTCCTTATATAGGCCCCAGGGGCGCCGCCCGGGAGATGCAATCTTCCAAGGGGGCGGCGGCCAGGGGGGTGGAGTACCCCCAAGGCAAGTGGGGCGCCCCCCCCCCCCCCACCCTAGGGTTTCAACCCTAGGCGCAGGGGGTGGGCCAAGGGGGGCGCACCAGACCACTATGGGCTGGTTCCCCTCCCCACTTCATCCCTTGGGGCCCTCCGGGATGGGTGGCCCCACCCGGTGGACCCCCGGGACCCTTCCGGTGGTCCCGGTACAATACTGGGTGACCCGAAACTTTCCCGACGCCCGAAACAACACTTCCTATATATAATTCTTTACCTCCGGACCATTTCAGAACTCCTCGTGACGTCCGGGATCTCATCCGGGACTCCGAACAACATTCGGTATGCAGCATACTCATATTCATACAACCCTAGCATCACCGAACCTTATGTGTGTAGACCCTACGGGTTCGGGAGACACGTAGACATGACCGAGACGACTCTCGGGCAATAACCAACAGCGGGATCTGGATACCCATGTTGGCTCCCACATGCTCCTCGATGATTTCATCGGATGAACCACGATGTAGAGGATTAAACAACCCCGTATTCAATTCCCTTTGTCAATCGGTACGTTACTTGCCCGAGACTCGATCGTCGGTATCCCAATACCTTGTTCATCTCGTTACCGGCAAGTCACTTTACTCGTACCGTAATGCATGATCCCGTGACCAAACACTTGGTCACTTTGAGCTCATTATGATGATGCATTACCGAGTGGGCCCAGAGATACCTCTCCGTCATACGGAGTGACAAATCCGATCTCGATCCGTGTCAACCCAACAGACACTTTCGGAGATACTGTAGTGCACCTTTATAGTCACCCGATTACGTTGTGGCGTTTGGTACACCCAAAGCACTCCTACGGTATCCGGAGTTACGATCTCATGGTCTAAGGAAAAGATACTTGACATTGGAAAAGCTCTAGCAAACGAACTATACGATCTTGTGCTATGCTTAGGATTGGGTCTTGTCCATCACATCATTCTCCTAATGATGTGATCCCGTTATCAACGACATCTAATGTCCATAGCTAGGAAACCATGACTATCTGTTGATCAACGAGCTAGTCAACTAGAGGCTCACTAGGGACATATCATGGTCTATGTATTCACACGTGTATTATGATTTCCGGATAATACAGTTATAGCATGAATAAAAGACAATTATCATGAACAAGGAAATATAATAATAATCCTTTTATTATTGCCTCTAGGGCATATTTCCAACAGTCTCCCACGTGCACTAGAGTCAATAATCTAGTTACATTGTGATGAATCGAACACCCATAGAGTTCTGGTGTTGATCATGTTTTGCTCGCGAGAGAGGTTTAGTCAACGGATCTGCGACATTCAGATCCATATGTACTTTGCAAATATCTATGTCTCCATCTTGAACATTTTCACGAATGGAGTTGAAGCGACGCTTGATGTGCCTGGTCTTCTTGTGAAACCTGGGCTCCTTGGCAAGTGCAATAGCTCGGTGTTGTCACAGAAGAGTTTGATCGGTCCCGACGCATTGGGTATGACTCCTAGGTCGGTGATGAACTCCTTCACCCAAATTGCTTCATGCGCTGCCTCCGAGGCTGGCATGTACTCCGCTTCACATGTAGATCCCGCCACGACGCTCGCTTGCAGCTGCACCAGCCATTGCTCCACCATTCAACATATACACGTATCCGGTTTGTGACTTAGAGTCATCGGATCGTGTTGAAGCTAGCGTCGGCGTAACCCTTTACAATGAGCTCTTGACACCTCCATAAACGAGAAACATGTCCTTTGTCCTTTTCGGTACTTCGGGATATTCTTGACCGCTGTCCGGTGTTCCTTCCGGGATTACTTTGGTACCTTCCTACCAAACTTACGGCAAGGTTTACATCAGGTGCAGGTACACAGCATGGCATACATAATAGATCCTATGGCTGAAGCATAGGGATGACACTCATCTCTTCTTTATCTTTTGCCGTGGTCGGGCATTGAGCCGAGCTCAATCTCACACCTTGCTGTCTGAGCAAGAACCCTTCTTGGACTGATCCATTTTGAACTTCTTCAAAATCTTATCAAGGTATGTGCTTTGTGAAAGACCTATGAGGCGTCTCGATCTATCTCTATAGATCTTGATGAATAATATATAAGCAGCTTCTCCAAGGTCCTTCATTGAAAAACACTTATTCAAGTAGGCCTTATTGCTGTCCAAAAGTTCTATATCATTTCCCATCAAGAGTATGTCATCTACATATAATATGAGAAATGCTACAGAGCTCCCACTCACTTTCTTGTAAATGCAGGCTTCTCCATAAGTCTACATAAACCCAAACGCTTTGATCATCTCATCAAAGCGAATGTTCCAACTCCGAGATGCTTGCACCAGCCCATAAATGGATCGCTGGAGCTTGCATACTTTGTTAGCATTATTAGGATCGACAAAACCTTTCGGCTGCATCATATACAACTCTTCCTTAAGATGTCGGTTAAGGAATGCCGTTTTGACGTCCATCTGCCATATCTCATAATCATAGTATGCGGCAATTGCTAACATGATTCGGACGGACTTCAGCTTCGCTACGGGAGAGAATGTCTCGTCGTAGTCAACCCCTTGAACTTGTCGATAACCTTTAGCGACAAGTCGAGCTTTATGGATGGTAACATTACCATCCGCGTCCGTCTTCTTCTTAAAGATCCATTTGTTTTCTATCGCTCGCCTATCATCGGGCAAGTCTGTCAAAGTTCATACTTTGTTTTCATACATGATTCTATCTCGGATTTCATTGCTTCAAGCCATTTGTTGGAATCTGGGCCCGCCATTGCTTCTTCATAGTTTGAAGGTTCACCGTTGTCTAACAACATGATTTCCAGGACAGGGTTGCCGTACCACTCTGGTGCGGAATGTGTCCTTGTGGACCTACGAAGTTCAGTAGCAACTTGATCCGAAGTACCTTGATCATCATCATTATTTTCCTCTTCAGTTGGTGTAGGAATCACAGGAACATTTTCCTGAGCTGCACTACTTTCCCGTTCGAGAGGTAGTACTTCATCGAGTTCTACTTTCCTCCCACTTACTTCTTTCGAGAGAAACTCTTTTTCCAGAAAGGATCTGTTCTTGGCAACAAAGATCTTGCCCTCGGATCTTAAGTAGAAGGTATACCCAATGGTTTCCTTAGGGTATCCTATGAAGACACATTTTTCCGACTTGGGTTCGAGCTTTTCAGGTTGAAGTTTCTTGACATAAGCATCGCATCCCCAAACTTTTAGAAACGACAGCTTAGGTTTCTTCCCAAACCATAATTCATACGGTGTCATCTCAACGGATTTAGACGGTGCCCTATTTAAAGTGAATGTAGTTGTCTCTAGAGCGTATCCCCAAAATGATAGCGGTAAATCGGTAAGAGACATCATAGACCGCACCATATCCAATAGAGTGCGATTACGACGTTCGGACACACCGTTACGTTGAGGTGTTCCAGGCGGCGTGAGTTGTGAAACGATTCCACATTTCCTTAAGTGTGTACCAAATTCATGACTTAAATATTCTCCTCCACGATCTGATCGCAGAAACTTTATCTTTCGGTCACGTTGATTCTCTACCTCATTCTGAAATTCCTTCAACTTTCATACTCGAGACTTGTGTTTCATCAAGTATACATACCCATATCTACTCAAGTCATCAGTGAGAGTGAGAACATAACGATATCCTCCGCGAGCCTCAACGCTCATTGGACCGCACACATCGGTATGTATGATTTCCAACAAGTTGGTTGCTCGCTCCATTGTTCCGGAGAACGGATTGGTTATTTTGCCCGTGAGGCATGGTTCGCATGTGTCAAATGATTCATAATCGAGAGACTCTAAAAGTCCATCAGCATGGAGCTTCTTCATGCGCTTGACACCAATGTGACCAAGGCGGCAGTGCCACAACTATGTGGGACTATCATTATCAACTTTACATCTTTTTGTATTCACACTATGAATATGTGTAATATTACGCTCGAGATTCATTAAGAATAAACCTTTGACCATCGGGGCATGACCATAAAACATATCTCTCATATAAATAGAACAACCATTATTCTCGGATTTAAATGAGTAGCCATCACGTATCAAACGACATCCAGATACAATGTTCATGCTCAAACTTGGCACCAAATAACAATTATTAAGGTTTAAAACTAATCCCGTAGGTAAATGTAGAGGTAGCGTGCCGACGGCGATCACATCGACCTTGGAACCATTCCCGACGCGCATCGTCACCTCGTCCCTTCGCCATCTCCGCTTATTCCGCAGCTCTGCTGTGAGTTACAAATATGAGCAACGGCACCGGTATCAAATACCCAGGAGTTACTACGAGTACTGGTAAGGTACACATCAATTACATGTATATCAAATATACCTTTGGTGTTGCCGGCCTTCTTGTCCACTAAGTATTTGGTGCAGTTCCGCTTCCAGTGACCCTTCTCTTTGCAATAAAAGCACTCAGTCTCAGGCTTGGGTCCATTCTTTGACTTCTTCCCGGCAACTGGCTTACAGGGCGCGACAACATCCTTGCCGTCTTTCTTGAAGTTCTTCTTGCCCTTGCCCTTATTGAACTTAGTGGTTTTATTGACCATCAACACTTGATGTTCCTTCTTGATTTCAACCTCTGCTGACTTCAGCATTGAAAATACTTCAGGAATGGTCTTCACCATCCCCTGCATATTGTAGTTCATCACAAAGCTCTTGTAGCTTGATGGGAGCGACTGAGGATTCTGTCAATGACCGCCTCGTCCGGGAGGTTAATGTCCAGCTGGGACAGGCAGTTGTGCAACCCAGACATTTTGAGTATGTGCTCACTGACAGAACTACTTTCCTCCATCTTACAACTATAGAACTTGTTGGAGACTTCAAATCTCTCGACCCGGGCATGAGCTTGGAAAACTAGTTTCAACTCCTCGAACATCTCATATGCTCCGTGTTGCTCAAAACGCTTTTGGAGCCCCAATTCTAAGCTGTAAAGCATGCCGCACTGAACGAGTGAGTAATCATCAGCACGAGACTGCCAAGCGTTCATAACGTCTTGGTTCTCTGGAACGGGTGCATCACCTAGCGGTCCTTCTAGGACATATTGTTTCCTGGAAGCTATGAGGATGATCCTCAGGTTCCGGACCCAGTCCGTATAGTTGCTGCCATCATCTTTCAGCTTGGTTTTCTCTAGGAACGTGTTGAAGTTCATGTTGACATGAGCATTGGCCATTTGATCTACAAGACATATTTGCAAAGGTTTTAGACTAAGTTCATGATAATTAAGTTCATCTAATCAAATTATTACAATGAACTCCCACTCAGATTAGACATCCCTCTAGTAATCTAAGTGTTTACACTATCCGAGTCGACTAGGCTGTGTCCGATCATCACGTGAGACGGACTAGTCATCGTCGGTGAACATCTCCATGTTGATCGTATCTTCTATACGACTCATGTTCGACCTTTCGGTCTCTGTGTTTCGAGGCCATGTATGTACATGCTAGGCTCGTCAAGTTAACCCTAAGTGTTTCGCATGTGTAAAACTGTCTTACACCCGTTGTATGTGAACGTAAGAATCTATCACACCCGATCATCACGTGGTGCTTAGAAACGACGAACTTTAGCAACGGTGCACAGTTAGGGGAGAACACTTCTTGAAATTGTTATAAGGGATCATCTTATTTACTACCGTCGTTCTAAGTAAACAAGATGCATAAACATAATAAACATCACATGCAATTATATAGTAGTGACATGATATGGCCAATATCATATAGCTCCTTTGATCTCCATCTTCGGGGCTCCATGATCATCTTCGTCACCGGCATGACACCATGATCTCCATCATCATGATCTCCATCATCGTGTCTTCATGAAGTTGTCACGCCAACAACTACTTCTACTCCTATGGCTAACGCGTTTAGCAATAAAGTAAAGTAATTTACATGGCGTTCTTCAATGACACGTAGGTCATACAAAAAATAAAGACAACTCCTATGGCTCCTGCCGGTTGTCATGCTCATCGACATGCAAGTCGTGATTCCTATTACAAGAACATGATCTCATACATTACTATATATCATTCATCATTCATCACAACTTTTGGCCATATCACATCACAAGACACTTGCTGCAAAAACAAGTTAGACGTCCTCTAATTGTTGTTGCAAGTTTTTACGTGGCTTCTATAGGTGATCTAGCAAGAACGTTTTCTTACCTACGTTATAGCCACAACGTGATTTTGTCAACTTCTATTTACCCTTCATAAGGACCCTTTTCATCGAATCCGCTCCAACTAAAGTGGGAGAGACAGACACCCGCCAGCCACCTTATGCAACTAGTGCATGTCCGTCGGGGGAACCGGTCTCACGTAAGCGTATGTGTAAGGTTGGTCCGGGCCGCTTCATCCCACAATACCGCTGAAGCAATATAAGACTAGTAGCGGCAAGCAAGTTGACAAGATCTACGCCCAAAACAAAATTGTGTTCTACTCGTGCAATAGAGAACTACGCATAGACCTAGCTCATGATGCCACCATTGGGGGACGTTGCAGAAAATTAAAAAAATTCCTATGGTTTCACCAAGATCCATCTATGAGTTCATCTAAGCAACGAGTCATGGGAGAGAGATTGCATCTACATACCACTTGTAGATCGCATGCGGAAGCGTTCAAGAGAACGGTGATGATGGAGTCGTACTCGCCGTGATTCAAATCCCCGATGACCAAGTGTCGAACGGACAGCACCTCCGCGTTCAACACACGTACGGAGCGGATGACGTCTCCTCCTTCTTGATCCAGCAAGGAGGAAGGAGAGGTTGATGATGATCCAGCAGCATGATGGCGTGGTGGTGGATGCAGCAGAACTCCGGCAGGGCTTCGCCAAGCTGCTGCGGGAGGAGGACGACGTGTAGCAGGGGGAGGGAGGCGCCAATGCACCGGGTACCGCTGCCCTTCCCCCTGCCCTCCTTTATATAGGCCCCCAGGGGGGGCGCCGGCCCTGGGAGATGCAATCTCCCAAGGGGGCGGCGGCTAGGGGGGGTGGAGTACCCCCCAAAGCAAGTGGGGCGCCCCCCCACCCTCGGGTTTCAACCCTAGGCGCAGGGGGTGGGCCAAGGGGGGGCGCACCAGCCCACTATGGACTGGTTCCCCTCCCCACTTCAGCCCTTGGGGCCCTCCGGGATGGGTGGCCCCACCCGGTGGACCCCCGGGACCCTTCCGGTGGTCCCGGTACAATACCGGGTGACCCCGAAACTTTCCCAATGGCCGAAACAACACTTCCTATATATAACTCATTACCTCCTGACCATTCCGGAACTCCTCATGACGTCCGGGGTCTCATCCGGGACTCCGAACAACATTCGTTATGCTGCATACTCATATTCATACAACCGTAGCGTCCCCGAACCTTAAGTGTGTAGACCCTACGGGTTCGGGAGACACGTAGACATGACCGAGATGACTCTCGGGCAATAACCAACAGCGGGATCTGGATACCCATGTTGGCTCCAACATGCTCCTCGATGATTTCATCGGATGAACCATGATGTCGAGGATTAAACAACCCCGTATTCAATTCCCTTTGTCAATCGATACGTTACTTGCCCGAGACTCGATCGTCGGTATCCGAATACCTCGTTCAGTCTCGTTACCGGCAAGTCACTTTACTCGTACCGTAATGCATGATCCTGTGGCCAAACATTTGGTCACTTTCAGCTCATTATGATGATGCATTACCGAGTCGGCCCAGAGATACCTCTCCGTCATACGGAGTGACAAATCCCAGTCTCGATCTGTGTCAACCCAACAGACACTTTCGTAGATACCTGTAGTGCACCTTTATAGTCACCCAGTTACGTTGTGACATTTGGTACACCCAAAGCACTCCTACGGTATCCGGGAGTTACACGATCTCATGGTCTAAGGAAAAGATACTTGACATTGGAAAAGCTCTAGCAAACAAACTATACGATCTTGTGCTATGCTTAGGATTGGGTCTTGTCCATCACATCATTCTCCTAATGATGTGATCCCGTTATCAATGACATCTAATGTCCATAGCCAGGAAACCATGACTATCTGTTGATCAACGAGCTAGTCAACTAGAGGCTCACTAGGGACATACTGTGGTCTATGTATTCACACGTGTATTACGATTTCCGGATAATACAGTTATAGCATGAATAAAAGACAATTATCATGAACAAGGAAATATAATAATAATCCTTTTATTATTGCCTCTAGGGCATATTTCCAACATTTGGTTCACATGAATTGGAAGAACACAGGAACGGAGAAACATGGTCAAATCAAAGTCAAACCACGTGAAAAAGAAAAAAATAAGAATCTTATTATGCCAGTAATGCAATTAGTCTTGTTCTTCATGCATATATATTTGAAAAGGACGTCCAACTGGATATTAAAATTCCTACCATTTTTCTTTGAAAGAGACACCAAAGGAAAAAATCCTCCAGTTTTGCTTTGCTCCACTCCTAACCAAATGCACGAATAGTAGTACCATAGTAGTTCCATAGCAAAGGATCCCTGAGGGATCGACATGAATGCACAGTAACAAAGTGATGGAACAAGTGTACAACCTCTTAGCATAGCCTTGTCGACCTCAACATCATTGGGTTGGACGTGGAGGGTGGTGATGCTGGTGTGACTGTTGGAGGCGGGGAAGAAGATCTGAGGCCCCTGGAAACGGCGCCGAGGGTACTTCTCCGCTGTGATGGATGGTTCTGTCGTTGGAGCAGCTCCAGTGAGGTGTACGACGTCGAGGCTGAAGCAGGACAAGACAGACAACGTTAATCTGAAGTGGGACTCTAATATCATCTTCAATAGATGATGTAAAATACATCACCAAAAAGTGCTAGATGTAAAACGCATCAGCCACGCCACGGCCGCTCCGGCAAATGCTGTAAATACTGTTTACTCTGAACTTAACTGAAGAAACAGAACTTTACAGTCGAAACTGAATTGAACTGTCGAAACTGATTGAACTAGTAGAAGAGCATTGCAATAGATGTTTAGGTCGTTCGAGCACTAGTAGCAGAGAAGCAGTGATCTAAATCAGCAGACACTTGAGTAGGGAACGCACTAGAAGACAACAAGTCATGCAGCAGAACCGCGAGCGAGTGCTAAAGTAGCAACTCCTGTAGCTGCCGGAGGTCGTGCAACAATAGCAGCAGCGCGAGCGAGAGGAAGAGCAGAGCAGCAGCACGAATGAGAGCAAGAGTGGAGCAGCAGTGTGACCGACAACAATAGCAGAGCAGAGTAGCAGCATGAAGTGGCCGCCAAGGAAGCAATGACATGGGGGAGAGACGTCGTGGATGAAGTGGCCGGCGACGGCGCCGTTAATGGAGACCCGCCGTGGCTACTCGGTATCGAGCACCGGCAGCCCCATGAGATCGAATAAAAGATAAAATGCAGCAGTGAGTGCAGAACCTCCTTGGTGGCGCCGAGTTGGCCTCCGCTTCATAGGAGGAATTTATGAGGGTGCTGCGATTCTGGTGGGGCAGGTCAAGACGGTGCTGTGGGGATGGAGGTGGCACGATAGACGAGGCGAACATCGAGGCAGCTCCTTGGAGGTGGAGGACGGGCGGCTGATCCGGCGGGACGACGAGATCGATGACAGATCCGCATCCGGTGCGGTGGATGAGGGACGGCGAGCTGTTGTGGTGGACGGCGTCATCGGGGAAGAGTCTCTGGCTGGGCGGGGGTCGGCAGGACGACCGAGGAGCGTGGGGTTTCGTGGGTTTTGGCGGCCTCGGTGTACGAATGGGGGGACCAAGGGGAAGGTAGGGGGGAGCCATGGCTTAGGGACGCGCTTGTTCGAAATGTATGGTAAGTTATGAGCATACCCCCTTAGGTTTTGAGACTGCGACGTCGAGCCAGCATTTCCGGCTGAGGGGTAGAAGGGGGATTTCGCGTGTCTGGGCTGCGGGACCGATTAAGGATGAGGAAGGAGTTTTTGTGCGCGTCTAAATTTTGGGATAACAAGGCGCGGCACGGGTTGAAGAGGCGGGAGTTTCAAAGCAGATGAGACAAAGATACTTGAGCTTAAAATTTTGGGATAACAAGGCGCGGATTCCTTGTTCGGCAGAACAAACTTAACGTGTACAAAAATAATAATTCATACAAGACACAGGAGAGTCATGTCCCCTTTTACTATATTGCTAGAAATGTCATTGAAAAAACTACAAGAAAAATGTAAAAAAATCGGGAGAACAAGACTACCATGTACAGTGCCAAATTGATTCCCACTTCCCTCAACAACAACAAAAAAAGAAATCAATTCCCACCAAAAGAACGAGTCATGTCCCTTTTTATATGATTACAAATGTTGAATTCGAATGTATCCTTAGGTGACCTTGTGGTTTATAATGGATGTAGTTGTTGACACCTGTTTTTGGCAAGACACAGATTGCAATGAAGATGGTCTCGAGTGAATGGGCCTTCAGCATGAAAAGATTCATGTCGCCGAGTGGAACGACTTTGATGTTTCGGTTATATTTATTCGACCTTATCTTACGGACCGAAACTATACTCCGAGTGGCATAATTCAATGCTCTTAGTGATTTTTGGCCAATCACGCCTTCAAGACGACCACGGATGAAGAAGTACTCTAAAGGAATTGTCTTCGTCTCGTCGAGGCAATCGATTTTGATATATAAATCATCTCAATCCGAGTTCATATGCAAAAGTTAGAGGCAATACACTGCAGACCGAAGCTGAATGAAAATATGGCGCAAAGTACCAGACGCCCTGTCTGATAGGTCGCGCGAGCAATTTGGCCTTCAAGACGGCATTGAATCGAAAAACCTTCAACACGAAAAAGTTTCGTCTCGTCGAGCCGATCGATTTTAATATAAAATTCGTCTCAATCCGAGGTCGTATGCAACCTGGAGAGGCAAATCAATATCAGGTTATGTTTTTGGTCGAGTGAAAAGCTTACCATCCGAGTGAAAACTCACCGGTCGAGTGAAAACCTACATATCGAGTCATCGGTCGAGTGAAAACCTACCGATCGAGTCACCGGTCGAGTGAAAACCTACCGATCGAGTCAAAGGTCGAGTGAAAACCTACCGATCGAGTAAAAGGTCGAGTGAAAACCTACCGATCGAGTAAAAGGTCAAAAACTTACCGATCGAGTAAAAGGTCGAGTGAAAACTTATCGATCGAGTAAGAGATTGTCTTCCGACTGAAAATGTGGTCATCATCCGAGTGAAAGATTGTCTTCCGAGTGAAAATGTAGTCATCCGAGTGAAAAGGTCCAGTCGAGTGAAAGACTCTAATATCCGAGTGGATGAGCTCAAATCCGAGTGAAACTGAACATGTGCCCGAAAGTTTATCAAGATGACCTCGGATGAAGAAGTGTTCAATACAGAAGTTGTGCGTATCGTCAAGACGGTAAACTTTGCTTTTGGAGTCATCGTCATCAGAGATGGTATATGGCCTGCAAATTCACTACAAGACTCGGATAATTCAGTCTACCGCAAGACCGAGTCCGACTGGAAGGTAAAGATGACCTCGAAAAGTATTCAAGATGGCCTTATTTGAAAAAGTGATCAACATGAGAGTTGTTCGTATCGTCGAGGCGCACAAGTTTGATATTTGGGTCATCTTGATCGGAGGTCAGATGGAGGCTCGGCGGCCTGCACAAGGAGGAAGACAGAAGTTGGGCCAGATTCAGACTGGATCCGAGTTGGAATAGAACTAGGACTCTAGGACGCGAATTGATGTATTTTTCTTGTAAGGAAAGCCTAGATGAATCCTTTACTTGTACGGAAGTCCAGCCGCCTCTTATATATGTTAGTGACGGCCGATTGAACAACACCAATCGAACCAATCAATCTATTACACTTTCGTGTTCATCTATCTTTATCCCTACCCTTGTATCTTTCTTTCTCGTTCTTTGTTCGTTCTTGGCGTTGGAGGGCAGCGATCCACGAGGCTCTAGGGGCGGCGAATCGACCTAGGGCAGCCCATAGCGCCCTTGAGCCTGACGGGTCCCTCCCGGGCAAGTGGGGCTTCGGGTCTACAAAAGCGCCGTCGACTGTCTTGCGTATCGCGCTGTCGGTCGGGTCTCCTTCGACGTGAGCTGCGGTGCATCACCCCCGGCGTCGAGGGTACACGGTGGCGTGTTCGTGTGCGAACACACTTTTTGGCGACTCCGCTGGGGAAGAAGCTTTGAACAGTTTCCAGCTTGTTCTTGCTACGAGGAGAGCGTCATCAAGCGGCTGCAATCTACAACGGTAACATGTATCATCAATTTCCTTACGTAGATGCAAATAGCCATTATGTTGATGTTGCTAGATCTTTCAATGGACATGTCATGTCGGCTAGCCCTAACGAGCAAAGGCCGACTAGTTATTCCATTGGAGAAACTTCGAATTTACAGAATCGCGACATGCAACCTACGAATCTGAACTTTCGTGCATCGGCAACATCTTTCAATATGCCGATGAACAACACGATTTGTTCGAGTGATAGATATATGACACCTCATGTACAGGAGGGCGTCTCACAGTTTTATCCATCGGCAGCCAACTCGCAATATGCGGATTCATCCCCAAACATGCCGATGGATGGGGGAATCGGCCATGCTTCCGTTAGCTATTTGGCCGGTTATCCTCAAACATCATATACTACACCTCATGATATTAATTGTTCAGCATCATATGCAACTAAAAGTATTCATGACTCGGCTCACTTTTATGGCCGAGTGAATGGAGATTCTACAGGAGTGTATGTGTCTAATATTGCAGGAGATGAGGTGACTTTGGCTGCGTTAAAAAGCTTAGCGCAAAATAAGAAGATTACCGCTCTTTGCCTTGAGCAACATGATAAAGGTTTGGTTCCTGATTATGAGGCAATAAAAGCTAGGGTTTTAAAAGAAGACGAAGTGTTTCCGATTGATCAAATTGGCGTGAGAAAATATTCAACAACAGTGCACACATCTTCACCTATCATTGCAGCATGTTATACATCCCCTATACAATTGCAAAGTTTCGGCAATATCAATCCATTGCCGAAAGATCATAAAAGTATTGGGGGGCAAGCCAATCCAAGCAGGGCTGAGTTTAAAGAAAAATATGTGGCCCAAGTGGACAAGATCAAGCCAAAGCTCACAGGGAATAGCGTTAACGAATTTACTACGCCAACTCTTGACGAATTACCAGCAGAATATCGACATGCTTATGAAGCACTCAAGAAGAAGCGTGGAGTGGAATATTTGGAAGGATATGTCAAGTCCGTTCCTCTATGCAGCAACCGTGTTGGCCCCTTGGCGATGTTGTGGCAAGATAAAACAGAAGCTTTTCAAGCCGAACAACAAAAAAGGATTCACTCGGCTAATACAGTTGATTCGATTGAAACTGAGGCAAATATGACTAATTTGTTTACATCAAATGGTTCCTTTAAAGCCAAGACAATGGTGGATTCGGTTGAAACCAGATTGAGCACAGAGACGGTTACAACCGAGTGCATAGAGTCCATACCGAGTACATCATACCAGCCGAGTGCATCGACCCATCTAAGTACATCATGCCAGTCGAGTGCATCGTTCCAGACGAGAGCATCGCCAGCTAAAGTCGAGTGCATCAAGCCAATTATTGCTGCATGTACCAAAACGGAAGATGCAAGTTTCGCTGAGCAAAGGGATGGTAAACGCAATAAATTGGCCTTGTTAGATTTTTCTGGATATAAGGGAGCTTACATGCTACCCTGTGAGTTTCGTGCTAAAGATATTGATGATCATCAAGAACAAAGTAATATGGTTGAACACAGTTCAGTTAACGATGAACATCAAGACCAAGAAAATGCGGCCGAGCAAAGTTCAACTGACAAAGAGCGTCCGAGTGAAATCCACTCGGGCAATCCGACTGAAATATACTCGGGCAATCCGAGTGATGAGGCACGAGATCCAGAAAAAGAGGAAGAGGTATTGGAGAATTATTCAGAAGTGGAACAATGTATTGTTCCAGTGGTGCAACCATTTTCTTCTTCCAACTTCTTCACAAAGGTACACCTAGCAGATAGTTTACTCAATTTTCGATTCGGTCAAAATCATATTGTTGATGCACCTGTTAGTAAGATTCTAATTAATTTTGAAAGACCAATTGAAATGAGTAATCTATTTGTTAGGAGTGATCTTGTCACTAATCATGCTGATCAACACATGGCATTATTCAAAGAGGCTAATAGTGACAACTTATCGCAACCAAAGTTGTTCTGTCATGTCGATTGAACTTTATATTCATATGGACAACTTTGTTTGTTTCATGCACAGCTAACATTTGGTCTCGATGAGACATATATTCTGTAATTATTTTGGTTGTAGGAATATAAAGCCATGTTCAAAGTTCTCGGGATAGCCGATTCAAAAGCATCGGAAAGGACAACAAAATCAATGCATAACCGAGTCGATGACACTAAGTGGCACCATTCGGTTGTTTTGTTTCAGAGCCGGTATCACAATATCGTTTAATGGGCCAGGAGTGTACGTCCAGTGCAGGCATAGTTGATCACATCATCGGTACATCGCTGACTAAACCTATTATTATAATTGATCATGATGTCGAGCCATCAGGACAAGAACAAATGCAATGCTTGTTTGAAGAGGATATCAAAGACAACAACGTGATTCATCAAGCCGCACAATCGGACTACATAGGACCATTGGAGTTTGTTGAGGCACAAGCATATGGCCAGTCGTATCAGATTGGTCTTGATGGTGATCAAATGTTGACTCGGCTATCTCAAACCGATTCATCTAAAGGTCAACAGGTAAACACTGACGATGACGGGGTCAAGTCTTCGAGCAAGGATATGATTAAAAGGTGCATCAACAAAAATCTTGAAGACGGGAATTCCATCAAATCTACAATGACGACATCTAGCACTGGGGGGCAACAAGAAAATTCAAAGACCGATACATGCACAATTAAAGAAAGCAAAGGCAATGATAAGCACAAAGGTAAAAAGCCAAAAGTCACTTTCGCGCAGTTATTAGAAAAATATCAGAAGATAAGTGAGGCAAAGAGTGCTTATCGGCCGAGTGAAATAAAAGCATCGAAGTCACCCCCAAGGCATAAATCTGAACACCGGGATGGGCGAAGGAAGAAGTTGAGCAAGCAGACTCCATATCCTCCTTTTGGGTCACCAATACCAATGTCATGGATTCCTCCCCATGTTGACTATTATTCATATCAATCATGGAACAAGTATAAATCAAGGGCACACTTGTCCATCATATTCTAAACCACCTCGGCAAAATTATGTAGCTCTCGAGAGGATCGTCGTTTGTTCAACAACAACATGTTATAGACCGACTCAACCAAAAAGAATCGGTCCGGAGCTCGACAAAGAAGATGGATGCGGTCAAGCAAGTGTACCGAGTGAAAAAGGATGGCCGCAAGTGTGCTATTTCAGATCCAATTCCAGATGACAAAAAGCCAGCCGAGTCTATGTTGGCTACTAAGGACAAGAAAGAGAAGCAGGTTACTTTCAAGGATCCAATCGCCAAGTTTGGACAGGCCAAGCGGAGATGCCCAAAGCAAGGAAGAATTTGCTAGTGCATAAAACAAAATCACAGCCGGATGCTCACTCGGCTTATCACATTGGGAAGAAAGAAAACTTAAGAGGCTCAGGGTCAAGGAGCTGGAGAAGAGGAATATGGCTTGGGTTCCCAAGAGAAATCTTCAAGTCAAGAGCGGAATCACATCTCCTGTTGCGAAGCCGGCAGGAGTAAAGGAGGACAAGCGTGAAGCCGGTAGGCAGAGTCGATTGTTTTCATCTCAATATAGCGGACTCCAAATGGCACATCGTCCATATTCTTCAACCGTTCCATGAAAGCCAGCATCCCGGATCTTAATCCCAGCTGAAGCATCTGAATTATTTCGGCTATTCACACTTTGGTGGACGGGTTCACCATGTCCTTCGAAATAAGGACACATGGCCGATATTTGCATATCGCCCTAAGAGTACATTATGTTGACAAAGTTGGCATCTGAATAATTGTGCTCATTATGGTGTATCTCATATTCCCAAAGCCAATTCTTAGTTTTGCCAAACACTGGAAGGCCGACTAATTATTCGGCCACTAATCGAGGATCTAGTGCAGCAAAAGTTGTCGACTCATATTGTTGGTTTATCGCAGGATCTAGAGAAAGTGTGTCACCAAGATGAATGAAGCTCTGTTCACTCGGGGAGCAAGGAAATGTTGACTTAGGAGACCGAAAGAAAGGAGCGTGACATCCCATTTATCAGTCGGCGCTCACTGGACGCCAAATCAAAGTGCCGTGGAGATTATTTTCAGGATTCAGTTAAGCAGTGCAAAAAATCGGCGTTATTCACGTATTTCTTCACGAGCTTGATTTGAAGACTTCATGACGACTAGAGCTTACATGCTAATAATCAAGCCGAATATGATGTGCTATTCGGGCTAGAGGACTTTTGGCTCTGAGGGTGGCGTGCATCAAGGTTCACAATGATTCGTTGCCAACCGTCCAACAAATGTTATCTTTATATGCATCGACGAATCACTCAAACATTGACCTCACAAGTTGCGCATCGACTCCACGGTGGAGTCGGCGTGATGGATCTAATCGAGTCATATAGCTGGCTGGAGAAAGTTTCTCTTATTTGCAGGATTCAAGTCAGGAGATAGACGTTGTTCGGCGGAGGCTTGATGGTGTACTTTGATAACGAGTTGAGTCGCCGAACAGTTGACAGTATTCCTTTGAGGTGCATGGTCATAATCGTTCGGCAACCGTCTTCATTGAAGGGTTCTAATATTCCCAGGGAATGCCTGGACAAATGCAAGGTCCGGATTGACATAAGAAACTTACGTGGAAGCCTTTGTGATATCCAATTGTTGTTTTCAGACAAATATTATTCAAGAGGCTCTACCGAAGAAGCAACAAACATGAGCATATAGATGATTAAAATTATCATACTCAACATGCATAGCCGATGGAGTGTTGACATCGTGCTTAAAAATTACCCTAGGCAAGGTATTTTCTGGCACGCAAGCTCTGCCAGAAAACAGGGGGGCATGTGTTGACACCTGTTTTTGGCAAGACACAGATTGCAATGAAGATGGTCTCGAGTGAATGGGCCTTCAGCATGAAAAGATTCATGTCGCCGAGTGGAACGACTTTGATGTTTCGGTTATATTTATTCGACCTTATCTTACGGACCGAAACTATACTCCGAGTGGCATAATTCAATGCTCTGAGTGATTTTTGGCCAATCACGCCTTCAAGACGACCACGGATGAAGAAGTACTCTAAAGGAATTGTCTTCGTCTCGTCGAGGCAATCGATTTTGATATATAAATCATCTCAATCCGAGTTCATATGCAAAAGTTAGAGGCAATACACTGCAGACCGAAGTCGAATGAAAATATGGCGCAAAGTACCGCATACTGTCGATAGGTCGCGCGAGCAATTTGGCCTTCAAGACGGCATTGAATCGAAAAACCTTCAACACGAAAAAGTTTCGTCTCGTCGAGCCGATCGATTTTAATATAAAATTCGTCTCAATCCGAGGTCGTATGCAACCTGGAGAGGCAAATCAAGATCAGGTTATGTTTTTGGTCGAGTGAAAAGCTTACCATCCGAGTGAAAACTCACCGGTCGAGTGAAAACCTACATATCGAGTCACCGGTCGGTGAAAACCTACCGATCGAGTCACGGTCGAGTGAAAACCTACCGATCGAGTCAAAGGTCGGTGAAAACCTACCGATCGAGTAAAAGGTCGAGTGAAAACCTACCGATCGAGTAAAAGGTCAAAAACTTACCGATCGAGTAAAAGGTCGAGTGAAAACTTATCGATCGAGTAAGAGATTGTCTTCCGACTGAAAATGTGGTCATCATCCGAGTGAAAGATTGTCTTCCGAGTGAAAATGTAGTCATCCGAAAGTGAAAAGGTCCAGTCGAGTGAAAGACTCTAATATCCGAGTGGATGAGCTCAAATCCGAGTGAAACTGAACATGTGCCCGAAAGTTTATCAAGATGACCTCGGATGAAGAAGTGTTCAATACAGAAGTTGTGCGTATCGTCAAGACGGTAAACTTTGCTTTTGGAGTCATCGTCATCAGAGATGGTATATGGCCTGCAAATTCACTACAAGACTCGGATAATTCAGTCTACCGCAAGACCGAGTCCGACTGGAAGGTAAAGATGACCTCGAAAAGTATTCAAGATGGCCTTATTTGAAAAAGTGATCAACATGAGAGTTGTTCGTATCGTCGAGGCGCACAAGTTTGATATTTGGGTCATCTTGATCGGAGGTCAGATGGAGGCTCGGCGGCCTGCACAAGGAGGAAGACAGAAGTTGGGCCAGATTGAGACTGGATCCGAGTTGGAATAGAACTAGGACTCTAGGACGCGAATTGATGTATTTTTCTTGTAAGGAAAGCCTAGATGAATCCTTTACTTGTACGGGAAGTCCAGACGCCTCTTATATATGTTGGGGGTGACGGCCGATTGAACAACACCAATCGAACCAATCAATCTATTACACTTTCGTGTTCATCTATCTTTATCCCCTACCCTTGTATCTTTCTTTCTCGTTCTTCGCTCGTTCTTCGCGTTGGAGGCAGCGATCCACGAGGCTCTAGGGCGGCGAATCGACCTAGGGCAGCCCATAGCCGCCATGAGCCCGACGGGTCCCTCCCGGGCAAGTGGGGCTTCGGGTCTACAAAAGCGCCCGTCGACTGTCTTGCGTATCGCGCTGTCGGTCGGGTCTCCTTCGACGTGAGCTGCGGTGCATCACCCCCGGCGTCGAGGGTACACGGTGGCGTGTTCGTGTGCGAACACACTTTTAGCGACTCACCTGGGAAGAAGCTTTGAACAGTTTCCAGCTTGTTCTTGCTACGAGGAGAGCGCCATCAAGCGGCTGCAATCTACAACGGTAACATGTATCATCAATTTCCTTACGTAGATGCAAATAGCCATTATGTTGATGTTGCTAGATCTTTCAATGGACATGTCATGTCGGCTAGCCCTAACGAGCAAAGGCCGACTAGTTATTCCATTGGAGAAACTTCGAATTTACAGAATCGCGACATGCAACCTACGAATCTGAACTTTCGTGCATCGGCAACATCTTTCAATATGCCGATGAACAACACGATTTGTTCGAGTGATAGATATATGACACCTCATGTACAGGAGGGCGTCTCACAGTTTTATCCATCGGCAGCCAACTCGCAATATGCGGATTCATCCCCAAACATGCCGATGGATGGGGGAATCGGCCATGCTTCCGTTAGCTATTTGGCCGGTTATCCTCAAACATCATATACTACACCTCATGATATTAATTGTTCAGCATCATATGCAACTAAAGTATTCATGACTCGGCTCACTTTTATGGCCGAGTGAATGGAGATTCTACAGAGTGTATGTGTCTAATATTGCAGGAGATGAGGTGACTTTGGCTGCGTTAAAAAGCTTAGCGCAAAATAAGAAGATTACCGCTCTTTGCCTTGAGCAACATGATAAAGGTTTGGTTCCTTATTATGAGGCAATAAAAGCTAGGGTTTTAAAAGAAGACGAAGTGTTTCCGATTGATCAAATTGGCGTGAGAAAATATTCAACTACAGTGCACACATCTTCACCTATCATTGCAGCATGTTATACATCCCCTATACAATTGCAAAGTTTCGGCAATATCAATCCATTGCCGAAAGATCATAAAAGTATTGGGGGGCAAGCCAATCCAAGCAGGGCTGAGTTTAAAGAAAAATATGTGGCCCAAGTGGACAAGATCAAGCCAAAGCTCACAGGGAATAGCACATGTTCCGGTGTCATGTCATGGCACTAACATGTTGTGGAAAAAATTGGGCTGATTTGGAACAAGATTTGGTATAAGCTTCTTGCAAACTGGAGCTTCTCTCAAGAAGGCTTGTGGTTCTGAGAGGGAACGTGTCACCTTTGAGTGTGAAACGATATACGCTGCCCCCCCCCTTGAGTTTCTTTACAGAGGCAACATAGAATTACATGAGTGCCCTGTTAAATTTTGGAATTATTCCGGGTTCGTTTGGCCTTTTTTATACATTAATTGAGTTTCTGGTCATTTAATGTGCATAATTCAAATTTGAACTACAAACACATGCTTCCGTGCACCAAAGTTGGTTTAAAATTCACATGTGTGTCCTCAGGTGAATTTCTAGGTCCCATGCAAGAATTGGGAATGAAATTCAAACATCTGGGCATCATGGCTCGGCCGAGAACATTGAGAAACTTTGTTTTAAAATTCTGGTAAATCCAAAACACGCCTGAAAATCATGAAACATGGCATGGTGTCATGTCATGGTACTACCATGGCCTGGTAAAAAAATGGCCGAATAGGAACAGATTTTGGTATAAGCTTCTTGCAAACCGGAGCTTCTCTCAAGAAGGCTCGTGGTTCTGAGAGGGAACATGTCACCTTTGAGTGCGAAACAATATACGCTGCCCCCCTTGAGTTTATTTATAGAGGCAACATAGAACTAAATGAGTGCCCTATTAAATTTTGGAATTATTCCGGGTTCGTTTGGCCTTTTTTATACATTAATTGAGTTTCTAGTCATTTAATGTGCATAATTCAAATTTGAACTACAAGCACATGCTCCCCTGCAACAAAGTTGGTTGAAAAACCACATGTGTGTCCTCGGGTGAATTTCTAGGTCCAATGCAAGAAGTGGGAATGAAATTCAAACATCTGGGCATTGTGGCTTGGTCGAGAACATTGAGAAGCTTGGTTTTAAAATTCTTGTAAATCCAAAACACGCCTGAAAATCATGGAACTTGGCATGGTGTCATGTCATGGTACTATCATGCTGTGGTAAAAAAATTGGCAGAATTGGAACAAGTTTTGGTATAAGTTTCTTGCAAACCGAAGCTTCTCTCAAGAAGGCTCGTGGTTCTGAGAGGGAACGTGTCACCTTTGTGGGCATAATTCAAATTTGAAATACAAGCACATCCTCCAGTGCACCAAAGCTGGTTGAAAAATCACATGTGTGTCCTCGGGTAAATTTCTAGGTCCCATGCCAGAAATGGGAATGAAATTCAAACATCTAGGCGTCGTGGCTCAGCTGGAAACATCGAGAAACTTGGTTTTTTAATTCCTGTAAATCCGAAGCACGCATGAAAATCATGAAACTTGGCTTGGTGTCCGATTTGCGAAGGCGCACACATTAACAATCAACAAAGTCATTTTGGAACAAGTGTTGTCACGTTACAATCAGAAACACAAGTATTATTGAAACAGTGGGTGTTCTGTTTACCATTTACGTGCCGCCACACGTCCCCTTTTTTATTAGCTAGGAGGCGCCGTGCAGGGTAGCTATTTGAGTACGGGAGGCGTGCAATCAGACCCCTGCGCGTGCTTATCGGGAGGAGAGCCCTTTGACCTCCATCTGTTGTCCACCTCTTTCCCAAGGTCTCCATTAATGGCGCCCGATCCTTTGTTTAATGGTGTGGCAATGTCTCACTCGACTGAGATTTAAGAGAGAAAAAAGAAAATCTGAAAAGAAAATTTTGCATGGATCTTGATGTAAGATCCGACGAACCTATATAGCATCTACTGTGACTTATAGCAAGACTGATGAATATATATAAGGACGATGAGAGTGGATAATAATTGTCTTACATAATTAGGAAGATAATTAAAAAAGCCACATGCGGCTACGCCCGAAATACACAAGGGCAAAAGAAGAAGGAAGATGCATACAACGATCTGGCTCGCTGATCTCTACTTTCTTTATGCGCTGCAGGTCGCGGAGATTAGGTCTCGCGGTGGGCGATGATCTATTTCATCATTTTCAGGTCCTTAATATGCTGCTTGGCAGCATCCATGGATTCCTCTAGACGAGACGCGCTCAAAATTTATTGACGGTTCTAGTTTCGAAGTGCGACACTATTCCGGATGGCATAACGTTGGCACATGTTCTCGACCGTGGTGTAGCATATGCCATGGTGCTAGTTCTTTTTCTACTGCTGTGTACGTGCATTGTCGGATACATATCTTACACTTGGCGTTCGACAGGAATAGCCTCGTGGCGATCTATAGACTAGTCTTTTTTCAGACGCATTACACCTATCTCTCGGGACTTCTCGCACGCACCATCACTGCTCCCTAGGTCGATGCCACCCACATACACTTGTACTCTAAGAAGAGGTGCACACATGCACTCGTCCTCTCTCACACACGCATCTTTAGCTACGAATTGTAGTGTTCTCAACCATCCGATTGGCTCTATCATAGGTTTCATGTTGCTCCTTGGCCTTGAGATTGAGAAGTTTAAAATGCGGAGGCTAAGATGGAGGCGCGAGGTTTTGGTTAATGTGCGGTCCGCACACAACACCAACACGACACGAGCTTCGTCTGCCTGGTGCGGATGAAGTTGGGTGAGCTGTCCAAGTATAGACATAACCAGGCCCTCGTTGTATCCACGCCTCGACTTTGGCTGGTCATAGTGGAGGGTAACATAGACTAGTTACTAGTCTATGTTACTAGTACCTTCATAGTGGGTAGCGTCGAGTATGTGATAACACAGTACTACTCCCTCCGTCTAGGTGTGTAAGTCATCTTACGAAAACCAAATAATCCCAATACACTTAGGCATGGTGCATTAACTTCTATCTCATTTCTTGTTTCTTGACATATAAACCAATAAGAGATGTGGGTATGCATGCTTTTAATGACTTGAGACTACAAAACACGACATGGAGTGGTTAGTTCATTGCATGCAATGCTATTAATTAGCAAATAAACATTAAATTCTCTTGTTTTCCCCTCCTCCTTGGTCACGGTGCACAACCTAAGATGACTTATTCACCTACACGGAGGGAGTACATGTCTTCATTTATTACTTTATAGACTCATTTTGCATTGGAAAGCGCTATGTGATGGTAACATATTAGGCTAGTCATAGTGCGAGTAACTTAACTACTCCCTCCGTCTAGGTGTGTAAGTCACCTTACGAAAACGAAATAAACCTAAAACTAGGCACTGTAATTAACTCCCTTCTCGTTTCTTGTTTCATGACGTATCAACCAATAAGAGATGTGGGCCGTGCATGCTTTTAATGACTTGAGACTAACAAACATGACATGCAGTGGTTAGTTCATTGCATGCAATGCTATTATAATTAGCAAAAAGACATTAAGTTCTCTCGTTTTTCCCTCCGCATTGGTCGCGGTGCACAACCTAAGATAACTTATACACCTAAACGGAGTGAGTAGTAACATAGCGCACTTCGAGAAAATTCTGCTTATGTGGGAAGTAATTAATAAGAGGTGGTAACATAATATGATGTACTGTAACATAGCGCTTTCCAAGACAAGATAAATGAAGCCATCTATGATACTACTATTATGTTACTTTGTATTATGAAGGTAATAACTTAGACTAGTGTCATATGCATAACACTACTAGTCTAAGTTACTCCCCACTATGACCAGCCTTTATGTTACGCTATTTGCCTCTATCCTCATTAATTAGTTGCCACCTCATCATTTTTCTGATGTGGCATCTATGCTACTACTTATGTTACTCCCACTATGACCAGCCTCATGCACAGACAAATTAGGATCGGAGGGAGTACTACTAGTAGTACTACTATGATGTGTCGCGTCAACTCGCAAAAGTATGCAACACTTCCTGAACAAACAAGCATATAAGTTGTTATACTTACTTCTTATAAGCAGTTATACTTCTTACGCAAAGGATCTTTGTCGTGGGAAACGAACACCTATGGGGCAGGGCCCCTTCTCGGTCCGGCAGGGAGCGGAGGGCGCACGAAGAGCGGATCGAGGCGAAGCACGCGGGGGATTTTACCCAGCTTCGGAGCTCTCGGGAGAGATAATACTCCTACTGCTGCTTTGTGTTTGTACTACGTTCTTGCTTGAGAGCATGGGTGTGTTCTGGTTTCGAATGAGTCGAACCCCCTCTACGTTGCGCATGGGCCTCCTTTTATAGGCTAAAGGGGTCACCGACAGGTGGCAACGCATGCAGGTAAAAGTGTAAAAGTTGTGGTTGGTACAACTGCTTACAAAGATGCCCCTACCTAACTCGACGGCGGGGACAAGAGCATTTAATGCCCGTCCGGTCGCCCAAACAGTCTTGAAAAAGTGACCGTTAGGGCGCCACCATTCGCCACGATGGCCATCTCATCATCTTCGCCGCCACTCGCACCGCTTATAAAGACAAATTACTGTCAGACCCGACTCAATGTCACATCGATCTAGCTGTAACACCTCATATCACTTTGCGGCCTCACGCACGGTATTCCACGGTGTCGCCTTACCTTTGCCGGGACCGTTTAGCCTTTTGGCACACGATATGATAGTGTCGCTAGCATCCATATGATAAGGAGCCCGGCTGACATGGCTAGTCGTAAACCCAAAGTGGCACAGACTTACAGGACAGCATCCATGACCCAACATCGAGCGTGTCGGTCATCAGCGAGTAAGTTCGGGCTGTAGCACTGGGCTAGCAGGCTCGTAAACCGGGCTGTGGCGGGCTAACAGACTCCGGTACTCAACGCGTGACATTTCCCGAAGGGACAGACACAGAACGAAGAAGGACACATGCCGGCCAGCCTAAGTGTTCGGAGCAGTAGCAAGCTACCATGGCTCGGTGGAAACACTAGGAGACATTTCCGTAAGAGAGGCTACTAAAGATAAACAACTAGATAGTCGATCCCACACATACCAAGCATTTCAATAACATACACACAATATGCTCGATATGTGCAAATACAACATGGCATCACAACATGACTCTACGACTCAAGTATTTATTCATTAGGCCCGAGGAGCGAGATATTACAAACATGGGTCTCACGACCCAACATTGAAACATACAAATCAAAGCACAAGCGGAAGCTAGTATGTCCGAGTACGACATCTACAAATGAAAAAGGTGGAAAGCGACTATCTACCGAGATCCGCCGAGGGCACAAGATCGTAGCTAAGGTAACAAGCTAAACGTCAAGTCCACGCTGAATTACTAGCGAGACCGGGTCTCTCGCAAAAACATAAAATAGGCAAACGTGAGTACAAATGTACCCAGCAAGACTTACATCAGAACTAACTACATATGCATCATTATCAACAAAGGGGATGGTGGAGTTTAACTGCAGCAAGCCAGCTTTGACTCGGTGGCTATCCTAAACTACATCGCAAGTAACTCTTTTGAGGTGGCACACGAGTCCACATATTCACCATATCAATACACCACTATGGATCCGCTCCGTCTCCCCACGAGAACGCCATCCATAGCACTCACGCTTATCTTGCGTATTTTAGAGTATCCACTTTCACTTGTCTATGAACTGTTATAGGCAACCCGAAGTCCTTATCATGACACGGCTATTCAATAGATGATGTTAACCCTGCAGGGTGTACTTCTTCACACACGCTCACCACTTACCGCCATACACGACATGTACTCGGCAACCTTCAAGCGGAAGCCCAACGAGGGTGTCGGCCACAGCCTACCTAAACACTCAAGTCCCTAGTCCAGGTTTATCGCCTATTCGGTTCCATCCATGAGGAGATCCGCCGGGTTTCGCTCACAGCCCCAAACGATGTGAACAGGGTTCCGTGACACCAAACAGGCGCCGGTTTACCTGCCACGTGCCTACCGCATCACAGCCCACCCCTACGGTCAGCATCGCACGGCCTCCAAAGATACTACAAACACGTAAACTACTTGCAACTCCCGGACAGAGGACAAGGGTGATTAAGAAGCCGAGAGGGTCCATTGGTTTGGGCCCCATGCGTGGTAGTAGCTGAATCATGGATCACAAACACGTAACTCAGTTCTCGAGGACGGCTGCAATGAGACAACCCACCATGTACTCCTACATGGCCTCTCACCGCTACCTTTACCAAATCGTGTTCACACACTTAGCTCACACACAGAGGACATGTTCACACACCTCCGATTCATCCTCGATGAATCGGACCGACTCAACTCTAAGCAAGAGCAGGCATGACAAACAAGCATGTATGAGTAGGCACAACAGGGCTCAAACAACTCCTACTCATGCTAGTGGGTTTCATCTATTTACTGTGGAATGACAGGTCATGCAAAGGATAAAGGGGTTCAGCTACCGCAGCAAGTAACATATGAGTCGTTGTTGTCCTAATGCAGTAAAAGAGAGCAGGAGCGAGAGAGTGGGATTTTATCGGAATGAACAAGGGGGTTTTGCTTGCCTGGCACTTCCGAAGATAATATAGCTCTTCATCAGTGTCATCGATCTCATCGTCGAAACCACGTCTATCGAGAGGGGACAAATACCGGCAACAGGGAAGAAACACAATCAATGCAATGCACAATATGATGCATGATCATGACATGGTAAAATGAGTGTGTTGGGCTAATGCAACTACAACAAGATGGGTTTGAGCTATTTTGAACCAAAGATTCAAAGTTCAAACACATTTGTGATCTTAAATAGTGCTTTATCATGTTTTGCACTAAACAGCAAGTTAACTTGTTTAAACATGCATGAAACTGGTACAGATGGATAGATTGGATTTTTCTGATCATTTTTCATATATAAATCTTTGCACTTGGAGTTACAGATTAATTTCTATGAATTTTTGAAGTTTGCAACAATTTCTGGAATTTCTTGTAAAAGGATAAATCTAGAAAACCTATTACTGCGTCAGCATTGCGTCAGCACTACGTCAGTAGGTCAACCGTGGCTGACCAGGTCAAACCCGACGACCGGGTCCCACATGTCATTGGCTAACTGCTAACTGGGAGTTAACCCGCGTTGACTGGGATTTGACCCGCTGCGGGGCCGGCTCGTCAGTGTCTGTTAGGGAAGGTTAGTGGTGATTAGTGCCTAATGATGGCTCCACGTCAGCGTCGCCGGAGTTCAACGCCGGCGACCTGTAACCGCGGCGAAGGGTTGCCGGAGCGGCGCTACGGGCGGTGTTGGGTCAAGCCAAGGGCACCAGAGGGTTCCGCCGCGCAAGATCCAGCGGAGGCACGCGGAGGGCGCTTGAGGTGGATTTAAGCTTCGCGAACAAGTTTCGCGGCGGCCGGAGTTCGGGCGGTGATGGTTACGGCGATGCAGCATGCGGCAGGAGCAGCGGATGGGTTTGTTAGGATCCTGGGGGCATACTGAGAATGATTACGCGCTCAGACACGAGCTTGGCGGCTCTGCAGCAACGACGGCGACGGCATGGCCGGCGGCGATGAGCTCGGGCTCGGCGACATACGCGCTAGGGGCGCTATCGAGTGGTAATAGGGAAAACGGATCATGGGCTCCAAAGTGGTCACGCCGAGATGGTCAACGAGCTCGGGAAGCGACGACGCGCATTTAATCGACGATGACGGCCTTGGTGCCCGAGGAAGAAGAAGATGATGGCGCCGGCATTGCAGGGCGTCCGGTGATGCTAGGCCCGGCGGGATGAAGTGGCGACGACACGGATCTCGGGAACACGGAGAGGAGAGAGGGAGTGGCTGGCCGCGGTGTTTCGGCGGAGTGGCCATGGCGGCTTCGCCATGAGGGGAAAAGAGCAGGGAGTGAGAGGAGAGAGCAGAGAGTGAGGGAGAGGAGCGAGGGGTCGCGTGGCACGCCGACGCGAGGGGAGGCAAGAGGCGGCAAGCGGGAGCTGGCGCAGCTCGGCCAGGCGCCTCCACGCAGCTGCCTCGCCTCTCCGCGAAGGTTGAAGAAAAGCGTTGCCTGGCTGGGCTGCACAAGATGGGCAGTGGCTGAGCGCCTGTAGGTCGGCCTGTAACTCTCTCTCTGCCTTTTTTTCCTATTTGTTCTGTTTTCTATTTTTCTGTAATTGTTTGGGCTTTATTAAAAATACCAGAGCACTTCTAAAAATCCTGAAAGTAATTGTGGGCACCTTCTGAAATATATGCAACAACCCACATTTAGTTTCAGAATTATTTGAGCATTTAAATTATTTATAGCATTCAAATGCCCAAATTCAAATACTTTATGAGTTAATTCAAAAATCCATAAATGTCATGGAAAAATGTGCAATATCTCTGGTTACTGTTTCCAGCATTTCCCAAAAATGGTGAACATTTTTGAAGGCCATTTGGATTCATTGAAAAATATTTTCTTAGTTGAACCTATTTGAATTGCTTTAGTGCTAGGGCTTGGTCATCCCCACTTCAAATTTTCTTTGAAATCAAACATGATGCATGGATGCAGATGCCACTAACTACAAACAACTCTGGGGCTGTGACAACTCACCCCCACTAAACAAAAATCTCGCCCCGAGATTCAGGTGTAGGGTAAGATGAAGGGGGAACGCAAACGAACGTAATCTTCATGATCCAGGGTGCAATTCAAATGGACGTTGATTCGATCACCATCATTGTCTTGATGTCTTGCTCTAAGAACTCCAACTAACATGACAATGAAAGGAAAGGGAAAACTCCAGAAGGATCGATCTTATTGAAGGTCGAACAACTCACGATCAACTCACGGAGGGGGACATTGAAATATCTCTCGAGCTGAGATACAAAGCACAATCTAGAGGAATGGAGTGGAACAGATGATGAGGGTTCACTAGGTAGACAACAATTCCACACCTAGGAGGGTGGTGATCGGTTGTCAACGTAGCGAGAGTTTGAGTTGCCATGATACTACAGCGAGACAATTTTGAGGAAGGCAATTCGTGGATCTATCCCCTTAAGTGGCAAAAGAATTACCTTTGATTCAGAGATCACTGAAATTCTTTATACCAGCCTAAGGCAATTCACAATCGATCATTTGAAGGAGTCCGAAGGAATGACATTCTCGGCCAGGTTGGATGATGTGGATTACCTTGTTGAAGACAACATAAGGAATGATTTTAGTAACTGGGGAGAAGCTCAACAGTAGAGAGTGATTCCACTATTGGAGTGGTTATAGCATAACCGGGGAAACTGAGAGCACTATGCAATTAATGCCGACGATAATACATAGTGCTTGTGCGTGCTCTCAAGAACTTGAGCATTTCCATATTCATCAAGGTTTTATCAACATCCGTGTCAGGGATCCTGACAACACAACATACTACCATGATGAATAGTGATGGACGATGCAGATGCAAAGGAAGATAACACTTTCTCAGATTTCACCTTAGCGAGGCCAAGGGGACTAAATCTGGATGATCGACCGAGAGACATTTAGCACTCCGCTTCTAATGTTCTCCTTGATGTACCAGTGTATTCCATTCATTGAAATGGTCTGGCATCTAGAACATCAAGTAAAGGTCGGACTTCGGAAACACAAAAATCATAAGGCACAACTAGGGAGTAAATCCTACGAAGTCCTTATGGGGAGGTGGCCAACTTCTTCAATCAAGATACTACAATAATAGGTCTTCCGGCTGGGTGTGTTGGCCACGACATCCATTTTACCGGGTTACAGAGAGACCAATATTATAAATCTTGGGAAACGTTCCAACCATCATATCTCACCGAGATTCAGATCTGGTTGGTGTCGAATAATCCGACTCATCGAGTCTAGAAAGAAAAATGAAAGTTTGCAACACAAATCGACGGGATGACGATGCGAGATTCTCGAAATGAACTACGATAGCAAGCTCCAAAACATGAGCTGGTTACGCTACAAACCTGTGAACACGCTGTCTTAGACAACATGACCACGTAGTAGGCTTATAATAAAACACTACCGAAGTTCGTGGGGAACCATCATCAAGGATATCGGAGTCCTTACATAAGTCTAGCTCTTAAGAAGGAACTTCTTCTACTTGAACAAATCAATCGGTGGCTTGGTGTGCTCTGAGAATGCATATGGAGTGGAGGTAATTAATCTACCAACCCATAGTATACTTTGCACATGTGTGACTAACTTGGGATGATTCCAAGGAAGCAACATTGACTTTATCGAATTCACGGCGCAACTTACACCAAGTACCGTGAATCGAGGAAGTCACTTACATCCGAACATATGCTTCATGAGCTAGCATGAACAAATGCTTTTAAAAGTTTCCAACACTAGCTTGATGTTCAACAAAACTATGGAGAAGACAAGGATGTTGTCGATGGGCTCAACAACAATTTATCCAGATTCCTTGGAGTTGGAATTCCATAATTATGTGAGCAAGGTGATAGTATTGGTCGGACCCAAAAGATATAATGGTGTATGCTCGAGGAAAATCCACGAGTAAGACAACATTACGAACATCGTTATTCTGATTTGATTTGAGAATAGCCCACACTCAAATCAAAGTTTTGGCAAGACAATAGCTCCAACAAGCGGCCTCGAGGATCAATTGACGAAGATATCATCTTTCTTCAACACACGCACACAAAAGATATCCCTTAACATGAGCTAAGTCGGACAAGCTTTTATCTTCCAACTCTCCAAGTTGTTGTTTAGCTTAACCAACTAGCTCAGGGGTATGCAACACGGATTCTTGGAGAAAGGGTGGTTTCGAAAACCAACTTGATCACGAACTCAGCATAGCGGTCAGGTGACAACCTGGTGATACCTCCGAGAAGATATTCGGAAAATCACGAACCACCGATATGTTACTAAGCTCGAGAACAATCTTGCTTTTCAGGGCAAGACGATATGATCAATAGAGCAAGGGTTTGACAAAATCCTAACTCATTGATCGAGTAGTGCACCAGAAATAAGGACTAGGTATCACAATCAACCTTAGGGTGACGATTCAATAATCAACATGCTAGGAATGAGAATATAGTCCATTTAACTACCAAGCAACGGAGTTGCTAGCAGTATTGATTTCACACACCACAATTCACTTGTCGGCATTCCGGTTACAATAACATGGAAACCGAGGAATGAACAATGATGGCAAGAGGTATCACTGTATTAAGAGTTCATAGGATGGTGTGCAATTCCCATGACATTCTTGATATAAAGATGGTAATACTTCAGGGTAGAACAGAACAAAAGCTAGGTTAGCAATTTGATCTGCGGAGTACAACTGCTTTGACCCAATCCTAGAAATGGATGAGGTACTAGAGTTTGTTTCTCCTAGTCATCCTGAATAGAATGGCTTGACGGACCACAAGAATAATAGGCACCGATGAACGAATGCACACATACTCCTGACTATCAATTGATAGACGAGGGTCAGAGTATAACTAAGAGAACCACTCAAAGGAACATATGATTTTCTGAGTTGTGGATGCATAGATTAGTATGTCGAACCAAGTTCAACTTTCTTCCGGATAACCCATGCAGAACGGTGGAACTGGCAGAGTCGCAATATAAAATGGAGAACTCATCAAGAGCACTCCTGTTGTGATCTTTTGATCCAACAAACTTCTGCCATAAGCGGTTCATAGTAGTTGGAAGAAGGAAATACCACGGACCACGAGGAATAATGCAAAGGTTACTAATAACCTAAAGGAACTAGCAAACACTATCAACATGAAGTGAGTAGGGTGAATCTCGGGTTCAAAACCCAGGAGTAGAATACCTATTACTAAATGGCATCACGGGATGCTTTTGAGAATGAAGGCCAGAGTCATCACACTGGGATACAAATCATGGCTAGATTACTAGATGATCTTCTAAGGCACCTAGGGTCATAATAATAATTCCAACATATATGTCGAGGCAATAGAATACCTCAACTTAGTAATTAGTGTGATTAACTGGCCCAAAGGAGCATCAAACCAGAGGGAAAGGATTTGCACGTGCATCAGACTATTTAGAGACCTGGGATGACTCGGACAGCATAACGGCTGTAAATGCTCAAAAAGTTTGGAGACATACTACAAAATGGTGGCATAGCCACTCCGAAGCACAATACCAAAGTTTTGAGATCAACAGTTATGAACATACGGAAGTAGTAAAACTGGACTGAGATTTGAAACTAGCAATTCTATAAGTCTATGGATTAGTAACACGTCATCCTGATGGATAGATGAGAAAGCCTAGTTCCTAAACCCCGTAGAAAAGAAGAGGTTGACTCAGATCAGAAGGCCATGAGGTATAAGGAGTAAAAAGAGCCTTACGTTCCAACCCACAATCAATTCCCCTAAATATAACTAAAGCATTTCTAGACACAACTTCGACCAGTTTGACTTGGTAATCCTACAGGCAGTCAAGCTCTGATACCAAAGCTGTCAGGACCCCGACTCAATGTCATATCGATCTAGCCTGTAACACCTAATATCACTTTGCGGCCTCACGCACGGTATTCCCACGGGTGTCGCCTTACCTTTGCCCGGGACCGTTTGAGCCTTTTGGCACACGTATATGATAGTGTCGCTAGCATCCATATGATAAGGAGCCGGGCTGACATGGCTAGTCGTAAACCCAAAGTGGCACAGACTTACAGGACAGCATCCATGACCCAGCATCGAACGTGTCGGTCATCAGCGAGTAAGTTCCGGGCTGTAGCACTGGGCTAGCAGGACTCCGGTAAACCGGGCTGTAGCGGGCTAACAGGACTCCGGTACTCAACGCGTGACATTTCCCCAAAGGGACAGACACAGGAACGAAGAAGGACACATGCCGGCCAGCCTAAGTGTTCCGGAGCAGTAGCAAGCTACCATGGCTCGGTGGAAACACTAGGAGACATTTCCCGGTAAGAGAGGCTACTAAAGATAAACAACTAGATAGTCAGATCCCACACATACCAAGCATTTCAATAACATACACACAATATGCTCGATATGTGCAAATACAACATGGCATCACAACATGACTCTACGACTCAAGTATTTATTCATTAGGCTCCGAGGAGCGAGATATTACAAACATGGGTCTCACGACCCAACATTGAAAGCATACAAATCAAAGCACAAGCGAAGCTAGTATGTCCGAGTACGACATCTACAAATGAAAAAGGCCGAAAGCCCGACTATCTACCGAGATCTGCCGAGGGCACAAGATCGTAGCTAAGGTAACAAGCTAAACGTCAAGTCCACGCGGAATTACTAGCGAGACCGGGTCTCTCTGCAAAAACATAAAATAGGCAAACGTGAGTACAAATGTACCCAGCAAGACTTACATCAGAACTAACTACATATGCATCATTATCAACAAAGGGGATGGTGGAGTTTAACAGCAGCAAGCCAGCTTTGACTCGGTGGCTATCCTAAACTACAACTGCAAGTAACTCTTTTGAGGTGGCGCACACGAGTCCACATATTCACCATATCAATACACCACTATGGATCCGCTCCGTCTCCCTACGAGAACGCCATCCATAGCACTCACGCTTATCTTGCGTATTTTAGAGTATCCACTTTCACTTGTCTATGAACTGTTATAGGCAACCCAGAAGTCCTTTACCGCGGACACGGCTATTCGAATAGATGATGTTAACCCTGCAGGGGTGTACTTCTTCACACACGCTCTCACCACTTACCGCCGTTTACACGACATGTACTCGGCAACCTTCAAGCGGAAGCCCAACGAGGGTGTCGGCCACAGCCTACCTAAACACTCAAGTCCCTAGTCCAGGTTTATCGCCTATTCGGGTTCCATCCATGAGGAGATCCGGCCGGGGTTTCGCTCACAGCCCCAAACGATGTGAACAGGGTTCCGTGACACCAAACGGGCGCCCGGTTTACCCGGCCACGTGCCTACCGCATCACAGCCCACCCCTACGGTCAGATCTGCAAGACGGCTCCAAAGATACTACAAACACCGAAACTACTTGCAACTCACCGGACAGAGGACAAGGGTGATTAAGAAGCCGAGAGGGTCCATTGGTTTTGGGCCCCATGCGTGGTAGTAGCTGAATCATGGATCACAAACACGTAACTCAGTTCCCGAGGACGGCTGCAATGAGACAACCCACCATGTACTCCTACATGGCCTCTCACCGCTACCTTTACCAAATCGTGTTCACACACTTAGCTCACACACAGAGGACATGTTCACACACCTCCGATTCATCCTCGATGAATCGGACCCGACTCAACTCTAAGCGAAGCAGGCATGACAAACAAGCATGTATGAGTAGGCACAACAGGGCTCAAACAACTCCTACTCATGCTAGTGGGTTTCATCTATTTTCTTGTGGAATGACAGTCATGCAAAGGATAAAGGGGTTCAGCTACCGCAGCAAGTAACATATGAGTCGTTGTTGTCCTAATGCGAGAAAAGAGAGCAGGAGCGAGAGAGTGGGATTTTATCGAATGAACAAGGGGTTTTGCTTGCCCGGCACTTCCGAAGATAATATAGCTCTTCATCGGTGTCATCGATCTCATCGTCGAAACCACGCCTATCGAGAGGGACAAATACCGCAACAGGAAGAAACACAATCAATGCAATGCACAATATGATGCATGATCATGACATGGTAAAATGAGTGTGTTGGGCTAATGCAACTACAACAAGATGGGTTTGAGCTATTTTGAACCAAAGATTCAAAGTTCAAACACATTTGTGATCTTAAATAGTGCTTTATCATGTTTTGCACTAAACAGCAAGTTAACTTGTTTAAACATGCATGAAACTGGTACAGATGGATAGATTGGATTTTTCTGATCATTTTTCATATATAAATCTTTGCATTTGGAGTTACAGATTAATTTCTATGAATTTTTGAAGTTTGCAACAATTTCTGGAATTTCTTGTAAAAGGATAAATCCAGAAAACCTATTATCGTCAAGATTAAGGTCAAGACTACGCGATGAGGTCAACCGTGGCTGACCAGGTCAAACCCGACGACCGGGTCCCACATGTCATTGGCTAATCGCTAAGCGGGAGTTAACCGCGCTGATCGATTTGACCGGCCATGGGCCGGCTCGTCAGTGTCTGTTAGGGAAGGTTAGTGGTGATTAGTGCCTAATGATGGCTCCACGTCAGCGTCGCCGGAGTTCGGGCGGTGATGGTTACGGCGATGCAGCATGCGGCAGGAGCAGCGGATGGGTTTGTTAGGATCCTCGGGGCATACTGAGAATGATTACGCGCGAACCACGAGCTTCGGCTGCTCGCAACGACGGCGACGGCATGGCCGGCGGCGATGAGCTCTCGGGCTCGGCGACATACGCGGCTAGGGGGCGCTATCGAGTGCGGTAATAGGGGAAAACGGATCATGGGCTCACAGTGGTCACGTCGAGATGGTCAACGAGCTCGGGGAAGCGACGACGGCGACGAATCGACGATGACGGCCTTCGGTGCCCGAGGAAGAAGAAGATGATGGCGCCGGCATTGCAGGGCGTCCGGTGATGCTAGGCCCGGCGGGGATGAAGCTGGCGACGATATGGATCTCGGGAACACGGAGAGGGAGAGAGGGAGTGGCTGGCCGCGGTGTTTCTCGGCGGAGTGGCCATGGCGGCTTCGGCCATGAGGGGAAAAGAGCAGGGGAGTGAGAGGGAGAGAGCAGAGAGTGAGGGAGAGGAGCGAGGGGGGTCGCGTGGCATCGCCAGACGCGAGGGGAGGCAAGAGGCGGCAAGCAGGAGCTGGCGCAGCTCGGCTGTGCGCTCTCCACGCAGCTGCCTCGCCTTCTGGCAGAAGGTTGAAGAAAAGCGTTAGCTGCCGCTGGGCTGCACAGATATTGGGCTAGAGCGCCTGTAGGTCGGCCCTGTAACTCTCTCTGCCTTTTTTCCTATTTGTTCTTTTCTATTTTTACGTAATTGTTTGGGCTTTATTAAAATACCGAGCACTTCTAAAAACCTGAAAGTAATTGTGGGCACCTTCTGAAATATATGCAACAACCCACATTTAGTTTCAGAATTATTTGAGCATTTAAATTATTTATAGCATTCAAATGCCCAAATTCAAATACTTTATGAGTTAATTCAAAAATCCATAAATGTCATGGAAAAATGTGCAATATCTCCGTTATCAAGTTTCAAGATTTCCCAAAAATGGTGAACATTTTTGAAGGCCATTTGGATTCATTGAAAATATTTTCTTAGTTGAACCTATTTGAATTGCTTTAGTGCTAGGGCTTGGTCATCCCCACTTCAAATTTCCTTTGAAATCAAACATGATGCATGGATGCAAATGCCACTAACTACAAACAACTCTGGGGCTGTGACAACTCACCCCCACTAAACAAAAATCTCGCCCCGAGATTCAGGTGTAGGGTAAGATGAAGGGGAACATAAACGAACGTAATCTTCATGATCCAGGTGCAATTCAAATGGACGTTGATTCGATCACCATCATTGTCTTGATGTCTTGCTCTAAGAACTCCAACTAACATGACAATGAAAGGAAAGGAAAACTCCGTATGATCGATCTTATTGAAGGTCGAACAACTCACGATCAACTCACGGAGGGGACATTGAAATATCTCTCGAGCTGAGATACAAAGCACACATCTAGAGGAATGGAGTGGAACAGATGACGAGGGTTCACTAGGTAGACAACAATTCCACACCTAGGAGGGTGGTGATCGGTTGTCAACGTAGCGAGAGTTTGAGTTGCCATGATACTACAGCGAGACAATTTTGAGGAAGGCAATTCGTGGATCTATCCCCTTAAGTGGCAAAAGAATTACCTTTGATTCAGAGATCACTGAAATTCTTTATACCAGCCTAAGGCAATTCACAATCGATCATTTGAAGGAGTCCGAAGGAATGACATTCTCGGCCAGGTTGGATGATGTGGATTACCTTGTTGAAGACAACATAAGGAATGATTTTGGTAACTGGGGAGAAGCTCAACAGTAGAGAGTGATTCCACTATTGGAGTGGTTATAGCATAACCGGGGAAACTGAGAGCACTATGCAATTAATGCCGACGATAATACATAGTGCTTGTGCGTGCTCTCAAGAACTTGAGCATTTCCATATTCATCAAGGTTTTATCAACATCCGTGTCAGGGATCCTGACAACACAACATACTACCATGATGAATAGCGATGGACGATGCAGATGCAAAGGAAGATAACACTTTCTCGATTTCACCTTAGCGAGGCCAAGGGGACTAATCTGGATGATCGATCGAGAGACATTTAGCACTCCGCTTCTAATGTTCTCCTTGATGTACCAGTGTATTCCATTCATTGAAATGGTCTGGCATCTAGAACATCAAGTAAAGGTCGGACTTCGGAAACACAAAAATCATAAGGCACAACTAGGGAGTAAATCCTACGAAGTCCTTATGGGGAGGTGGCCAACTTCTTCAATCAAGATACTACAATAATAGGTCTTCCGGCTGGGTGTGTTGGCCACGACATCCATTTTACCGGGTTATAGAGAGACCAATATTATAAATCTTGGGAAATGTTCCAACCATCATATCTGCCTGAGATTCAGATCTGGTTGGTGTCAGAATAATCCAGACTCATCGAGTCTAGAAAGAAAAATGAAAGTTTGCAACACAAATCGACGGGATGACGATGCGAGATTCTCGGGAAATGAACTACGATAGCAAGCTCCAAAACATGAGCTGGTTCTGCTACAAACCTGTGAACACGCTGTCTTAGACAACATGACCACGTAGTAGGCTTATAATAAAACACTACCGAGTTCAGGTGGGGAACCATCATCAAGGATATCGGAGTCCTTACATAAGTCTAGCTCTTAAGAAGGAACTTCTTCTACTTGAACAAATCAATCAGTGGCTTGGTGTGCTACAGAATGCATATGGAGTGGAGGTAATTAATCTACCAACCCATAGTATACTTTGCACATGTGTGACTAACTTGGGATGATTCCAAGGAAGCAACATTGACTTTATCGAATTCACGGCGGCAACTTACACCAAGTACCGTGAATCAGAGGAAGTCACTTCTTACATCCGAACATATGCTTCATGAGCTAGCATGAACAAATGCTTTTAAAAGTTTCCAACACTAGCTTGATGTTCAACAAAACTATGGAGAAGACAAGGATGTTGTCGATGGGCTCAACAGCAATTTATCCAGATTCCCATGGAGTTGGAATTCCATAATTATGTGAGCAAGGTGATAGTATTGGTCAGACCCAAAAGATATAATGGTGTATGCTCGAGGAAAATCCACGAGTAAGACAACATTACGAACATCGTTGGTTCTGATTTGATTTGAGAATAGCCCACACTCAAATCAAAGTTTTGGCAAGACAATAGCTCCAACAACTGGCCTCGAGGATCAATTGAGGAAGATATCATCTTTCTTCAACACACGCACACAAAAAGATATCCCTTAACATGAGCTAAGTCGGACAAGCTTTTATCTTCCAACTCTCCAAGTTGTTGTTTAGCTTAACCAACTAGCTCAGGGGTATGCAACACGGATTCTTGGAGAAAGGGTGGTTTCGAAAACCAACTTGATCACGAACTCAGCATAGCGGTCAGGTGACAACCTGGTGATACCTCCGAGAAGATATTCGGAAAATCACGAACCACCGATATGTTACTAAGCTCGAGAACAATCTTGCTTTTCAGGGCAAGACGATATGATCAATAGAGCAAGGGTTTGACAAAATCCTAACTCATTGATCGAGTAGTGCACCAGAAATAAGGACTAGGTATCACAATCAACCTTAGGGTGACGATTCAATAATCAACATGCTAGGAATGAGAATATAGTCCATTTAACTACCAAGCAACGGAGTTGCTAGCAGTATTGATTTCACACACCACAATTCACTTGTCGGCATTCGGTTACAATAACATGGAAACCGAGGAATGAACAATGATGGCAAGAGGTATCCTTTGTATTAAGAGTTCATAGGATGGTGTGCAATTCCCATGACATTCTTGATATAAAGATGGTAATACTTGAGGTAGAAACAGAACAAAAGCTAGGTTAGCAATTTGATCTCATGGAGTACAACTGCTTTGACCCAATCCTAGAAATGGATGAGGTACTAGAGTTTGTTTCTCCTAGTCATCCTGAATAGAATGGCTTGACGGACCACAAGAATAATAGGCACCGATGAACGAATGCACACATACTCCTGACTATCAATTGATAGACGAGGGTCAGAGTATAACTAAGAGAACCACTCAAAGGAACATATGATTTTCTGAGTTGTGGATGCATAGATTAGTATGTCGAACCAAGTTCAACTTTCTTCCGGATAACCCATGCAGAACGGTGGAACTGGCAGAGTCGCAATATAAAATGGAGAACTCATCAAGAGCACTCCTGTTGTGATCTTTTGATCCAACAAACTTCTGCCATAAGCGGTTCATAGTAGTTGGAAGAAGGAAATACCACGGACCACTAGGAATAATGCAAAGGTTACTAATAACCTAAAGGAACTAGCAAACACTATCAACATGAAGTGAGTAGGGTGAATCTCGGGTTCAAAACCCAGGAGTAGAATACCTATTACTAAATGGCATCACGGGATGCTTTTGAGAATGAAGGCCAGAGTCATCACACTGGGATACAAATCATGGCTAGATTACTAGATGATCTTCTAAGGCACCTAGGGTCATAATAATAATTCCAACATATATGTCGAGGCAATAGAATACCTCAACTTAGTAATTAGTGTGATTAACCTGGCCCAAAGGAGCATCAAAACCAGAGGGAAAGGATTTGCACGTGCATCAGACTATTTAGAGACCTGGGATGACTCGGACAGCATAACGGCTGTAAATGCTCAAAAAGTTTGGAGACATACTACAAAATGGTGGCATAGCCACTCCGAAGCACAATATCAAAGTTTTGAGATCAACAGTTATGAACATACGGAAGTAGTAAAACTGGACTGAGATTTGAAACTAGCAATTCTATAAGTCTATGGATTAGTAACACGTCTTCCTGATGGATAGATGAGAAAGCCTAGTTCCTAAACCCCGTAGAAAAGAAGAGGTTGACTCAGATCAGAAGGCCATGAGGTATAAGGAGTAAAAAGAGCCTTACGTTCCAACCCACAATCAATTCCCCTAAATATAACTAAAGCATTTCTAGACACAACTTCGACCAGTTTGGCTTGGTAATCCTACAGGCAGTCAAGCTCTGATACCAAAGTTGTCAGGACCCCGACTCAATGTCACATCGATCTAGCCTGTAACACCTCATATCACTTTGCGGCCTCACGCACGGTATTCCCACGGGTGTCGCCTTACCTTTGCCCGGGACCGTTTAGCCTTTTGGCACACGATATGATAGTGTCGCTAGCATCCATATGATAAGGAGCCCGGGCTGACATGGCTAGTCGTGAACCCAAAGTGGCACAGACTTACAGGGACAAGCATCCATGACCCATCATCGAACGTGTCGGTCATCAGCGAGTAAGTTCCGGGCTGTAGCACTGGGCTAGCAGGACTCCGGTAAACCGGGCTGTAGCGGCTAACAGGACTCCGGTACTCAACGCGTGACATTTCCCCGAAGGGACAGACACAGGAACGAAGAAGGACACATGCCGGCCAGCCTAAGTGTTCCGGAGCAGTAGCAAGCTACCATGGCTCAGTGGAAACACTAGGAGACATTTCCCGGTAAGAGAGGCTACTAAAGATAAACAACTAGATAGTCAGATCCCACACATACCAAGCATTTCAATAACATACACACAATATGCTCGATATGTGCAAATACAACATGGCATCACAACATGACTCTACGACTCAAGTATTTATTCATTAGGCTCCGAGGAGCGAGATATTACAAACATGGGTCTCACGACCCAACATTCAGAGCATACAAATCAAAGCACAAGCGGAAGCTAGTATGTCTGAGTACAAACATCTACAAATGAAAAAGGCTGGAAAGCCTGACTATCTACCAGATCCTGCCGAGGGCACAAGATCGTAGCTGAGGTAACAAGCTAAACGTCGAAGTCCACGCGGAATTACTAGCGAGACTGGGGTCTCTCTGCAAAAACATAAAATAGGCAAACGTGAGTACAAATGTACCCAGCAAGACTTACATCAGAACTAACTACATATGCATCATTATCAACAAAGGGGGATGGTGGAGTTTAACTGCAGCAAGCCAGCTTTGACTCGGTGGCTATCCTAAACTACGACTGCAAGTAACTCTTTTGAGGTGGCGCACACGAGTCCACATATTCACCATATCAATACACCACTATGGATCCGCTCCGTCTCCCTACGAGAACGCCATCCATAGCACTCACGCTTATCTTGCGTATTTTAGAGTATCCACTTTCACTTGTCTATGAACTGTTATAGGCAACCCGAAGTCCTTTACCATGACACGGCTATTCAATAGATGATGTTAACCCTGCAGGGTATACTTCTTCACACACTCTCACCACTTACCGCCGTTTACACGACATGTACTCGGCAACCTTCAGCGGAAGCCCAACGAGGGTGTCGGCCACAGCCTACCTAAACACTCAAGTCCCTAGTCCAGGTTTATCACCTATTCGGGTTCCATCCATGAGGAGATCCGCCGGGTTTCGCCACAGCCCCAAACGATGTGAACAGGGTTCCGTGACACCAAGCAGGCGCCGGTTTACCTGCCACGTGCCTACCGCATCACAGCCCACCCCTACGGTCACCTTGCGACGGCCTCCAAAGATACTACAAACACGTAAACTACTTGCAACTCCCGGACAGAGGACAAGGGTGATTAAGAAGCCGAGAGGGTCCATTGGTTTCGGGCCCCATGCGTGGTAGTAGCTGAATCATGGATCACAAACACAGAACTCAGTTCCTGAGGACGGCTGCAATGAGACAACCCACCATGTACTCCTACATGGCCTCTCACCGCTACCTTTACCAAATCGTGTTCACACACTTAGCTCACACACAATAGGACATGTTCACACACCTCTGATTCATCCTCGATGAATCAGACCCGACTCAACTCTAAGCAGTAGCAGGCATGACAAACAAGCATGTATGAGTAGGCACAACAGGGCTCAAACAACTCCTACTCATGCTAGTGGGTTTCATCTATTTACTGTGGAATGACAGGTCATGCAAAGGATAAAGGGGTTCAGCTACCGCAGCAAGTAACATATGAGTCGTTGTTGTCCTAATGCAGTAAAAGAGAGCAGGAGCGAGAGAGTGGGATTTTATCGGAATGAACAAGGGGGTTTTGCTTGCCTGGCACTTCCGAAGATAATATAGCTCGTCATCAGTGTCATCGATCTCATCGTCGAAACCACGTCTATCGAGAGGGGACAAATACCGGCAACAGGGAAGAAACACAATCAATGCAATGCACAATATGATGCATGATCATGACATGGTAAAATGAGTGTGTTGGGCTAATGCAACTACAACAAGATGGGTTTGAGCTATTTTGAACCAAAGATTCAAAGTTCAAACACATTTGTGATCTTAAATAGTGCTTTATCATGTTTTGCACTAAACAGCAAGTTAACTTGTTTAAACATGCATGAAACTGGTACAGATGGATAGATTGGATTTTTCTGATCATTTTTCATATATAAATCTTTGCATTTGGAGTTACAGATTAATTTCTATGAATTTTTGAAGTTTGCAACAATTTCTGGAATTTCTTGTAAAAGGATAAATCCAGAAAACCTATTACTGCGTCAGCATTGCGTCAGCACTACGTCAGTAGGTCAACCGTGGCTGACCAGGTCAAACCCGACGACCGGGTCCCACATGTCATTGGCTAACTGCTAACTGGGAGTTAACCCGCGTTGACTGGGATTTGACCCGCTGCGGGGCCGGCTCGTCAGTGTCTGTTAGGGAAGGTTAGTGGTGATTAGTGCCTAATGATGGCTCCACGTCAGCGTCGCCGGAGTTCAACGCCGGCGACCTGTAACCACGGCGGAGGGTTGCCGGAGCGGCGCTACGGGCGGTGTTGGGTCAAGCCAAGGGCACCAGAGGGTTTCCCCTGCTCGCGCGCATCCAGCGGAGGCACGCGGGAGGGCGCGGGGTGGACGAAGCTCGCCGGAGCAAGCTCGCGGCGGCGCCGGAGTTCGGGCGGTGATGGTTACGGCGATGCAGCATGCGGCAGGAGCAGCGGATGGGTTTGTTAGGATCCTGGGGGCATACTGAGAATGATTACGCGCTCGACACGAAGCTTGGCTGGCTGCAACGACGGCGACGGCATGGCGGGCGGCGATGAGCTCTTGCTCGGCGACATACGCGCTAGGGGCGCTATCGAGTGCGGTAATAGGGGAAAACGGATCATGGGCTCACAGTGGTCACGTCGAGATGGTCAACGAGCTCGGGGAAGCGACGACGGCGACGAATCAACGATGACGGCCTTCGGTGCCCGAGGAAGAAGAAGATGATGGCGCCGGCATTGCAGGGCGTCCGGTGATGCTAGGCCCGGCGGGGATGAAGCTGGCGACGATACGGATCTCGGGAACACGGAGAGGGAGAGAGGGAGTGGCTGGCCGCGGTGTTTCTCGGCGGAGTGGCCATGGCGGCTTCGGCCATGAGGGGAAAAGAGCAGGGGAGTGAGAGGGAGAGAGCAAAGAGTGAGGGAGAGGAGCGAGGGGGGTCGCGTGGCATCGCCAGACGCGAGGGGAGGCAAGAGGCGGCAAGCAGGAGCTGGCGCAGCTCGGCTGTGCGCTCTCCACGCAGCTGCCTCGCCTTCTGGCAGAAGGTTGAAGAAAAGCGTTGCGCTGGCTGGGCTGCACAGTATTGGGCCGGCTGGAGCGCCAGGTAGGTCGGCCCAGGTAACTCTCTCTCTGCCTTTTTTCCTATTTGTTCTGTTTTCTATTTTTCTGTAATTGTTTGGGCTTTATTAAAAATACCAGAGCACTTCTAAAAATCCTGAAAGTAATTGTGGGCACCTTCTGAAATATATGCAACAACCCACATTTAGTTTCAGAATTATTTGAGCATTTAAATTATTTATAGCATTCAAATGCCCAAATTCAAATACTTTATGAGTTAATTCAAAAATCCATAAATGTCATGGAAAAATGTGCAATATCTCCGTTATCAAGTTTCAAGATTTCCCAAAAATGGTGAACATTTTTGAAGGCCATTTGGATTCATTGAAAAATATTTTCTTAGTTGAACCTATTTGAATTGCTTTAGTGCTAGGGCTTGGTCATCCCCACTTCAAATTTCTTTGAAATCAAACATGATGCATGGATGCAGATGCCACTAACTACAAACAACTCTGGGGCTGTGACACGCCCGCCACGTGCGCCTGGAACGATCCTGTGACGACACGATGACGGATGTGCTGGAGCGTGGGCACAGAGTGGTGGCCTCGCCGCGGCAAGCGCCTTGTCGTGGTCGTTGTCTTGTCGCGCCCGGAAGCTTGTCGCTCGCTGGGTCTTGCCGGGACGCGCGATGCGTCGCGGAAAGTTCCTCGAAATGCCTTGGTTGGCCTTCCCGGCAAGCTCCTCTTGCCGGGGCCTTGTCCTTCCTGGCAAGCTCCTCTTGCTGGGGCCTTGTCTTCTCGGTTAAGACACTTTGTTCTTGAATGGCACCAATAGGAACTATGGACGATCTTGGTGGTCACCCGGCAAGCCTTGCCGCGGGGTGCTGCGACTGCCCGTGCACAAGTTCGGGATACTAAGGTACCCCTACTTTAGTACACCGATAGGAGCCCCCGGGCCTGGGCCACACACGGTGCCGAGCGCTGTTGGGCCAGGCCCAAAACAGGGCACGGGCACACGCGGCCTGGATCCACACCGTATCTGACTCCGTATCCACTGCGCCCTCCCGTAACGGCACACGTCGAATGCGGCGTCGTGGGAGAGATCGTGGGTGATTCTTTATTCGGAGAAAGCGTAACGTTCACCCCCTCCTCTTTATAAGCAAGGGAAACAGGGGCCGTTCCCCCACCTTCGCCACTTGCGGTTCCATCCTCAGAAATCTCCGCCGCTCCCCTCCGCTTCCAAAGCCAAAAGAGCAGCGCCCGCTTCACCGCCGTCGCCGCCAACGCTCTCGATCTCCTCCACCGTCTCCGCCATGGCTCCAAAGACCGGGAAGGGCGCGAAGTCGGCCGAGGCGCTGCGGCTTGAGGCGCTGCGGAAGGAGCGGGCAACTTTCCCCCCTGAGCTCTCCGCGAAGGAGCTGAGGGAGTGGTTCTATCTCTTCTGGTCGACGGAGACGCGAGCGCACCTGCGCACGCAGGTACTCTCCGCCGCCGCTTCTGCTTCGAAAACGTGTCCAAGGGGATACCCTTCTTCCCTCTGTTCTTCCATTGCGGGCTCTGCCTGCCCTTCTCTGAATTCTTTTGCGATGTCATGAACACCTACGGGTTCCATCTCCTTGATTTCACCCCCAATGCTATCCTGACCATGGCGGTTTTTGCACATCTCTGTGAAAACTTTGTCGGAATCCACCCGAACGTAGCCCTCTTCCGCCACTACTTCATGCCCCGGGTCGAGAGAGGAGAGCCCTTAGCTGGTGGGGTCGCCTGGATCTCGAGAGCCGGCAAGAAGGAGGTCTACTTGGAGGGGGAGCTTCGCAGCAAACGGGATGAGTGGAGAGCTGAATGGTGTTGGATCGTTGATGAGAACCCACAGCTGTTCACTGCCCTGCGCCAAACCCCAGTGGTGCGCGGCAATGATTGGAGCGCCCTGGCGCCGGACAACGCTAGGCTGAAGATCGCCACCACCCGGATCTTGCGACTCAGGATTGCCGGGCTGACCGTAGGTGTTGTTGGCGTGGACTTCCTTCGTTGCCGCATCGCCCCTCTGCAGGAGAAGGGGAGGTCCACCTGGCTGTTCGGGGGCCCGGCGGACATCATGAGGCTGCGCCTGGGCCTCAACTTTAATTTTACTGTCTTGGAGTTGGATGGGATGCTCAGGGAGCTGTTCAAGCACGACCCAGATCATCCTGAGTGGTTCAGGCTGCCGGCAGGCGTCGTTCCCTTATGCAATAACTCCTCGCGCGACCGCATGTGCGCAATGATGCCGTTGTGCGATTCGCACGGGATCGTTCCAACTTGGCAAGAACCTGCCGACGACGTCGTGCAGTAGTTCTTCGATAGCCTGGTGGAGGTGGAGGTCCATGCCGACGAGAAGAGAAGCCTCACCCGCGACACCACCGAACAGGAGATGTAGCGCATCGCCACTAGGGCGGAGGAGGCAGCAGCAGCCGCCGCCGCGGGCGAGTTTGGGTTCACAGTGGAGGAGGCAGACGCGGTAGAGGCGGCAAGCCTTGCCGAGCGCCAGCCGATGGACGTCGAGGAAGAACTTGCCGCGCCTGATGCCGACTCGAGCGAGCCCGCCGAGGGTGCGAGTGGCCCGCCATCCCCAAGCAGCTTGCCGCAAGCAGGGCCCGCAGCACAGCCCCCAGCGCAGCCAAGAAGGCGCCTCCGCAGGGCTGGGGACGTATCAGGACGACAACCGGGTCAACAGCCGCGGCGCGGCGCGACACGCTCCACTGCGACAAGTACTGTCGCCACCGGAGCGCCTCCCGCTGCGGCGACAACTGGAGCGGGGTCGTCTCGGGCCGCCGCCGCAGCCCCCGCCAAGCGGCCAAGGGATCCCACTCCTCCGCCTCATCGCGCCGACGGTGGGCCGAACTTCGACCTCTCCGCACTCAGCTCCGACGAGGAGGAAGAAGAAGAGTAAGACCCTCTTGTTGTCCTTGTAGTTCTTCAATTTGTTGTTCTTGTCTTGCATCTGATCTGATTTACTCTGGACTTATTCCGTTTCAGGACACTGGCCTAGAGGGCGGCGAAGAGGGCCAAGGCTCCGGTGGTTGTCATTGAGGACGAGCCGACCGCGACAGCAGGAGGCGCGCCCGAGACCACCTTGCCGGACCCAGCCACTACTCCACCAAGCAGCTCCCAGCGCAGCCCCCAGCGTAAGTATTTGGTTTCTTTTCAGCTGTCAGCCGTGCATGAGTGCTCTTTCTTTGCTATCAACTGAGTATTTGCTTGCGTAGGAGCAGAACAACTTCACCAGGAGGGCCTGGAAATCCCTTCCGACTTGTCGTCTGCTTCTACTACGCCGCCAAGGGCGGACTCCCCGGCAAGGGAGCGTTCTCCGGCAAGGGAGGAGTCTCCGACGAGGGACAGCGCCACCGATCCTCCGGTGGTGGAGCCCATGACTATGGATCCCAGCACAGGTAATCTTTCTTGCCCGAAACTTCCCTTGAGTTTTTCTTCTTCTGATTTCTCTTTTCGATCACCTGCTTAAATCTTCTCCCTCTTCCGTCCTTCAGATCCACCTTCCACGGAGCCGATGGAAACCGAGGCCACCGGCGAGGAGGACGCGCGCGGCTACACTGGCGATGCCGCCGCCACCGAAGAGGAGGCCGGCGCTGATGATCCCGCCGACGAAGAGGCCGCCAAGGCTCTTTGGCGGCGCAGAGCGGGCGAGGGTCCGCATTCGACCGACGACCCGAGGGTGCAGGAGCGCAAGGCGCTACACCGATCACGTGACCCCTCCGCCATCGATGCAGCGCCAGTTCGAAGAGCCCCAGCCCGGCGCCTACTTGAAGGCCGGCGACGGTGTCTTCATCAAGCTTCCCTGGGAATCGAGCTCCAGGCGCCGATCGAAGGAGAGGCTTTTGACGGGGAAGTGCTCGCCTCCGCCGGGCTGACGCTGGTTGACGCGCCAAGCAGCAGCAGCGGCGAGTCCGAGGAGGAGCAACTGCTCCGGAAACTGGTGTCGCTCTACCGCGCCCGACAAGCCAAAAGGTGGAGTCCCGGGAAGCGCTTGTCGCGCAGGCGGGAGCAGACATTGAGAAGCATGCGGAGGAGCTCCGGGAACGAAACCAGGAAGCTCTCCGGTCTATTGCAGAGGAGCGGGCGCAGCTCGTCGAGGTGCGGAAAGCCTTCCTCCTCGAGAAGGCTGAGGCTGAGGAGCAACAGCGGCTTGCCGCTGAGGAGCTGTCCACACGGGAAGGTGAACTGATGCAGCAGAAAGTCAATCTGGACAGCTACGAGGAGGAGCTTGCTGCGCGCGAGCAATCACTTGGCGGGGCCCTCAAGGAAGCGAAGGATGCTGCCGCAGCAGCCGAGGCCGCCAAGAAGGAGTTGGAGACGAAGGTGGTGCAGCTGGAGGATGATCTGAAGAGGAAGGATGAAGAGCTTGCCGCGCTCCAGCGCGAGCGCGAGAAGGACGCCCTCGCTCATGGTGAACTGCAGGGCTAACTTGCCGAGAAGGGCAAAGAACTGAGCGCCGCCAAAGACTCAAATGCTGATCTGGAGCTGAAGTTGGCCACGCTGACTGAGACGCTGGACGGCGCCAAGAAACGAGAGGAGGACTTGAAGGGGGAGATCAAGGCCAACGAAGAGCTGCTAACGAGGGCCGCCGAGACTCAAAACACCTTCAGGGCTACGGTGGAGCTCTGGACAAAGGGTCTCGTAAACATTGCTGCAGTCATCGACGAGGAGCTGGCGCAACTGGAAATGGCGGGCTTCGGGTACTCCTCCGACGAGAACCTCCAGCCCAGCGCCAAGCTTACTCTGTTCTTCAAGGGCGTGGCGACGGCGCTCCAGCAGCTCCGGGAAAGGATCCCGAAGCAGCTGGCCGACGAGTCGCGCACGATCTGCGCCCGAGTCCTGGAGAAGGTGTTGGTGAAGGTGGCCTTCCGCAATCCAGGCCTCAACCTCACCAATGTCCTCAAGAAGCTGCCGGCGGGCGCTGATCTTGAAGAGCTCAAGGCCCTTGTCGCACCCATTGTGGACAAGGTGAATGAAGTCAAGAGGGTTGATGGTGGCCGCGTAGATTAGAGCGCCTATTTCTTCTTTTCCTTGCCGCCGCTAGACATGTTACGTGAACAATCTATTAGAGCACGGCAAGTTATCTCTGTAATATAACTTTATCTTGGGCAGTATTTGCTATGTTATTTCCTTTACTTGATTCCTTCCTTTGTATGCTTTTACCCTACGCTTTTAGGGAACTTGCCAGCCCAGGCACCCTTGTCATGAAGCGCTAAGTCTGAACATCAGCAGCCGTCTTTGGCGGTGTTGCTTCCGGCAAGAAACCTTGTCGCAACTAGTCGCAGCACACTTAAGTTGTTGAGCGGACTCAAACAAAGTAAGGGCGCAACTAGCTACGAGTTGGTTCCTCCGCCAAAGGTTTTCCATACAAAGCACAATGCTCAAGGAAGATAACTTAAAAATTTAAAACTGATTGTGCTCAAACTTTGGCAACTTAGCTTTTACGTCGCTTATGCCCCGGCAAGGCGATACTTTTCTTGAACGGCACTGGTCCACACCATTATCTTATCCTCCCCGGTGAACTTGTGGGCGAGGGAACCTTCCTTTTTCTTGAGAGAAAGAAATAAGAGAAAATAAAAGTATGGAGCCTTAAGGCTCGTTATTGCTTACCGGGGGCAAGTGCTGCACAAAGCGTCAGATAATACATGCAAAAAATAGAAAGCATGAAATTTTGACAAGATGTGCGTAGCATGTGATCTTTATTTATGCACGGGATCTGTGCCCGGCTTTGTACAAAGGGTTACATGCAATAGCGGCAAGGCTTGTACAAAAGGTGTTTGCCGGAACAGGTTCCGGCAACCGCGCCTTATGGGTAAAACTTGCGAAGATGCTCTATGTTCCAGGAATTGCTCACCGGAAATCCATCATCGGTCTCAAAGCGCGCATAGCGCTGTGCCTAGTGACTCGTTTCACCCGATAAGGGCCTTCCCACTTCGGCGTCAACTTGTTGGAATTCTTGGCGGATTGAACGCGCCGAAGAACAAGGTCGCCTTCCTCGAGACTTCTAGCTTTAACTTTGCGGCTATGGTAGCGGTGCAAATCTTGCTGGTAGCGAGCAGCTCATACAGCAGCCTGAAGACGATCTTCCTCAAGGAGCAACGCGTCATCTTGTCGCAGCTGCTCTTGCTCCAGCTCATCATAAGCGAGCACTCGAGGCGATCCAGATACGAAGTTCCGTGGGGAGAACCGCCTCGCTCCATAAACTAGAGCGAAGGCGCGGCGGCGGCTCGATTTGGCGTCGTCTGATCGACCAAATAACCACCGCAGCTCCTCGATCCAGCTTCTTTCCGCACTTGTGCAGCCTGTCGAAAGTCCTGGTCTTGAGCCCGCAGCACTTTAGCGTTGCCCTCTCCGCTGACCGCTGCTTCTTGGGTGAGCAATGAAGCGCGGCAGACCTTGGCGCCAAGGTCTTGGACGATCGCATGAAGGTGCGGCTCGTGAATTGCGTGCGTTGTCGGTGATGATTCTGTTAGGGACGCCAAACGCCAACAATCGACCAAGAACTTGATCGCCGTCGTTGTCACCTTCCTCATCGCTTCCACCTCCGCCACTTTGTGAACTTGTCGATTGCAACGCATAAGAACTCAAAGCCCCGACAGCTCGGGAAAGGGGCCGAGAATGTCGAGCCCCTGCATCAAAATGGCCAGGATAAAGGGATCGCCTGGAGAGCTTGAGCTGGTTGGTGTATCTCGCTTGGAGTGGAACTGCACGCTTCACACTTGGTTACTTGTGCGCTTGCATCTTGGAGAGCTGTCGGCCAAAAGAAACCTTGCCGAATGCTTTGCTTGAGCAAGTGCTTTGGCGCCAATGTGATGACCACATATGCCTCCATGTATCTCCGCCAACAGCTTTCAGACATCTTCCCGGGAATGCACTTCAATTTCACTCCGCTGAATCTTCTTCAGACAAGATGTCGTCGACAAACTGGTACATACTTGACTGCCGGGCTACTCTCTCCGCGTATTCTTGCTCTTCGGGAAGTTCTCCTGTCTGAAGGAAACGGACAATCTGCAGTGCCCATGCTAGAGCTTGCGGCTCGACAACAAGGACTAAAGGCACAAATGCTGCTGCGGGAACACCCGCTTCTACGGCAAGAACCTGAGGCTCAGCCGGAGCGTGATGTTCCCCGGTAAGTTTGCCGGAGCAAAACTAGTCGGGAACGTCTGCTTCAACGGGACAAACCCTAGGGCTTGTCGGAGCAGACTGCTCCTCAGCGCTCTTGGTGTTGATCTTGAGGACCTTCGTGGCGGTGACTTCGGGGAGCTCTGCCGGGAAGTAGTCACCGGAAATCAACTTCCTCTTCTTGCTCTGTCCAGTCGATGGTGTTATAGATGGTTGAGTCAGCTTGAGCACAAAAATCCCTGGTTCCACAGGTAACTTGAGTGCGGCGCACTTTGACAGGCCATCTGCAATGTCGTTCCGAGCTCTTGGGACATGCTCCATCTGCAGGCCGTCAAAGTGTTCTTCCAACTTTCTCACTTCATCAATGTAAGCCTCCATCAATGGACTCTGATAGTCTTTGTTTACTTGGCGGACGACAAGCTGCGAGTCACCCCTAACAATAAGCTTCTTGATCCCAAGGTCCGCCATGATCCCGAGTCCGCAAGCAAACCTTCATACTCTGAAGATTGTTTGTCGCTTGCTCCTTGGGAAAGTGCATCCGACCACGACTTGATGTGCTCTCCGGTGGGTGCGACAAGTAACACGCCTGCGCCGCGCGCGCTTTGCAGCGAGAAGGCACCATCAAAGTACATGATCCATTCTTTGCTTGCTTCCTTGACGGGATGCTCATCTCGAGTTTCTTCATCGTGTTGGCGCCCATTCTGCTATGAATTCTGCCAATGCTCGGCTCGATAGTTGAAGTACTCTCAAACTTGAGGCCAAAGCTTGACAGCCCAAAGGCCCACTCGACAATCCCGCTGCTGCTTCGGATTACGCAATATCCTCTTCGACGGAAAGCGAGTGACAACTGTGATCTCATGTGCTTGAAAGTAGTGGCGCAGCTTTCTCGAGGCCATGAGAAGGCCGAAAAGCAACTTCTGCACACTAGAGTACCTTGATCTAGCCCCCTGCAGAAGGGAACTGACAAAGTAAACTGGGCGCTGCACCATCTTCTTCTGCTTCTCTTCTTGTGGCTGCACAGATCCATCCTTGTCGGGACCAGAGCTTGTCGGGGAAGCCCCCTGCTTGTCGCCGGACGCGCTTGCCGTGGTCGCTGGCTCATCATCCGCCTCCCTTTCCGCTACTAACGCAGCACTAACCACTTGATTGGTTGCCGCTAGATATAGCAGCAACTTCTCTTGCGGCCTAGGTGCGACAAGTATCGGAGTGGAGGACAGGTATCTCTTCAAGTCCTGCAGCGCAGCCTCTGCTTCCGGGGTCCATTTCATTGGACCTGCCTTTTTCAGTATTTTGAAAAATGGCAGGGCGCGCTCAGCAGACTTAGATATGAACCTGCTGAGAGCAGCTATGCAACCGGCAAGCCTTCGTACATCCTTGACGTGCTTCGGTGCTTCGGTTTGCTCAATGGCCTTAATCTTGTCGGGGTTGGCTTCAATTCCCCGCTGAGACACAAAGAACCCGAGTAGCTTGCCGGAGGGGACTCCAAACACGCACTTCTCGGGGTTGAGCTTGAGGTTGATCTTGCGCAGATTTGCAAAGGTCTCGTCCAAATCTTGTACCAGAGTTGCTCTGTCTTTGCTCTTGACCACTATGTCATCCATGTATGCTTCTACATTTCTGTGTAACTGTGGCTCAAAAGCATGACTGACTACTCTTGCAAATGTTGAACCTGCATTCTTTAGTCCGAAAGGCATCTGTACAAAACAGTATGTGCCACATGGAGTGATGAATGCGGTTTTCTTCTCATCCTCTTCTGCCATGAAGATCTGATGATATCCTGAATATGCATCAAGACATGAAAGCAAATCACATCCTGCCGTGGAGTCGACAATCTGGTCAATGCGCGGCAAGGGAAATGGATCTTTGGGACAAGCTTTATTAACATCAGTGAAGTCAATACAAAGCCTCCATTTTCCGTTCGCCTTGCGCACGACTATAGGATTGGCCAGCCACGTAGGATGGAGCACCCCTCTGACAAGGCCTGCTGCTTCCAACTTCTTGATCTCTTCTGCAATGAATTCTTGGCGCTCCACTGCTTGTTTTCTTACTTTCTGTTTGACGGGCCGCGCGTGAGGATAGACGGCAAGGTGGTGCTCAATTACTTTCCTGGGAACACCGGGGATGTCAGATGGTTGCCATGCAAACACATCAACATTCGCCCACAGGAAAGCAACGAGCGCGCTTTCCTATTTAGGGTCAAGTGTGGCACTGATGGTGAAGGTACCACAAGTGCCGTCCTCCTTGGCGGCCACTTTCTTGGTCTCTGGCGGAGCTGCCTTCGCCTTCTTACACTTGCCGGTGGAGCTCGATGGTGCGTCCTCGACGGTAGCGCAGCACTCCGAAGAGGTGCGCTTGCCGGAGTGGGCATCAGAGCTCTTGCCGGATTTGGTCTTCTTCTTCCCCCCGGGAGCTTCAGCGGCAAGTGGCTTGCGTTCTGCTGCGGCTGCTGCTTCCCGGTAAATCTTGTCGGTACAGATAAGGTCATCTTTCTTGTCGCCAGGGACAGAGATGACACTTATCGGACCGGGCATCTTTAGCACGTTGTAGGCATAGTGAGAGGCTGCCATAAACTTGGCGAGTGTTGGACGGCCAAGTATTCCATTGTAGGGCAATGGAAAATCGGCAACGTCAAAAGTGACCCTCTCAGTCCTGAAGTTTAGCTCACTGCCAAATGTTACTGGCAACGTGATCTTCCCCTTTGGCTTGCTCCTTCCCGGATTGATTCCTTGAAATGTGCCGATTTCTTCGAGCTCGCTGTCGGGGATCTGGAGCTTCTTGAGTACAGCGGAGGAGATCAGATTCAAGCTGGCCCCTCCGTCAACCAGCATCTTTGTGACCTTGAGGTTGCGGATAGTTGGTGAAACCAACATCGGCAAGCACCCGACCGCAGTTATGCGATCAGGGTGATCCTCAACATCAAAGATGATAGGCGTGCTGGACCACTTCAGAGGTTTGCGTGACTCAACTGATGGTTCTGCTGCATTAACTTCCCGCACCAACTGTTTTAGTTGGCGGTGCGAAGTATGCAGAGAAGCACCGCCGTCAATGCACAAAACCTCTGTGGCTTTCTGAAACTCCTGCTCGTCGGCCTCATCATCATCCATATCCTCATCTTCTTCTTCATCTTCGTCCTTGTCGCGGCCGCGGGGAGGTCTGTCTCCTTGCCGCTGCTTGGCCTTGCCGCGGCGTCCTCCCCAGCCGGGGCGCTTCTTGCCGGATCCACCAGTACCTTCCTGGGCCTTCTCCTTGTCGCGTTGCTCGTACTCAGCTTTATGCAGTTCAACAAGCTGCTCAACTTTCTTGCAGGTCTGGAGATCATGGCCCTTGGTGCGGTGGATCTTGCAGTACTGCTTGCCGGAGCCGTCTTGCTTGTCGGCGGCCACCACAGCCTCGCCGGAGTTACCAGCTTTGGCCTTCTGGCGCCACCTCCGTTCTTGCGGACTCTTTGGACAGCTAGCACATCTTTAGCTTTCCTCTTCATGTTGTTCGCCGCCGGTTTTTCCTTGCCGGGCGGCATCCTCCTTGCCGACCCTTCGCTCCTGCGTTCTCTTCGTGGAGTTTCCTTCCTTCCTCAAGACGCACACTTGTCGGCGAGCATATAGCTCGCCGACATCTCGATCTTGCACATCGCCATCTCTCCTCATCTGCGATCACGCGACGTTCGATGGAACGCGGCGATAGCTATGGCAGGGTGGACGCTGGGATGTTGCGCTGCACTTGGCTGAACCTTTGAATGTACTTGCGCAGGGTTCTCTTCCTTCGGGGCAGCAGATGAAGATCGCTCTCTGGCCATGGGGTTTGTGGTCACTTTGTGAAGGCGCCGACAAACTGATGGCACAGATCCGCCCATGAGGAGCTGGAGTTGTCCGGCAAATGCATGAGCCAGGATCTGACGTTGGGCTTGAGTACCAGCGGGAAGTAGTTGTCAAGGATCTTGTCATCGCGCCCCCCTGCAGCCTGCACCGCAATGGTGTAGATGTTGTGGTTGGTACAACTGCTTCTACAGTGCCCCCTACCTAACTCTGGCGGCAGGGGACAAGAGCATTTAATGCCCGTCCGGTCGCCCAAACAGTGCAGAAAAGCGACCATTAGGGGCGCCACCGTTCGCCATGATGGCCATCTCGTCATCTTCACTCGCCACCTCGCACCGCTTGGCTGCACAGCCGCCCGCCACGTGCGCCTGGAACGATCCTGTGATGACACGTCGACGGATGTGCTGGAGCGTGGGCACAGAGTGGTGGCCTCGCTGCGGCAAGCGCCTTGCCGTGGTCGTTGTCTTGTCGCGCCCGGAAGCTTGTCGCTCGCCGGGTCTTGCCGGGATGTGCGGTGCGTCGTGGCAAGTTCCTCAAAATGCCTTAGTTGGCCTTCCCGGCAAGCTCCTCTTGCCGTGGCCTTGTCCTTCCCGGCAAGCTCCACTTGCCGGGGCCTTGTCTTCTCGGTTAAGACACTTTGTTCTTGAATGGCACCAATAGGAACTATGGAGAATCTTGGCGGTCTCCCGGCAAGCCTTGCCGCGGGGTGCTGCGACTGCCCGTGCACAAGTTCGGGATACTAAGGTACCCCTACTTTAGTACACCGGCAATCTTTATATCCAACAGACACAAAATATTTGTTCGACTGTTGCAAATTACTTTGACTGCTAATCTGATGTCGAAGTAATTCTTGCATCACCACCAAAGCCCACCATCTCTTAAGCTAAAGTAGACCGAGCTAACCCGTATATTAGCATATTACTAAGATAATAGAAGGAACTGTAGAATCATTTAGGACGTGAGCTTGTCAATCGGAATGTGGAGGGACACCAGCTTAGCCCCGGCCAGTAGCTTGGGTGGAACTATGAAGAAGGTCAGCTTGTGCACCGCGACTTCACCGGGATCCTTGCTGCTTGTCACCTCCATTTCCACCTTGACGGTGTCGGTCCTGCCTTTGGGCTCCCCCGGCAGGCCATTCGCCCACAGCTTGGCCACTAATGCGGAAGTGGGGACGACCCCGCTATGATGCAGATGACCAACACGGCGATAGGCGCGCCGATGTCGAGCACGCCATGGACCAAGAAAAACGCACAGCCGTCCTCCTCCGCGAACAGCAAGAGTTGTGGCTCCGACAGTGGCACTTGCAGCTGGAGCACCTTGCCGTACTGGATCCGGTGCACGGGCATGGGATGCACGATGCTGATGTGGTAGAGAGCGTCGGCGGCGGGCCTTCATAGCCGCAGACGGGCACATGGCATTTGCAGGGTGCGAGCGGACACACGCTCTGGTGATCGGCGAGCTTGTGGTAAGTGACATAGAGCCCACAACCTTCGTGCGGGCACTCCACCCTCGCCGAGGAGAGGACGACATCCACCGCCGTGTTCCGCACATTGAAGCCACCGCGCCCGACTTTCGCACTGCCGCTGGTTCCCGGGCGCCGACGCGATCTGCGCGCAGCCAGTGCCCTCCTTGCACTGCACAAATCAATCAAATAGCACATCAATCAAGAAACCTACACCTTGCTCGATTAGCTGAACGGGGGAGGTGTATTCGAACCTCATACACTGGAGGCTTCAAGGGGCGGAGGCACAAGGGGCAGTGGAGCAAGGTGAGGTCCGTCGAGACCATAGAGAGCTCCATCGTCAGGTCCTGTTCCGTCTGCATGATCTCGCCCTCCTTGGAATTCCGCCCTCCTCGTGCACAACCATCTCTCGCTTTATTAGGTCCGGGGCATTACAAAGCTTTACCGTCACATATTCATACTACTTCAAGGTGCATTAAATCAACACATGCAAGTATCAAAAGGAGAGTCATGGCATGCATACATGCGTTGTAACTAATGCACCGGTAAACCCAAATTATTGAAATATATCGAGTGTAGTGCTTTGATGTGTTGCGTCAACTCGTACAAGACCGAGAAGTTTGATTACTACAACACCCTCTCGCCTTAACCGCACCTGCCTTTGGCTGCATGACAGGTGGGCCACTGATGACACACAAGTATAGGGGCTCTATCGTAGTCCTTCCAATATGTAAGAGTGTCGAACCCAATGAGGAGCAGAAGAAAATGACAAGCAGTTTTTAGTAAGGTATTCTCTGCAAGCACTGAAATTATCGGTAACAGATAGTTTTGTGATAATGTAATTTGTAACGGGTAATAAGTAATGAAAGTAAATAAGGTGCAGCAAGATGGCTCAATCCTTTTTGTAGCAAAGGACAAGCCCAGAGAAACTCTTATATGAAGGAAAACGCTCCCGAGGACACATGGGAATTATCGTCAAGGTAGTTTTCATCACGCTCATATGATTCGTGTTCGTTACTTTGATAATTTGATATGTGGGTGGACCGGTGCTTGGGTGCTGCCCTTCCTTGGACAAGCACCCCACTTATGATTAACCTCTATTGCAAGCATCCGCAACTACAAAAGAAGTATTAAGGTAAACCTAACCATAGCATGAAACATATGGATCCAAATCAGCCCCTTACGAAGCAATGCATAAACTAGGGTTTAAGCTTCTGTCACTCTAGCAACCCATCATCTACTTATTACTTACCAATGCCTTCCTCTAGGCCAAAACAATGGAGAAGTGTCATGTAGTCGACGTTCACATAACACCACTAGAGGAAAGACAACATACATCTCATCAAAATATCGAACGAATACCAAATTCACATGACTACTTATAGCAAGACTTCTCCCATGTCCTCAGGAACAAACGTAACTACTCACAAATCATATTCATGTTCATAATTAGAGGGGTATTAATATGCATAAGGGATTTGAACATATGATCTTCCACCAAATAAACCAACTAGCATCAACTACAAGGAGTAATCAACACTACTAGCAACCCACAGGTACCAATCTGAGGTTTTGGGACAAAGATTGGATACAAGAGATGAACTAGGGTTTGAGAGGAGATGGTGCTGGTGAAGATTTTGATGGAGATTGACCCCCTCCCGATGAGAGGATTGATGGTGATGATTTCCCCTTCCCAGAGGGATGTTTCCCCAGCAGAACAGCTCCGCCGGAGCCCTAGATTTGTTCCGCCAAGGTTCTGCCTCGTGGCGGCGGTGTTTCATCCCGAAAGCTTGCTTATGATTTTTTTTCCAGGGTGAAAGACTTCATATAGCATAAGATGGGCACCAGAGGCCTGCCAAGGGCCCACGAGGCAGGGGGCGCGCCCAGGGGGGTAGGGCGCGCCCCCACCCTCGTGGCCAGGGTGTGGTCCCCCTCGGGTTGATCTTTTCTCCAGTATTTTTATATATTCCAAAACATGCCTCCGTGAAGTTTCAGGACTTTTGGAGTTGTGTGATACATCTCCAACGTATCTCATGCTGTATTATTATCTGCTTTGTATGTTTATGGGCTTTATTATACACTTTTATATTATTTTTGGGACTAACCTATTAATCGGAGGCCCAGCCCATCTTGTTGTTTCTTGCCTATTTCAGTGTTTCGAAGAAAAGGAATATCAAACGGAGTCCAAACGGAATGAAACCTTCGGGAGTGTTATTTTTGGAACGGAAGCAATCCAGGAGACTTGGAGTTGAAGTCAAGGAAGCTTCAAGGTGGCCACGAGGGTGGGTGGCACGCCCCCCCCCCCTACTGGGCGCGCCCCCCTGTCTCGTGGATCCCTCACCGGTGTCCATCTTCATCATCCCGGCGCTCTCCATGAAGAGGAGAGAGTAGTTCACCCTCGAGGCTAAGAGTATGTACCAGTAGCTATGTGTTTCATCTCTCTCTCTCTCGTGTTCTTGAGGTGTTACGATCTTGATGTATCGCGATGTAACGCCCAGATAATTATGCTACAGTAAAACTCTGTATTGATGCCACGTCACCTTCGTTACTGTTGCTAATCTTTCATCTATTTATATATAAAAAGTGCTTTATGGGGTAATCACAAAAAAGAGAATTAGGCTAGAAAATCCCACAAAAAATAGAAACATCCGACCGTTTATTTGATGGATTAGGGAATAACAGCCATTTGATCTAGCTAATGTGCTAACAAGTAAATTAAATTACCCACCTGTGCCCTTACGTAAGTAACCTTTCAATTAGTAAAAAAAAACACAAAGGGATAGACGTCCTCTTCCACCTGTTGAGACGTCATCTTACCCTAATCACAAATCGAACAACGCCATGTTCCTAAAAAAACATCACCATCGATTCTACAATCCCCAATGCCTCTTTTCTTGTGCGGCGTCTGGCACAAGCAGCAGCCTCAGCCTCCTGGCTCAGGTATAGGTACGTAGCTTCCCCAAATCTGCCTTGCCCTTCTTTCTAGCCGTTCTCTGTTTCAATCTTCTAACCACGGTGAATGTGATATTAAGTAAAGGTACGATCAAATCAATTTTGTGTTGGTCGCTCCCCCTAATCTCTCTTTTTCTACAATTCACAAACAAAAAAACACTTTTTTTATACAAGTGTTGAATCCTGGTAAAATCTAGCAACAATTTTCGATCCCGTAGATGAATCTGCCCGATGGTTGAAGAGGCATACCAAGATCAGTTAATTTGTTGTAGCAAATAAGCAGGCGACCTCAATCAGTGAGGCAATAGAGCAAACGAACTGGAGCAGTGTCCTCGAAACCTGCTGCAAACCATAATATCTCAATGTCTGCCCTTTAGTTCTCTTCTCCTTGGTTTCAGTTCGGCAGCAACACGGCGATTTGAAAAGGAGAAGCACAACGTTTCGCAGGTCCAACTGAGAGAATAGACACCCACGTCCGAAGACTTTCAAGCCAGTTGCTGTCATGCTCTCTTTTCGTTAGCTCCGTTCTTCCAACTCCTTAGTGCTTAGATTTCTATTTTTCCCAAATTCGTGTATGTCCCGCTTCAGTCTAACAGGGCAATTCGTGTGTCCCCCAATGCTTTTCTTCTTTGATTGTTAGTGCCATCATGTTCATGTTTCTAACAATTCATGCATGAAACAATCCAACATATATATTCGTACGCCAATCACTGAATCAATCTTACAATTGTTGACGCGGAGACAGAGGAGGTGTAGTGATGGCAGTTTGAAGCAGATTAGGCTACAACGGGTGCCGTGAGGCTATCAAGCGAAGGAACTGTAGCGAACGGATGACTTGGCGATCTCTACTGTGTATTCTACCTTTAAGTAGATCGCACCAAAATGACTATGAAATCGACTTGATCAATAAGAATAAAAACTATTTTTTGAATATTTTACCTATATGTAACTGCTAGATTATATAGTTTTTATTGTTAGATCAGATAATCAGATCGCAAAAATTTCACCATATACAAATAGTTGAAACTATATGGTTACACGGTTCCCAGCAATGTATGGCAAGAGGGCTCTACAATGCTGATGTTTAAACACGAATGCTGATTCCTGGCAGTTCTACTATGGACCTGTTTTTAAACATGAATGTTGATTCCTGGCTGTTCTACTATGGACCTGATAGTGTGTTTTCCAATCTTTTTCTTTCTTATCTCTGAAATTTCTTTCTGTGAAACATATATAGCACCATGTTTTATTTACAATTAGCCTAAACCAAATAAGTTCAATTCCTTCGACACTAGCAGGTGTGTTAATGAAGTTCCGATCGACATCAACATGCTTCCATCAGTAATATCATTCATATATATGAGCCTGGCTCAGTGCGGTTCACAATCTATATATATATATATATATATATATATATATATATATATATATATATATATATATATATATATATATATATATATATATATATATATATATATATATAACTGTTTTCAGTTATATAGAGCAGCGTGGTTGGCAAGGCCCTGTGGGTCTATAAGTTGACCGGGGTGGCAGGTGACAAACCATTGGAGAGCTGGATATGTGCTTCCATCGATGATCGATTGTGCACAAGCAACTAGAATGAATCATGCATACATGGATGTGAGTGTGAACTGACGAGAAACCCTTGGACAAAGCATGCTACCACTTGATCTAGCCTTCTAGGTAGCAACAAAGATAATTCCAAACAAATAACCTGGAACAACAAAGATAATTCCATGAAGTTAGCATTAGCAAGCTAGCTAGCCGCCATAGAGATACATCGTCGCTGGAAAGTACTTGGTGGGTAGCAGCGCCAATAGCCTTGCTGAAAGTTATTTTAGAGAGTCGTTGCATGCATCCCAATTTCTAGAAAGAGCCAATAGTAGCTACTCCCTCCGTCTCATAATATAAGATGTTATTATAACCGATATACTCACATATTGGCTGTAATAACATCTTATATTATGAATTGTTCACATAGGGAGTACATATATGTGAAATATTGGTATTAACTCATTTAAGTGTGATTTATTTATTTCTTCCAGGCTGTGTTATTGGGTGTTTTATTTGCATTGGTGTTCTATGTTTCTGTCTATATCTATGTAATAAATACTCAAATGTTAATAATCCCGTCACAGAAAGCAGCACATCTATTTAATAAGCTAGGCTTTCTCCCTTAAGCTGACTTTCTAAGATAACTTAAGAGGTGTGATCTGCAGAACACATTCTTTATAGGGTTGTGCGTGGAAGAATGCTCTTTTCGCAAATTCACAAAAAATCAATGGTCCACATAATTTTAAGGTTTAAAATACAATGTCATTAATAAAATAAATGGTATGTTAAAATAATTCAATAACATTATCATTATAATGGAGTTTCAAGCACAGGTGTGTGGTCCTAAAAAGCATGATATGGAGATTTCCTCAAAACACTATGTCAGTCCACGTCGATAAATTGATTCTTACAGTTAAATCAAAATTATATGACATGACTCAACTAGAGGACAAGAGCCGTATAACAATTCCATACCTGATTCTCCAAATACGGTGTCCTTCTCCAATACCGGCGTGTGCAAAGGAACTTCACTATAGCTTTTTGTTGCACTATAGCATGTAATGCACTACAACAAAAGTGTGAAGACATATATAACCAAGGACCAAGGGTGCTACATTAGGACATGCCATCCTAGCAAGACAAAGTGTGAACTGAGTTGTGTATATAAGACCGTGAGTATAAAAGAATAAAATAATCACTATATTACTACCTACACTACCAATAGTAAAACATATAAAAGGCTTAGAAAATAATTCATGTAATGTTATCCTCAAGTGTGCATGTCCTTCTCATTATCCTTTTTAACAGCGGCCCGACTTTACTGGTCTTCAGAAAAAAAATTGGATAGAACAAAACAATGTAAATGAAATGCTGACAAAAAAGATCATCCATAAAAAGTAAGGATCCATCAAGGTCCCATGCAGTTAACATCTCAGATCCTTCATATGCATATTGGTGTTCTTCCATTTCCCCGATTTTTTACGAAAGGGTGAAGAGACATCCACCTGAATGAGTGGGACCCTAAGATTTTTGAGTGTGCTCTCTTCATGAATTGTGCACTCTAATCACAATACACGCTAACAAACTATGGCACCAACATTGAACAGAAAAGGACAAATAAAAGGGACAAGGCAAGTCATGGTAACCAATGGAATCATGCATGGAGTAGATCACAATGGCCACATTTGTTACAGTGATGGAGCTAGAAGACCTTATTCCGTATGACATTATCTTAACCATCTAGATGTTGTTGCAGTAAAGAACACACAAACTTGACAAAGAAGATACCTAAACTACATGCATGAGGTTGATTCAAGCGGAGGAGATTCAAGCGGAGGATTATTTTCCAAACAAGTTGGCATAGAAGGCCAGCCAAGGGTCGTACACCTGACCAGAGCAGTGGAGTGTGTGCAAGTGAGGGCCACCAACAACGAAAACCAGAGGACCTTCAGAGTAATCATCTCAAGTTGTGGATCTAGATAGACTGTCTACTTTCACAACTAGGAGCTACTGAAAAGACAAGAAGACTCTAGAAAGGGGAAAGTGAAGGATTGGTCTGATGCTCTCAAGCTGTGAATCCAAGTTGCATAGGCTACTTTCATAGTTTTGAACTACTGAGAAGACAACAAGACTCAATAAACGGGAAAGTGGAGTGTCAGCATGGTGCGACCTGCGCAAAAAATTATATAGTAGTGTGGACAATGTTTTTTAGGGGAGTAATGTGAGGAATGCTTTAATTTATAGAAAGTTTGGAAATTGATATATCCAACTTTGCATAGGTGAAAATATGAGCCAACGTTGGTCCTTTGTGCATTTGTCTAACTAAGTGATCATTGAAACAAATACCTTACACAGAAATTACCATTTTAAAGGATATATATAGTACATAAGTGCACTCTCACTTATAGACCAAATTAACAAATCACTTTAGAAAAAAATCACCAAAAATAAAATTAATATGTCAATATTGCATAATGTTAGCAAATTTACCTATTTCTGCGTGAAAACCATCAAACTATAAAATATATATATTGAGAAAAATATATAGCAATGAAACATGACAAAAAATATCCGAAAAACCATACAAATATAATTTAAAAAATGCTGCTTATCATAAATAATGTAGTTAGTATGGCATCAATTTCATAATTAGAAGGTATTGATAAATGGGTAGAAAACACACACACATACATATTTGTAAATGACATCATATATGTTTTTTTAGATAAACGAAATAATATTGTCTTTATTATGAAACTTATAAAATCCTAGCCTGCGCATCGAGCGGGCCACTTTGCTAGTTAGTTCAAAACCGGTCCAAGAAAAAAAATCAAAATTCAAAATATGACAAACAACAAAAGTTTTCAAACATCAAAACAAAAATGTTCGGCCAGTGCCAAATATTGCATAGGTAATTATGGTGGAGTAAACACATTTTTAGAAAATGACTAAATACATTAAAATGAAATAAAACAGAAAAGAAAAATAAAGAAAAGAAAGAAGGAAAGAGAAAGGAAAACCCCCCAAACCCCCTGGGCCAACTGGCCTAGCTAAACCAGCCTGGCCGGCCCACCTGGCCCATCCGGCCGAACCGGCCTGCCTCCCCCTGCCGCCTCCCTTCCCTGTTCCCTCGACCCGGGTCGGAACAGGGCGCGGTCGCCACCGGACCCGCTCGCCGGCGTCGAGGTGGATAAGGACGCCGACGCCGCGCCCCCTCGGTCTCTCCTCCCCCACCGCTTCGCCGCCTCGGTTCTGCGCCACCCTCCCTCAGATCCACCCCGCTCTCCTCCTTCCCATCGCATCCGAGCGCCACCATGGACCCGCCGCCGTGAATCGCGCGGCCACAGTCGTCGCCTCGCCGCGCCTGCGTGTCCGTCATCATCGCCGTCGTCTTCCTCGTCGACCGGTGGCCACAGCTGGAGCTCGGAGGCGCTGCTGCAACACCCCCCCTTCTTCCACATCTCCGGTCGCCGCTGTTCTTCCCCAACTCCGGCGACATCCCTCTGCTGCTACTAAGCTACCACGGGCCATCTTGCGTGCCGCACGGTGAGCTCCCCCGCCTCCTACTCCTCCTTGTTAAGCCCCTCACGCCCCGTAACTACCTTGTCGCCGTTGCCGAGAGCCCGTTGCCGCGGATCGCCTCGCCGCCGAGGCCATGCTCTCCATCGTGCTCGCCTGAGCACGGCATCGTGTTCCTGGCGCGTCCAGGGACCAAACGCACCCGCGCACGCGCTTCCATATGGCCCCTATGCCCTTGCGCGTTGAACGCCCGAACGCGTTGCCGCCTGCGCTCGTCGTCGGCGTGCCTCCGGTGACCAAATGGTCACGGGACAGCGCCTGTTGCATTCGCCACCTGACGCATGTCTCGCCTGGCCTCTCAGTTCGCTCGGTAACATGCCGCGTCGCCGTTTCCTCCAGCGCCCGACTCCGGCCGTCCGCCGATGAGCTCGCCGTGCTCGATTCCGGCCACCACTGCCCGCGTAACCACAACCAACCGTCGTATCGTCGTCTTGCCGTTCTAACGCGCCCGGCCGCGCTCGATTTGGTGCCCTATGGGCGAAATCCGACGCTCGCCCAAGCCGCGCCGCCGCATTTTGCATCGCTGGCGTCGTTCCGGCGCCGTCCCCCGACGTGGCTAGGCGGGCCCCACCCCTGGGTCACTGCCAGTGGGCCATGGGGGCCCCGTTGGCTGGATTGACCCAGTCAACATGCTGACTGGGCAGCCCAGTGGCACTGACATGTGGGCCCCATGCCATAAATGAATAAAATAAATAGATAATTTGCTACTTAATTAAATTAGTTAATTAAACACTAATCTCTCACTGACTACCGGGCCCCACCTACTAATTAACCCATTTAGTTAGTTTAAACCCTCTGTTAGTGCCCCTAGACCCACCTGTAGGTCCCACTGGACCCACCTGTCTGGTTTGACTGGTAGGTCCCACTAATCTCTACAATGACATGTAGGTCCCACTGGACCCACCTGTCTGGTTTGACTGGTCAGCCGACCAGTTGACCTACTGACATCACTCTGATGTCATGCCTGCGTCATCAGGCACTGTTCTGGATAATGTTGGATTTAAATAAATAATTAAAATCAAAAAATTAGTTAAATCTTTAGAAAATCATATCTTTTAATCCGTAACTCGGATGAAAATACTTTCTACATGAAAGTTGCTCAGAACGACGAGACAAAATCCGGATATGCAGCCCGTTCGTCCGCCACACACCCCTAGCATACCGAACATGCAAATTTCCCCCTCCGGTTCACCTGTCCGAAAACGCGAAACACCGGGAATACCTTCCCGGATGTTTTCCCCCTTCATCGGTATCACCTACTACCGCGACTGGGCACACCTAGCATCGTTACTTGTCATGTCATGCATCGATATGCATCTGTTTGCATGGTATTCATTGTTTCTTCCCCCTCTTCTCTCCGGTAGACTACGAGACCGACGCTGCTGCTGCCCAGTTTGACTACGGAGTTGACGACCCCTCCTTCTTGCCAGAGCAACCAGGCAAGCCCCCCCTTGATCACCAGATATCGCCTATTCTTCTCTATACTGCTTGCATTAGAGTAGTGTAGCATGTTACTGTTCGGTTACTCCTATTACATTGCATAGCTTCGTCATTGTTGCTACAAATCATTGATACCTTACCCGCAATCCTAAATGCTTAGTATAGGATGCTAGTTTATCATCATTGGCCCTACATTCTTGTCAGTCTGCCTTGCTATACTATTGGGCTGTGATCACTCGGGAGGTGATCACGGGTATATACTATACATATATACATACTACAGATGGTGACTAAAGTCGGGTCCGCTCGAATAGTACCCGCGAGTGATTCACGGATTGGGGGCTGAAAGGACCTTTGTCCCGACGGCCCTCTGTGTGGATCTTTGTGGCGGAGCGACAGGGCAGGTTGAGACCACCTGGGAGACAGGTGGGCTTGGTCCTGGTCGGCGTTCGCGATTGCTTCATAATAACACGCTTAACTGGCCTATACGCACTAACCAACTACGCGGGAAAGATATGGGCACTCGACTCGTGGTATCAGTCGAAGCCTTCGTGACGTCAGCGACTGAGTGGCGCGCGCCGGGTTGGACTGCGTAATGCGACTTCCTTTGTAGTGGAGGTTGCTAGGCCTGCTCACCGGCCGCGTACGCAACGTGCAGGTGTGCAATGGGCGATGGGCCCAGACCCCTGCGCGCATAGGATTTAGACCGGCGTGCTGACCTCTCTGTTGTGCCTAGGTGGGGCTGCGACGTGTTGATCTTCCGAGGCCGGGCATGACCCAAGAAAGTGTGTCCGGCCAAATGGGATCGAGCGTGTTGGGTTATGTGGTGCACCCCTGCAGGAAAGTTAATCTATTCGAATAGACGTGTCCCTCGGTAAAAGGATGACCCGGAGTTGTACCTTGACCTTATGACAACTAGAACCGGATACTTAATAAAACACACCCTTCCAAGTGCCAGATACAACCCGGTGATCGCTCTCTAACAGGGCGACGAGGAGAGGATCACCGGGTAGGATTATGCTATGCGATGCTACTTGGAGGACTTCAATCTACTCTCTTCTACATGCTGCAAGACGGAGGCTTCCAGAAGCGTAGTCTTCGACAGGATTAGCTATCCCCCTCTTATTCTGGCATTCTGCAGTTCAGTACACCGATATGGCCCTTTATACATATACCCATGCATATGTAGTGTAGATCCTTGCTTGCGAGTACTTTGGATGAGTACTCACGGTTGCTTTCTCCCCCTTTCCCCTTTCCTTTCTTTTCGGTTGTCGCAACCAGATCCGGAGCCCAGAGCGACGCCACCGTCGATGACTACTACATCGAGGTGCCTACTACTACGTGCAAGCTCTTGGCGACGACCACTCAGAGTAGTTTAGGAGGATCCTGCGGGAGGCTGCGCCTCTTCGATCAGATCCCGGTTTGTGCTAACCATCTTATGGAAACTTGTTTAAACTTATGTCTGTACTCAGATATTGTTGCTTCCACTGACTCGTCTATGATCGAGCACTTGTATTCGAGCCCTCGAGGCCCCTGGCTTGTATTATGATGCTTGTATAACTTATTTATGTTTTTAGAGTTGTGTTGTGATATCTTCCCGTGAGTCCCTGATCTTGATCGTACACGTTTGCATGCATGATTAGTGTACGATTGAATCGGGGGCGTCACACGCGAGCTTTGCTATTATAGTTGGATCTTATGATGTTTCTCCCCCTCTACTCTCTTGTAATGGATTGAGTTTTCCCTTTGAAGTTATCTTGTCAGATTGAGTCTTTAAGGATTTGAGAACACTTTATGTATGTCTTGCCGTGCTTATCTATGGTGACAATGGGATATCACGTCATCCACTTGATGTATGTTTTGGTGATCAACTTGTGGGTTCCGCCCATGAACCTATGCATAAGGGTTGGCACACATTTTCGTCTTGACTCTCCGGTACAAACTTTGGGGCACTATTTGAAGTACTTTGTGTTGGTTGAATAGATGAATCCGAGATTGTGTGATGCATATCGTATAATCATGCCCATGGATACTTGAGGTGACAATGGAGTATCTAGGTGACATTAGGGGTTTTGGTTGATTTGTGTCTTAAGGTGTTATTCTAGTACGAACTCTATGATAGATTGAACGGAGAGAATAGCTTCATGTTATTTTACTACAGACTCTTGAATAGATAGAACAGAAAGGATAACTTTGAGGTGGTTTCATACCCTACCATAATCTCTTCGTTTGTTCTCCGCTATCAGTGGCTTTGGAGTGACTCTTTGTTGCATGTTGAGGGATAGTTATATGATCCAATTATGTTATTATTGTTGAGAGAACTTGCACTAGTGAAAGTATGAACCTTAGGCCATGTTTCCTAGCATTGCAATACCGTTTACGCTCACGTTTATCATTAGTTACCTTGCTGTTTTTATATTACAAAAACCTATATCTACTATCCATATTGCACTTGTATCACCATCTCTTCGCCGAACTAGTGCACCTATACAATTTACCATTGTATTGGGTGTGTTGGGGACACAAGAGACTCTTTGTTATTTGGTTGCAGGGTTGCTTGAGAGAGACCATCTTCATCCTACGCCTCCTACGGATTGACAAACCTTAGGTCATCCACTTGAGGGAAATTTGCTACTATCCTACAAACCTATGCATTTGGAGGCCCAACAACGTCTACAAGAAGAAGGTTGTGTAGTAGACATCATTGTGCAGAATACGTCTCTAATATTTGCTCCTTTTCCAGCCCAGAATTCCAGCTGCCAGCATTCTCCCTCTTCATGTAAACCTTGTAAAATGAGAGAAAATAAGCATAAGTATTGTGACATAATGTGTAATAACAGCCCATAATGCAATAAATATCGATATAAAATCATGATGCAAAATGGATGTATCAACTCCCCCAAGCTTAGACCTCGCTTGTCCTTAAGCGGAAGCCGATAACGAAAATTATGTCCACATGTTTAGAGATAGAGGTGTCGATAAAATAAAATACGGACATGAGAGCATCATGATCATTCTTATAACAACAACATATATATATATATATATATTGTCATATGATTTCTGATGCTAAAGTAACAATCTATTCACAATGTAAAGTATGAATCAGAAACTTCATTGAAAACTAACAAACTATGGTCTCGGTCATTGAGGCAATTGCAATTTATCATAACATAGGAAAGATTCAATATAAGAGCTTTTCAACAAGTCCACATACTCAACTATCATTTAGTCTTTCACAATTGCTAACACTCACGCAATACTTATGGGTATGGAGTTTTAATCGCATTACGAGAAAGATAGGGCTTATAGTGTTGCCTCCCAACCTTTTACCTCAAGGGTAATGTCAACAATAATAGTTTATGCTAACTTACATCCAATTGGATATATATATATATATCAGGATCTTTCCAACACAATGTGCTTGCCAAAGGATAAAACATAAAAAGAAAGGTGAAGATCACCATGACTCTTGTATAAGGTATAAGAAAAAAGTAAAAGATAGGCCCTTCGCAGAGGGAAGCAGAGGTTGTCATGTGTTTTTATGGTTGGATGCACAAAATCTTAATGCGAAAGAACGTCACTTTATATTGCCACTTGTGATATGGACCTTTATTATGCAGTCCGTCGCTTTTATTGCTTCCATATCACAAGATCGTATAAAGCTTCTTTTCTCCACACTAATAAATCATACATATTTAGAGAGCAATTTTTATTGCATACAACAATGATAACTTACTTGAAGGATCTTACTCAATCCATAGGTAGGTATGGTGGACTCTCATGGCAAAACTAGGTTTAAGGATATTTGGAAGCACAAGTAGTATCTCTACTTGGTGCATAGAATTTGGCTAGCATGAGGGGGGAAAGGCAAGCCCAACATGTTGGACGATCAATGACAATATACTTTATTTCGGATATAAGAAAACATAACCCATTATGTTGTCTTCCTTGTCCAACATCAACTTTTTAGCATGTCATATTTTAATGAGTGCACACAATCATAAAAGATGTCAAAGATAGGTATTTATTTGTGAGAACCTCTCTTTCTTTATTACTTCCTATTAATTGCAACGATGACCAAAACTATGTTTGTCAACTCTCAACAACTTTTATTCATCATACTCTTTATATGTGAAGTCATTACTCTCCGTAAGATCAATATGATCTCTTTACTTATTTTTATTCTTTCTCTTCTCTTTTATTTTTATTCCCTCACGATCATAGCAAGATAATCAAGCCCATGACTCAAAACTATTCTTTATTATATATAGCTCACGGACTCGATTACATAGAAGGGTCATAAAGCAAAACTCAAACTAGATCATACTAAAATTTTATTCTACTAGACCAAGATATTACCAAAAGGATCAAACTAAGAAAAACAGTAAAGATAGGAGTGTGATGGTGATACGATACTGGGGCACCTCCCCCAAGCTGGGCAGTTGCCAAGGGGAGTGCCCATACCAGATACTCAGTTCTTCTTTGCTTGTGAAGAAGATGGTGTTGATGATGGATAGTCGCACATCGAGCGTAGGACATCCTCCAATTTGCGGATAATGCCCTTGAGTGCGGTGATATGCTCCTTCAACAAAATATTTTCACGTGTGAGATACTTATTTTGTATGCGAGCTAACCAATCATCTTGAAAGCTTCAATCTCCGTTGGAGTAAGAAGATTGTAATGAGGTTGGAGGATGTCTTCGTCTTCTGCTGCCGGAGCTTGTTTCTTGATAACCCACAAGTGTAGGGGATCGCAACAGCTTTCGAGGGTAAAGTATTCAACCCAAATTTACTGATTCGACACAAGGGGAGCCGAAGAATATTCTTGAGTATTAGCAGTTGAGTTGTCAATTCAACCACACCTGGATAAATTAGTATCTGTAGCAAAGTATTTAGTAGCAAAGTAATATGATAATAAAGGTAACGGTAGCAAAAGTAATGATAATTGTTTTTGGGTTTTTTGTAGTAGTTGTAACAGTAGCAACGGAAAAGTAAATAAGCGAAGAACAATATGTGAAAAGTTCGTAGGCAATGGATCAGTGATGGATAATTATGCCGGATGCGATTCCTCATGTAATAGCTATAACATAGGGTGACACAAAACTAGCTCCAGTTCATCAATGTAATGTAGGCATGGATTCCGTAAATAGTCATACGTCCTTATGGAAAAGAACTTGCATGACATCTTTTGTCCTACCCTCTTGTGGCAGTGGGGTCCTAGTGGAAACTAAGGGATATTAAGGCCTCCTTTTAATAGAGAACCGGAACAAAGCATTAGCACATAGTGAATACATGAACTCCTCAAACTACGGTCATCACCGAGAAGTTTCCCGATTATTGTCACTTCGGGGTTGTCGGATCATAATACACAATAGGTGACTATAGACTTGCAAGATAGGATCAAGAACACACATATATTCATGAAAACATAATAGGTTCATATCTGAAATCATGGCACTCGGGCCCTAGTGACAAGCATTAAGCATAGCAAAGTCATATCAACATCAATCTCAGAACATAGTGGATACTAGGGATCAAACCCTAACAAAACTAACTTGATTACATGGTAAATCTCATCCAACCCATCACCATCCACTACAAGAAATATGTCAACTTATGACCTTCTGTCAGTGACCCTCGAAGAATTGGTCATAAATCTATGACCATTTTAGACCAATTGGTCAAAAGCTGTTCAGGGGGCTCCAAACCTCGAACCATTTGCACCATTTTGGTCGAAGGTCGTAATTTCCTTACACGAAATGGTCACAAAGCAAATAGTGCTAGTCCGCTGCCTTATTTCTAGTTGTTAACGACCAATATAGATGGTCATAGCCTTGTAAATTGTGGTGGGTTGCTATGACTAGGCGCCACCTCATCAGTTTTGCCTATGTGTCATGTCCATGTGGCAGTTTTGCCCTAGGTTGTGAAGCAACCTATATTTCTATCATTCCCAAAATTCCCAAAAAATCTCATAAATTCTTTGGGTCATATCTTCGTCAAATATGTAAAAACCTTCCTTGACTAGTTCAAAATAATTCAAAATATTCATTTTCCTATTTTGTTCAGAGTAACAGTTTGTGAAGGAAGTACCACTTTGGCATGTCCAAATAGTATCCATTTTCTCAGTGCTTTCCTATGCCCAAATAACCATCCTCCACCAAATGCCAGCTCAATCCATTAATTATTTTGAGCCGAGCTTCAACATTCAGATTTATGTCCAGTGTGGTGGTTTGCAAAGCAAGTACCACCTAGGCTCCTCCTTTGAGCTGAAAATTTGTGAAAACGGTCTTCTTAGTAACTGATTATCCTCAGCAAAACGCACGCCCATTAGCCATGTACATTTCCGCATCCGCTAATCAAACACTTGGCTGCTAATTCATGTTTGAGCATCGATTGGTCTCCTCGTGAGAATCTTATGTTGTAATTTTCTTCCTAGCACCAACCTGGGAGTGCCCAACCCACTAGACATGCCTAGGCCGCCCAGAACACATGGTAACGCCATGGTCACTTGATGATGACCATGCGGCGGGCATGCGAGTTTACGCGCTCTAGAGTTGGGGCCCTCGGCCACCGCCCAAACCTCGACGTATCGCCACCAAACCATGTATTTATGATTAAATAGGTCCTTATGTAACTAGAAATGATTTTTTGAAAAAATAAATAGCAAACTATGAGGCAGCTGCAGTTCAAATTTGACCCGCTTCCAACTGAATCGGCAGAAATTTGTCTTTTTCACGAGAGGTGGATCAAAAAAATTTACACCAGACCATTTTGTCAATTGTGCATTAAATATGCCCTAGTATTTTATAAAAATGATTTGGTCCAATTTTTCAACAATTATTTGGTAGTTCCTTCACAAAAAACCTCCTTTCGGGCACTCGAAAAATGGAAAATGGTTTTTTCGTCCAACGAAAATGAAAACTTCCTTAGGCAACATTGTTTGCTATTACAATATGCACCCTTGTGCACAATATGAGATCATTTGAACAAACTATGCCATGAATGTGGCCATAAGATTGATCATTTGGCTTGAAAGCCATGAATCTTCACACTTGATAGCTCATATCTAAGAACACTTTTTAAAAATAATTTTCATATTACAAGGTTATTATTTTTCCTGGAAACTAGGTCACATATAATGATACAATGCGAAGGTTTTCCAATTTTGTGATTTTTTCGAATTTTTTATGCCCGTTTCAAAATGCGGTCAAAACGGCGGGCTTGACCGTTCCTAGCTAGTGGTTGAATCTTGGAAATTTTTTGGTGTTTCTCTAATTAAGTATATACTTATGTACCTATAAATGTTATTTGGAAAAAATAAAGAGCAAACTACGAGGCAGCTGTAGTTCAAATTTGACCCGCTTCCATCTGAATCGACGATAATTTGTCTTTTTCATCGAGGTGGATCAAAACTTTTTCACCCAACCATTTTGTCAATTGTGCATTATATATGGCCTAGTATTTTAGAAAATGATTTGGTCCAATTTTGCAACAATTATTTGGTAGTTCCTTCACAAAAAACCTCATTTGGGCACTTAAAATGGAAAATGGTTTTTCGTCCAACGAAAATGAAAACTTCCTTAGGCAACATTGTTTGCTATTACAATATGCACCCTTGTGCACAATATGAGATCATTTGAACAAACTATGCCATGAATGTGGCCATAAGATTGATCATTTGGCTTGAAAGCCATGAACCTTCACACTTGATAGCTCATTTTGAGAACACTTTTTAACAATAATTACCGTAGACACAAGTTTATTATTTTTCCTGGAAACTTGGTCACATATAATGACACAATGCGAAGGTTTTCCAACTTTTGATTTTTTGAATTTTTATGCCTGTTTCAAAATGCGGTCAAAACGGCGGGCTTGACCGTTCCTAGCTAGTGGTTGAATCTTGGAATTTTTTGGTGTTTCTATGATTAAATAGATACTTATGTACCTAGAAATGATTTTTGGAAAAATAAAGAGCAAACTATGAGGCAGCTACAGTTCAAATTTGAACCGTTTCAAATGAATCGGCGATAATTTGTCTTTTTCATCGAGGTGGATCAAAACTTTTTCACCCAACCATTTTGTCAATTGTGCATTATATATGGCCTAGTATTTTAGAAAATGATTTGGTCCAATTTTGCAACAATTATTTGGTATTTCCTTCACAAAAAACCTCATTTCTGCACTCGAGAAAATGGAAAATGGTTTTTCGTCCAACGAAAATGAAAACTTCCTTAGGCAACATTGTTTGTTATTACAATATGCACCCTTGTGCACAATATGAGATCATTTGAACAAACTATGCCATGAATGTGGCCATAAGATTGATCATTTGGCTTGAAAGCCATGAATCTTCACACTTGATAGCTCATTTTGAGAACACTTTTAAACAATAATTACCGTATTACAAGTTTATTATTTTCCTGGAAACTTGGTCACATATAATGACACAATGCGAAGGTTTTCCAATTTTTGATTTTTTGAATTTTTTGTGCCCGTTTCAAAATGCGGTCAAAACGGCGGGCTTGACCGTTCCTAGCTAGTGGTTGAATCTTGGAATTTTTTTGGTGTTTCTATGATTAAATAGATACTTATGTACCTAGAAATGATTTTTGGAAAAAATAAAGAACAAACTATGAGGCAGCTACAGTTCAAATTTGACCCGTTTCCAACTGAATCGGCGACAATTTGTCTTTTTCATCAGAGGTGGATCAAAACTTTTTTCACCCAACCATTTTGTCAATTGTGCATTATATATGGCCTAGTATTTTAGAAAAATGATTTGGTCCAATTTTGCAACAATTATTTGGTAGTTCCTTCACAAAAAAATCTCATTTCGGGCACTCGGAAAATGAAAAATGGTTTTTTCGTCCAAAGAAAATGAAAACTTCCTTAGGCAACATTGTTTGCCATTCTAATATGCACCCTTGTGCACAATATGAAATCATTTGAACAAATTTTCGTTCAAATTTTCCCTGCTTCCTACTGAATGGATGAATTTTTTTTTATAAGAGGTGGATCAAAAGCCTTTGACATGTAACTATTTGGTCAATTTTACATAAAATGTGGTCTAATATTTTTGAAAAATGGAGTTGTGCTATTTTGGAACAAATATTTGGTAGCTTCTTCACAAAAAAATGGAAAATCATATTTTTGTGCAAAGAAAATAATAGTCGTTAACTATGGCATCATTTGCCATTCTAAGATGCACACTTATGAAAAAACGAGATCATTTTGACGAACTATGCCGTTGTTATGTTTAATTTTTTTTAAGTTTTTGGTCCAAAATATTGAGATTCAAGTGCGAGATAGCCGGCCAATGAGACGCGAGGAACAGCTTTCACGCGGATCACCAAATTGGACTTAATCTGAGCCATCCATCACGCATCCATCCAACGGTGGAGCTTCTCCCGAGAGTCAAAACCCTAACCCACCCACCCACCTCCCTCGATCCCCAGATCCCCACCGCCGCCACCCCCACTCACCCACCCCTCCCTCGCCCCCAGATCCATCCTCTCCTCTCCCATAAACCCGCCCCGCCACGATCTCCACTCCCATAAACCCATCCCCAGCCCCGGCGACCTCCCTTCCTCCCGAGATGTATCCACTCTCTCGCCACACCTCTCCCCTCGCCGCCGCCTCCTCTCCGCCACCCACCTCTCCTCGCCGCCACCGCCACATCCGCAACGCAAGGGCTGGCTGGATCCGGCACCGACGTGGCCCCTCCATCAGCAACTCGAACAAAGGGGCGGCGGCGCCATGGCTTCCCCGAACCACATGGCGTGGGCCTGAGCCACCCACTGGCGTCGGCTGGGTCCCGGACGAGCAGCCGCGCGGGATGATGTTGATGGCGCTGCGGCCGTGGCCCCCGACCACCCCTGCAACTGTGGAGGTGCCCGGTGCGGCGGGGCCCGTGCGGGTCGTGGCGGCGGCGGGCCTCCCCGAGACGGAATTCAGGAAGGCCCTGGACTCGGTGCTGTTCCGGCGGTGGCTGGAGAACCTGTAGGCGGAGAAGGGCCTGCTCGCCCACGGGAAGCTCAGCCTCCGGCAGATCCTCATCCAGGTGCGGTCCTAGTGCTTCCCCCTCCCTCTGAATCGAAATGTTTGAGCTGGTACGATTTCCTCGGGGAATCTGTCTGTCGACAGCGCATCTGAAATATACTCCGCGATGTGTTGCAGGGGGTGGACATGTTTAGGCAGCGCGTGGGGTTCCTCAAGTTCAAAGCCGACATCGTCGACGAGGAAACCAAAGCCAAGGTGATCACAATGTCCCAGGATTCTATCTCCTTTTACTGGCAGTAGTAACAATTTGCGATTCATACAATTTTAAGGTGTTTCTCCAACTAAAATAGATGTGACCTTGTCATGTCTAGTTTGTTATCTATGTTAAGATTGCTTAGACACAAACAGGGTTTGGAGTATGAGTAAGTGGAGACCATAAGGTAGGTGCAGATATGATAGAACCGGGTGAGGAGCGCGATAGACCAGGCAGGCAAGATATGTGCTTCACCGTGGTTTGCCAAATCGTTTGTGTTAGCATGGATTTAGAGCTAGTTAATTGGCATGCTCACGAAATCTTTGTTCTAGACAGTTCCTAAATAATCATCGGTACTCTGTCTTACCTTTTAAATTAGTATGTATTGTGGATTTTCGTTCATCTTATTGATCTACAATATATTTAGATTCCAGGGATTGTCTTTGCAAGAGGGCCTGCTGTTGCTGTGTTGATTCTTTTGGAGTCCAAAGGGCAAACTTATGCCGTTCTCCTTTAGCATGTATATATATTCTTGTGATTTGCAAAGTGAATTGTTGCATATGCGAATAGTAATATTGTGTAGCTTGATTATTTGTATTCAACTATTCTTATTTATAACATGACCTGCCACTTCAAAACATTTTTTTATCCAACAAAGTTCGTTACACCAAGCAATTGAGAAAAAAAGGAGAATAAGCAGTAAACATCTACTTATTTATTGCAACTCAAAACATATAGTTGTTGGAATTAAAAATTACATATACCCATATAGGTTATGACAAGCCAGGGGCTCTTCTCAACTTCTGGTGATTTATGCGATGCATGAGGAGAAACAGGTTGTTGCCCACAGCACGCTGCGGCGACGTCTTCTTCTCCTCTCTTCGCGGGTGCTCGCCGGTCCACGCTGCCACCCATCAATGTTGACAAGTCACCATCTAAAAGGTTGTCCGAGGAGGTATAGCCGAATCCTGAATCTGATTGATGTATTCTCATACACCTTTAGATTTCTTTTTCTTTACATTTACATAGTTTCAGTTACTTGTTACAGAAACTGCTGGTTTCGAACGCTAGCAAGCTCCTGGCATGGACAAGACAGAAGTGGGAAGGCTATTGCTGCTCCATGCTCCCGGCTTGACTTAAATATATGGACCTGATTATCTTGTTTCTGTGCCGATTTACTTGTTTCTGTCTTACTTTGCCTAGTGTTCGAACCAGTTGGTCTGTTAGATTTTGAATGGCAAGTCGATAGACTCCGTTGCTCCATCTGTACATAATTCTGTTTGTGTTCGTTGTAGTGGTAATTATGGCTTTAATAGTTATTGAAGATTGCACCTGTAAATCTAGATCTACTTGGATCCTGGTGGCTTCTTTTGCCAAGCAATATCATGTGCTTATTAGTTGCAAGCTGTATTGGTTTGCTCTGCTGCCATGTTAATTCTGCAACATATTTGGTTTTGTCTGATTAAAAAATTGGTCATGCTCACGAGCTATATATGCACTTGGTTGGTTCGTTGTTTGGCAGTTTAGCTACACAAACTGACTGACATTGCACAATAAAATGTAGCAGATTTGCTAGCAATCCTTCTTTCTCTCGTATAGAAGTACATGCTATCTAACGTGAGCAAAATCATTGCATAACTATAGGTACATCATATGACTAATTTACACGAATCACGATACTCGACCCCATGCATTCAGTTTGTAACTTGAAACTAATTAACCCGTGGAAACTAACCCGACTAGTAGCTTCTCCGGCTTCCAGTTTACAACTTCTAGGATATCAATCATTCATTCTCGTTCTTGCTGCCAGCTACAAGTCGCTTTTTTCGGAATTTTCATGTTCTTTTTTGTGTGTATATGCCTTCCTCTTCGATTTTGAGCTTGTGATTGAGGTCAATTGATGGTGGTGGTTGTGCGATGCAGATGTTCGGGATGGTGGAGAAGGAGATGGAGTACCGGGTCGAGCTTTTCAACCGGTGAGTGATGAGCCTTCTAGCTGCTGTACTACCACCAGTCCACCACAGGTGGGGCTTGTGAGATCAGATCGCTTGTGAGATCATATCGCTTGTGAGATCAGATCGCTGGTTGATGCAATGAATTGTGGTTATTGCAGCAAATTTGGGGCGAGGAAAGAAGACAAGGAGCAACTTCTCTCGGTCTAGTCGTTGGAACTTCGGGACAAGGTACGAGCATCCCCATCTTCCTCCTCTCTTTCTCGCTTACAAATGCCGCTAAATTAAGGAATATTTGATGCAAATCCTGGCTGTGTAAGGAATTCAAGAGGGATTTGTATGAACAAGTCCAGTTTTTTAGTTAGTACCAAACAGAGAAGATGCGGTCCAGATTGGCCAATTTTGCTGCTACCACATGGATTTGTATCTATGCAACCATCTTCCTACTATTTGTGTTGTTTGGATTGCAAGAAATTCAGCTTTGGGTGACCTGCACTTAATTTAATTTCTTTGAATAATCAACCGTATTGTTTTGCTGCTGTACTGTTTCTCACTCATGATTGATCTACTGCCAGGTGAAGGTTTTCAAATGTTGAAGGAGGAGGACAATAGGAACTTCTGTGATGTCTTGTCATCTATTTTCTTTTCTTTGTTGTAGAATAGTTCTGTTTGGCACTTACTAGTTGGATGTAAAGATATGTACTGCTAGAATGAATGCATGTAAAGATATTTTGGGCTCCTATAATATTTCATGTTGCTTTGAAAATGTATCGAACTGGGCTAGGCCCAAGATAACTTGTAGTGTGATGTGTTGTAATGTCAATGGCATAATAAAAGAAGTTGGATTGGATCAATTATTTCGGCCCAGCCCAAGATATATTGAACAATTATTTTTGAGGGGAAAACTTGAGAGGCCCAGCAAAGAAATGGCCCAGAAAAAACAAGACCAAAAAAATCTGTCAAAAGGATAGGCAAAGAAATTTAAAAGGTCAATTATCGGGCCAGGCCCATGTAGCTAGTGAAAATTAATGAAATAAATATATATTGAAAAGGCCGAATTGTTGGGCTAGGCCCATGTAGAAAACCGAATTGGACCGGCTGATTCTTGTGCCACGTCAGCTTGCCACGCTGGATGCCTACGTGGCCTGAGGAAGTTGCTAGTGACCAAAAATTTGGTCAAAGAACAAACGACCTTTTACATATCACAGAGAAGGTCGCTATAGTCGGTTAATGACCCTCAGCTTTTGACCTTCTGTTTTTGGTCACAAAAAGGTCGCAAATGAAAAACTATGACCTTTCAGCGACCAATAGTGAGGGTCACAAGTTGACATATTTCTTGTAGTGATCTAGCAAGCCTATGATGGAATTACTCACGCACGGCAATGAGCGTCATGAAATTGGTGATGGATGATGGTTGATGATGACGACGGCGACGAATCCCCCTCTCCGGAGCCCCGAGCGGACTCCAGATCAGCCCTCCCGAGAGAGATTAGGGCTTGGCGGCGACTCCATGTCGTAAAACACAATGAAACTTTCTGTCTGATTTTTTTCTCCCCGAACGTGAATATATGGAGTTGGAGTTGAGGTCGGTGGAGGTCCAGGGGGCCCACGAGATAGGGGGGCGCCCTATAGGGGAGCGCCCCCCCTGTCTCGTGGACAGGGTGTGGGCCCCTTGGTGTATTTCTTTCGCCAGAAATTCTTATTAATTCCAAAAGGTGCCTCCGTGGATTTTCAGGACATTCCGAGAACTTTTCCTTTCTACACATAAAACAACATCATGGCAATGCTGCTGAAAACATCGTTAGTCCGGGTTAGTTTCATTCAAATCATGCAAGTTAGAGTCCAAAATAAGGGCAAAAGTGTTTGGTAAAGTAGATACGTTGGAGACGTATCAACTTCCCCAAGCTTAAACCTTTGCTTGTCCTCAAGCAATTCAGTTGATAAACTAAAAGTGATAAAGAAAAACGTTTACAAACTCTGTTTGCTATTGTTGTTGTAAACATGAAAAGTCAGCATTCAAGTTTCAGCAAATATTATGAACTAACCATACTCACAATAACGCTTAGGTCTCACAATTACTCATATCAATAGCATAATCAGCTAGCGAGCCATAATAATAAAACTCGGATGACAACACTTTCTCAAAACAATCATAACATGATATAACAAAATGGTATCTCGCTAGCCCTTTCTGAGACCGCAAAACATAAATGCAGAGCACCTTTAAAGATCAAGGACTGACTAAACATTGTAATTCATGGTAAAAGAGATCCAGTCAAGTCATACCCAATATAAATCAACAGTAATGAATGCAAATGACAGTGTGCTCTCCTGCGGGTGCTTTTAATAAGAAGGGTGATGACTCAACATAAAAGTAAATAGATAGGCCCTTCGCAGAGGGAAGCAGGGATTTGTAGAGGTGCCAGAGCTCAATTTTAAAATAGAGATTGAATAACATTTTGAGCGGCATACTTTTGCTGTCAACACAACAACTATGAGATGGTTGTATCTTCCATACTACATGCAGTATAGGCAGTTCCCAAACAGAATGGTAAAGGTTTATACTCCCCCAACCACCAACAAGCATCAATCCATGGCTTGCTCGAAACAACGAGTGCCTCCAACTAACAACAGCCCTCGGGAGTGAGGGAGTCTCGACTAGGGGTGTCCGGACAGCGGACTATCATCGTCCGCCGGACTCCAAGACTACGAAGATACAAGATTGAAGACTCCGTCCCGTGTCCGGATGGGACTTTCTTTGGCGTGGAAGGCAAGCTTGGCGATACGGATATGTAGATCTCCTACCATTATAACCGACTCTGTGTAACCCTAGCCCTCTCCGGTGTCTATATAAACGGAGGGCTTTAGTCCGTAGGACATAACCTCCATTACAACAATCATAAAATAGGCTAGCTTCTAGGGTTTAGCCTCCTTGATCTCGTGGTAGATCCACTCTTGTACTACCCATATCATCAATATTAATCAAGCAGGACGTAGGGTTTTACCTCCATCAAGAGGGCCCGAACCTGGGTAAACCATCGTGTCCCTCGTCTCCTGTTACCATCCGCCTAGACGCACAGTTCGGGACCCCCTACCCGAGATCCGCCAGTTTTGACACCGACATTGGTGCTTTCATTGAGAGTTCCTCTGTGTCGTCACCGATAGGCTCGATGGCTTCTTCAATCAATAACAACGCTGTCCAGGGCGAGACTTTTCTCCTCGGACAGATCTTCGTATTCGGTGGCTTCTCGCTGCGGGCTAATTCACTTGGCCATCTGGAGCAGATCGAAAGCAACGCCCCTGGCCGTCAGGTTACGTTCGGAAGCCTAAACTTCACGGTTGACGTTCGCGGGGACTTGATCTTCGACGGGCTCGAGCCACAGCAGAGCGTGCCGCACTGTCACGATGGGCATGATCTAGCTCTACCGCTGGACAGTGCCTTGGTGGCCGCACACGAATCCGTTCTGGCCCTTAGTCCGGAGCCGATCGCCCAGATCGAGGACCGGTGGCTGGACACCGCCTCGGGGGTTGCAACTTCCACGGCGATGGAGCCGAACACTAACCTTGTCCCTTGCGAAGCTTGTGACTCCGATGTGCCGGACTCCCTGCCGGACTCCGAACCTCCCGTGCCCCAGCCAATCGAATCTGATTGGGCGCTGGTCATGGAGTTCACCGCCGCGGACATCTTCCAACACTCGCCCTTTGGCGACATCCTAAATTCGCTAAAACATCTCTCGCTATCCGGAGAGACCTAGCCGGATTATGGCCAGGATGGTTGGGATGCGGACGACGAAGAAAGTCAAAGCCCACCCACCACCCACTTTGTAGCCACTGTCGACGATCTAACAGACATGCTAGACTATGACTCCGAAGACATCGACGGTATGGACGACGATGCCGGAGACAATCAAGAACCAGCGCCTACAGGGCACTGGAAGACCACCCCAACACATGACGTATACATGGTGGATACCCCAAAAGGAAGCCATAACGAGGACCAACGGGGCGCGGCAAAGGATAATCCCGCTGATAACCAACCAAAATGGCAACGTAGACGCCGCCCTAAGTCCCGCCTCGACAACAACACCACTCCTCATGACCCAGCAATAAAGCAGGGCAAACCAGTGGACGGCGAACATGCAGACAAGAAACCGTCCGAACAGGACGAATCGGATAATCAATCCATGCCCGGCGAAACCAACAGTCCAGACGACCTCACGCCGGACACACCGCCGGAGAATAAAAACCTTCGGAAAAGACTCGTCGCCACAGCAAGAAGTTTGAAGAAGGAAAAACGGAAGCTCAAAACAGCGGAAGATATACTCAGAACGAGGTGGAGCAAAGTGCTCAAAACCGCAGACAAATACGGCAATGGCCATCAATCAAAGAGCTACCCGAAGCACAAGCTGCTGCCAGAATTTGACGAGGAGGCCATAGAGCCCCCACAGTCAAAAAATAAAGAGGCCGCCTGGGCGGATAGACGGCCAGATGATAGGCCAAAATCTAAAAGCGGCGCCGCACACAAGCCGATTCATGACCCTGGAAAAACAGATGGCCCAGCCAGGTCCATTTATGGGCCAAAGAAGAGGGCCCCAGGAAGCAACACAACACGCCAAGTGTCCGAAGATAGTGGCGCACCCAAATACAGGGGCGCCGCACACCCACTATGTTTCACCAATGAGGTGCTGGATCATGAATTCCCAGCAGGGTTTAAACCCATAAACATAGAGGCTTACGACGGAACAACAGACCCTGGAGTCTGGATAGAGGATTATATACTACACATACACATGGCTAGAGCAGACGATCTCCACGCCATAAAATATTTACCCCTCAAGCTCAAAGGGCCAGCCCGTCATTGGCTCAAAAGCCTCCCAGAAAACACTATTGGAAGTTGGGAAGAGCTTGAGGATGTGTTTAGAGCAAATTTTTAAGGGACTTATGTCCGCCCTCCAGATGCACACGATCTAAGTCATATAACTCAACAGCCCGGAGAGTCAGCGCGCAAATTCTGGAACAAGTTCCTCACCAAAAAGAACCAAATAGCCAACTGTGTGGAAACAGAAAATCATGACGCAGAAAAGATCAGCGCCGGAATAAAGAGAAAAGCCCAAAGAACACGGCGGTCAACGCCGGATTCAAAAGCTCGCGGCCAAACAACAAAACACTGCCTCTTAAGGATAACAGTGATGAGCTATCCAACTTAAAGAAAATTTTGGGTCGGATATGTCAAATCCACAGTACCCCCGAAAGGCCTGCAAACCACACCCACCGAGATTGTTGGGTTTTCAAACAGTCCGACCGATTAAACGCCTAACACAAGGGGCTCGACGCATCAAGCGAGGATGATGATAAACCCCACCAGCAGAGCATCGGAAAATAAAAGACTTTCCCACAAGAGGTCAAAGCAGTAAATTCACTTCATGTGATAATATGGAAAAACAATGCGGCACCCGCTAAAATGGGTGTCGCACGGTCCAACCCAGCGGAACATCGAGATTGGATATCAAAACCAATCACTTTCGACCACCTGGATTATTCCAAAAGCATCCGAAATGCAGGATGGACTGCCCTGATATTGGATCCCATAATCGACGGACTACAATTTACACAAGTCCTGATGGATGAAGGCAGCGACTTAAACCTGCTGTATCCAAACACAATCCGCAAGTTGGGGATAGACCTTACTAAAATTCGACACAGCCGCACTTCCTTTAAAGGAGTGACGCCAGGCCCTTACGCCAAGTGCACAGGCTCCTTATTCCTAGAAGTTGTGTTCGGGTCGCCGAACAACTTCCGACGCGAAACACTAATCTCTCATGTCGTCCCATTTAAAAGTAGCTATCAAGCACTATTGGGACGTGAAGCTTTTGTCCGCTTCAACGCCATACCACATTACGCGTCTCTTACACTTAAAATGCCCGGTCCACGTGGCATCATTTCATTACGAGGGTCATTTAAAGACCCCGGACACGGCTAGACGAGTCCGGCATAAATAAGCTAGGGGCTCCCTAGCCGCACACCCCTTCGCAAGGGGCTGTGCATATAAGCAACAATGAGCTCATATAGACTCCGCTTTACTTATTTATTAATATTTTTCATATACTTTTTTTCGCACGACTTCCTTTCAAACTAAGTTCCTCTCTTTTTACAGACGAACAACGTGCACACCCATCCAGGATAATGGCACAACGGAGACACAGGCGCAGACGTGCAGTAGGGACCCGTCGTAAGGATTCTTTTCAGATTAAGACCCTGCGTAAACCTTTTTTACTGTCTCTTCTTGTTATAATCCCCTGGTTTCTCATTATAACCAGAGCGGAGCCTGACGTTTTGGCATCGGCCGCGTCAGAAGACCTTGCCCGTACCTGGACACTAGGGGCTTAGGGCATTGTTCTGCCCATCATTATAAAGACCGAACACCTTAGGGAGTGTTCGACGTCTCGAGTTAGGCCTTATATGCATCAGCTCCGAATCATGTCTTTGGTCAAATGTTGGGTTTGCTCGGCTCCTATGTTTTGCTGCCTTACGCTCCGTATCATCAGCTAACGCGGCACCAGGAGAACTACTGCGATTGTGCCCCAGTTCGGCTGGGCGAAGCAGCTCAGTAGAGAAAGCCGAAAACTGACTGTCATGATACAGCGAGAGACTGGTCAACCACTCGATCGACCACCGGAATGTTTAGAATTCCCCGCTTTGACGAAGGACCATTTCCCGGTCAGGCACATACGCGCCCCGAATTTGGAGACGCGCGGTGCCCCCAGGGGCTATATCGTAGCCCCACCCTCGAACTCCAATGGCTAAGTGAAGGTGATAAAGCATCATAGTCCGGATTGCCTCGTTTGCTACGCTACCACCTCCTCAACAGGACCGAGACGTCGGATTAAGTGTGACAATGCGCTATTTTTGCGAACACCCCCGCACCTTGTGCGTGGGGGCTGAAGCCAAAGACTGCCATCTTTCAGGTTATACACACGTATACATAAATGGCCGCATAGGAGATATTTCAATACTTGGAACGCACAAGTATAAAAAGCGATTACATCATAATCCATTGTTTTACAAAATACAACGTTCATTTGAATGTGACATTTTTCGAGCACTGCGACTCTATTACACGAGCACCACGCATAACTTCCCCAAAATAGTGCTCGGCGGGTAACCGGCTTTTGTCCGAACCCTGGGTTGCAACAGCGGTGGCATCCATCTCCGTCCAATGTGTCTTCACAAGGGCAAGGGCCATCCGCGCACCTTCTATGCAGGCCGACCGCTTCATCTCCTTGATATGCGGCACCGCCCCAAGAAATTGCTGCAATAAGCCAAAATAGCTCATCGCCTTGGGCCTCTCTGGCCAGACATGAGTCACGACATCCGTCATGGCAAGTCCGGACAACCTGTTTAGCTCAGCCCATTCGGCCAACCGATCGGTCAGCGGAAGTGAACGATCCGGACTATGGAATTGAGACCAAAATAGCTCTTCCGTCTTGTGATCCTTCTGACTCCGGAAGTGCACAACGGCATCCGCCGCACTTGCCGCTAAGTCCATATATGGATCCTCCGGACCCCACAACTGGCCAAGCTGGGCATAATTTGGATCCGTAAACCGGCGACGCAGCAGAAAGGGCTTGCCAGCCACAATGTCTCCGGCCTGACGCAGCTCCTTCTTCATAGCCCGCATTGCAGAACGGGCATCCTTGGCCTCGGCGGTGGCCTTCCCCAGGTCTTCCCGCTCCAATAGGTGCTCCTTTTCAAGAGCCTCATTGCGGTCGGTAGCATCCTTCAATTTTACGGCCAATTCGCCATCCTTCCTCGCTTCGAAGTGTGCAGCCCTTTCGCTTTAACTCTTCGCCGCCCTCGAGGCAGCCGTGATCACTCCTTCCGCTTGCTCCTTGGCTTGAGCAAGTTCTCGCCCAAGGCTCTCCACAGCAGCAAGCACCATCTGCGTCAAGCATAAATATTGTAAGAAGTGGGCTTTGACTCGCTCAAACAGTGGCTGCGGAGAGACAACTTACCTTGCGACTCATCAAGTCGCTTGTCGACTAGCGTGATGTCCGTGATCCGCCACATCGAGCTGCCGCATTAAAGAACTCCATCACCGGCTAGCCCCGGACTATCCGCCACCGCATAGGAAAGGCGACACTTAATACCTGCGATTTTGATCCTCGGCACGCTGTCGCTTTCGACAACCTACCGAGTCTCAGGGGCTACTATCTATACAGGGCGCACTTTCATGTGCAAAACTGTCAAAAAGGTGCGTCGTTTTTACATACCTCAAACCCCGCCAGCAAACTCCTGACGGCATTATGCAATCCGCTTTCGGCGGACGAAATCCTTCCTATCACCATGCTCATCAATGCACGGTGATCTTCTGAGACGGACGCCCTCTCAAGTAGATCCTTCAGCTCCCCCGGCCGAACACTAGTCGGTGCCAAACTCTTCGGCTCTACCGGACTCGGGGATACCCTCCGTGACGACACTTCAGGCTCGTCCGCCCTATCCGACGGCAAGAGCGGACGGAGGCGTCTCGCTCTCCATCATCTCCGCATTTAAGATCCCAAGATGAGCTCATCTCGAGAAGGTCGCAGATCCGAACTACAAGGTAAAAATTTCGGTTATCCTCAGAAGCACAAATAGGGATGTTTTCTTATTGATGAACTCCCCTTTTCCTACTCACGGCTCGCTGGAGGGCTGATTCTTCGGAGAAGATTGTACGGCCGGGATCTCCCCGAACGCAGGACCCTCTGGTGAAGATTTCTTCCCCCGCTTAGAGACTTTGGCCTCCGGGTCCTCGGAGGCGGTCCTCTTCTCCCCCTGGAGGGAGGGATTCTCGATCCCCCATTCTTCAAGCGCCCCCTTGGGCGAGGTGATAGCTCCTCTATTTTCCCCTTCGCCTTCTTCAAAAGGCGCGACCTCCAACATTCTGACCAGCACGGGCTCCGGTGCGGTCTCTGGGAGGGGGGCCGGACACCTTATCAGCTTTGCTTGCGCTACCCACTCCTGTTAAAGGATAACGGGTCAGAAGGCGAATTATAGAAAAGCAAACAAACAGTACGTCCGGACACTGAGCTGCTTACCTGAGTATCCGGGCAATTGCAGCTTAGGCCTGCATCCTCGGTCAATTCCGGACACGCCACCTGTGGTCCGAAGAACAACTTGTACATCTCCACGAGTGTCGTACCCATGAAGTGTTGGAGAATCCACGGTCCCTCTGGATTGAACTCCCATAACCGGAGAGGACGGCGTTTGCAGGGCAGAAGACGCCTGATTAGCATGACCTGCATCACCACAACCAGATCGATCTCCCTCGCTTGGAGGTCCCGAATCCGGCCCTGCAACAGGGGCACGTCTTTTGGCGGCCCCCAATTGAGCCCCTGGTTGACCCACGACATCAACCGTCATGGAGGTCCCGGGCGGAATGAAGGCGGCGGCTTTTCCCTGCTGCCCTTTGGAGCGGTGATATAAAACCACTCCTGCTGCCACAAGCCGAGCTCCTCTTGGAAGGAGCTCGTGTGCCACGAGGCATCGGCCCTCCTGCTTATGGCCGCCCCGCCGCACTCTGCTTGACGCCCCCTAATCATCTTCGGCTCCACATTGAAGGTCTTCAGCCACAGGCCGAAGTGGGGGGTGACGCGGAGGAAGGCTTCGCAGACAACAATAAATGCGGAAATATGGAGGATGGACTCCGGAGCCAAGTCATGAAAATCCAGCCCGTAGTAGAACATGAGCCCTCTCACGAAGGGATCCGTCGAGAAGCCTAAACCTCGAGGGAGGTGGGATACGAAGACGACGTACTCACCGGGCTCGGGAGTGGGAATGGCCTGCCCTTGGGCGGGCAACCTGTGTGAAATCTCGTAAGACAGGTACTTGGCCTCACGCAGCTTTAGCACGTCCTCCTCCGTGACGGAGGAGGGCATCCACCGGCCCTGAAGATCGGAGCCGGACATTGTTGAAGGTTCTAAGCACTCGAATCTGGGGCTCTGGGTGTTGGAACTTGGAGCAAGGAAAAGATTCGATGGAAGATTGAAGAAAAGAAACGAGCCTTGGTCCTGTTATAAAGAGGGAGAATACCAAGAGCCGTCTCCGTGACCGTTCGGGATTCGCCTTTGATAGAGGAGGCGTGGCGACGGGCGCGGTTGGGTTACCCATGCTCGTATTGATGAGAATCCCGGAATAAGGGGAACACGATCTCTGCTTCGACAAGACGTGCCAAGGAAACCGCTTCGCTAAACGCGCTGAGGCGGTATAATAAAAAATGATTCAAGTAAAGGCTTGGTAGTGGTGTGACGTCATGCCGCAAAATACGTCAGCAGATTGAGCTTGTGTACATTTTGTTCTCTCTACAGTGGAATGTGGAATTTATTTTGCAGAGCCGGACACTATCCTGGTGTTCATGATCTTCTCTGGATTATTTAAGGGAGGAACCCGCCTTGCAATGCCGAACATTATGCGCGCCAGACTCATCGTCATTGAAGCCAGGTTCAGGGGCTACTGAGGGAGTCCTGGACTAGGGGGTGTCCGGACAACCGGACTATCATCGTCCACCGGACTCCAAGACTACGAAGATACAAGATTGAAGACTCCGCCCCGTGTCCGGATGGGACTTTCCTTGGCGTGGAAGGCAAGCTTGGGGATACAGATATGTAGATCTCCTACCATTATAACCGACTCTGTGTAACCCTAGCCCTCTCCGGTGTCTATATAAATCGGAGGGCTTTAGTCCGTAGGACATAACCTCCATTACAACAATCATACCATAGGCTAGCTTCTAGGATTTAGCCTCCTTGATCTCGTGGTAGATCCACTCTTGTACTACCCATATCATCAATATTAATCAAGCAGGACGTAGGGTTTTACCTCCATCAAGAGGGCCCGAACCTGGGTAAAACATCGTGTCCCTCGTCTCCTGTTACCATCCGCCTAGACGCACAGTTCGGGACCCCCTACCCGAGATCCGCCGGTTTTGACACCGACAGGGAGTTCTGTTTAATTATTTTGATTTGCTTTGATCTTTTTGGATCATGGGACTAGGCATCCCGGTTACCGGCCCTTTCTCGTGAATGAGGAGCGGAGTCCACTCCTCTTGAGAATAACCCACCTAGCATGGAAGATATAGGCAGCCCTAGTTGTAACATGAGCTGCTCGTGCATACAAAACAGAATTTCATTTGAAGGTTTGGAGTTTGGCACATACAAATTTACTTGGAACGGCAGGTAAATACCGCATATAGGAAGGTACAGTGGACTCATATGGAACAACTTTGGGATTTAAGGAGTTTGGATGCACAAGCAGTATTCCCGCTTAGTACAGGTGAAGGCTAGCAAAAGACTGGGAAGCGACCAACTGAGAGAGCGACAATAGTCGTAAACATGCATTAAAATTAATTCACACCAAGTACAAGCATGAGTAGGATATAATCCACCATGAACATAAATATCATGAAGGCTATGTTGATTTGATTCAACTACGTGCGTGGACATGTGCCAAGTCGAGTCACTCAATTCATTCAAAGGAGGATACCATCCCATCATACCACATCATAATCATTCTAATAGCATGTTGGCACGCAAGGTTAACCATTATAACTCATAGCTAATCAAGCATGGCACAAGCAACTGTAATCTCTAAATGTCATTGCAAATATGTTTACTTCATAATAAGCCGAATCAAAAACGATGAACTCATCATATTTACAAAAGTAAGAGAGGTCGAGTTCATACCAGCTTTTCTCATCCCAATAAGTCCATCATATATCGTCATTATTGCCTTTCACTTGCACGACCAAATGATGTGTATAATAATAATAGTGCGCGTGCATTGGACTAAGCTGGAATCTGCAAGCACTCAACTCAAAAGAGAAGACAAGATAATATGGGATCTAAATTAAATAAATGATAATGCATAAGAGAGCCACTAAGCATTTTCAATACGGTCTTCTCGACCCCCAAAGGAAAGAAAAGAAAAAGAAAACTATTTACACGGGAAAGCTCCCAACAAGTAAGAAAAAGAACGAGAAACCTTTTTGGGTTTTCATTGTAATTTCTACTACAAGTATGGAAATTAAACTAACTAAATTTTTTGGTATTTCTCAAGGTTTATCAAACACACAAGAAGAAAACTGGAAAAAGAAATTTAAACTAGTATGGATAATACAATGAAAGAGTATGAGCACCTATGACACACTAGGCTTTTGGCCTAAGTTGGTGAGAAATATGTACTCCCCCAAGCTTAGGCTTTTGGCCTAAGTTGGTCTAGTACCAAGGACCGCCTGGATGATATCCATAAGTGAAACCGGGGTCGTACTGAGATGCAGCGGCAACCGCCTCCTGAGCTGCAGCGTGTTGGCGAGCCGCCTCCGCTCTCCTCTCGTGTTTAGCTGCTTCCTCCCTGGTGACAACATCTTCCTTTTGCCTGATAATCAAAAAGGTAGGGAGCAGGAAGAGTAACATGGATGACGTTGCGTCTGTCATAGATTAGTCGATATTGGAGGAATTATTCATTCCTCCAAGAAATTGATGATGGACCAAAGCTTCAGAATCCAAATAAACAGGAGGTATTATCATATCTCCCTCTCGTGGGGCTATACCAAGATAATTAGCCACACGTGTTGCATAAATTCCTCCAAATAAATTTCCCTTTCTACTATTATTCTGCTACCTACGTGCAACTATTGCCCCCAAGTTATAACCTTTATAACCTAACATAGCACTCTTGAGGACACACAGATCAGGAACACACATGTGACATGCTTCGTCTTTACCGTTAATGCATCTACCAATAAAGAGTGCAAAATAATGTATAGCAGGAAAATGAATGCTCCCTATGGTAGCTTGTGCTATGTCCCTAGATTCTCCCACAGTAATACTAGCAAGAAAATCTCTAAATTCAGATTTGTGAGGATCATTAATATTACCCCACTACGGGAGTTTGCAAGTAGTTGTGAAATCCTCTAAATCCATGGTATAAGATGTATCATAAATATCAAATATGACACTAGGAGAATTACGCGCACAATTATATTTGAACCTCCGCACAAAAGAATCAGTCAATTGATAGTACTGCAGACACTTATCTTGTAAGAAGTCCTCCAGCTCGGCATTACGCACAAATGTGTCAAATTCCTCCTTAAAGCCTGCTTCGACCATAAAATTATCGGATGGCCACTCACAAGCTCGTACATCCGCGTCCCTCGGCAATTCAACATCTTGCTCACGTATGGCAATCATGGGCCCTTTCTTCACCGTGGAACCATCTTCATACATTCTTCTAAGCATAATTCTTTTTCTGAAATAATTCTGAAATTTTAGTAACTTCAAAATAAAAGTGAATAAAACTAAACAGGATTGGTAGCAACTACTCCTACAAGTGCCTAGAGCCTATATCATGCATTAGAATTGCTTGGGACCTCATAAATTTAACATGCAAGCTCAAGAACATGGTCACCTATGCAGCAAAAATTTGCAATGAATAAAGCACTAGAACAAAAACTAATTGGACCAATGGAGGAGTCACATACCAAGCAACAATCTCCCAAAGCAGTTTTGTGAAAGGAGCTCTGAGCAAGGAGATCGAAAATCGCAGCAAAATGAGCTAGAACTCGTGCTTGAGCTGGATGGGGATTTTTTTGGGTAGAAGATGAAGTGTGTGGGTGCTGGCATAAGTGGAGGGGGGCCACCAGGGGCCCACAAGATAGGGGGTGCACCCGATAGGGGGGGCGCACCCTCCACTCTCGTGGCCTGGTGCTTTCCCCTCCCGAAGTGTTTTCAGTGCCTAAAATTCTCAAATATTCCATAAACAATTATACTAATTTTGCAGGGCATTTGGAGCACTTTTATTTTCGGGATATTTTTTATTGCACAGATAATTCAGAAAACATACAGGTAATACTATTTTTGCTTTATTTATTCTAAATAACAGAAAGTAAAAAGAGGGTATAGAAGGTTGTGCCTTCTAGTTTCATCCGTCTCATGATCATCAAAATGAATCCACTAACAAGGTTGATCAAGTCTTGTTAACAAACTCATTCCGAATAATACAGAACCGGTGAAATTTCGAATAACACTAAGTTACCTCAACGGGGATATGAAAATCCCCAGCAATAAGAATATCATACTTTTTCTTGATAGTAGGAAGAGGAAATTCAAAACCTCCAATAATGATAGTTGGAACTTTTCCAATAGAGTTGATGCTATGAACTTGAGATTGTTTCCTCGGAAAGTGTACTGTATGCTCATTACCATTAACATGAAAAGTGGCATTGCCTTTGTTGCAATCAATAACAGCCCCTGCAGTATTAAGAAAAGGTCTACCAAGGATAATAGACATACTATCATCCTCGGGAATAGCAAGAATAACAAAGTCCGTTAAGATAGTGACATTTGCAACCACAACAGGCACATCCTCACAAATACCGACAGGTATAGCAGTTGATTTATCAGCCATTTGCAAAGATATTTCAGTAGGTGTCAACTTATTCAATTCAAGTCTACGATATAAAGAGAGAGGCATAACACTAACACCGGCTCCAAGATCACATAAAGCAGTTCTAACGTAATTTCTTTTAATGGAGCATGGTATAGTTGGCACACCTGGATCTCCAAGTTTCTTTGGTATTCCACCCTTAAAAGTGTAATTAGCAAGCATGGTGGAAATTTCAGCTTCCGGTATCTTTCTTTTGTTTGTGATGATATCCTTGATATACTTAGCATAAGGATTACTTTAAGCATATCAGTTAAGCGCATATGTAAGAAAATAGGTCTAATCATTTTAGCAAAGCGCTCAAAATCCTCATCATCCTTTGTCTTGGATGGTTTAGGAGGAAAGGGCATGGGTTTCTGAACCCATGGTTCTCTTTCTCTACCATGCTTCCTAGCAACAAAATCTCTCTTATCATAACGTTGATTCTTTGATTGTGGGTTATCAAGATCAACAGCAGGTTCAATCTCTACATCATTGTTTTTACTAGGTTGAGCATCAACATGAACATTATCATTAACATTATCACTAGGTTCATGTTCATCACCTGATTGTGTTTCAGCATCAGAGATAGAAATATCATTGGGATTCTCGGGTGTGTCTACAGTAGGTTCACTAGAAGCATGCAAAGTTCTATCGTTTTTCTTTTTCTTCTTTTTGGAAGAACTAGGTGCCTCTAAATTGTTTCTCGGAGAATCTTGCTCGATTCTCTTAGGGTGGCCTTCAGGATACAAAGGTTCCTGAGTCATTCTACCAGTTCTAGTAGCCACTCTAACAGCAAAGTCATTTTTATTATTTAATTCATCAAGCAAATCATTTTGAGCTTTAAGTACTTGCTCAGCTTGAGTAGCAACCATAGAAGCATATTTGCTAATGAGTTTGAGTTCACCTTTAACTCTAGCCATTTTATCGCTTACACGCCCTATCTCAAAAGCATTATTCTTTAACTATCTACCAACATAAGCATTAAAACTTTCTTGTCTAGCCATAAAGTCATCAAGTTCATCTAAGCATGGGCTATGAAATTTAGTAGAGGGGATTTCAACTTTATCATATCTATAGAGAGAACTTACCTTTACTACATGTGTCGGGTTGTCAAGACAATATGATTCTTCAACAGGCGGTATATTAAGACCATGTATTTCTTCAATAGGAGGTAAATTCTTAACATCTTCAGCTTTAGTACCTTTTTTTCATTGATTTCTTTGCCTCTTGCATATCTTCAGGACTGAGAAATAAAACACCTTTCTTCTTCGGAGTGGGTTTAGGAATAGGCTCAGGAGTTGGATCAATTAGTTCAGGAATTGCCTCAGGAATTGGCTCAGGAAGAGTCCAATTATTTTCATTTGTCAACATATTATTCAACAATATTTCAACTTCGTTGACTGTTCTTTCCCTGAAAACACAACCATCACAACTATCCAAGTAGTCCTTGGAAGCATCGGTTAGTCCATTATAAAAGATATCAAGTATTTCATTTTTCTTAAGAGGATGATCAGGCAAAGCATTAAATAACTCGAGAAACCTCCCCCAAGCTTGTGGGAGACTCTCTTCTTTGATTTGCACAAAATTATATATTTCCCGCAAGGCAGCTTGTTTCTTATGAGCAGGGAAATATTTAGCAGGGAAGTAATAAATCATATCCTGGGGACTACGCACACAACCAGGAGCAAGAGAATTATACCAAGTCTTAGCATCACCCTTTAATGAGAACGGAAATATCTTAAGGATATAATAATATCGAGACTTCTCATCATTAGTAAACAAGGTGGCTATATCATTCAACTTGGTAAGATGTGCCACAACAGTTTCAGATTCAAGGCCATAAAAAGGATCAGATTCAACTAAAGTAATAATCTCAGGATCAACAGAGAATTCATAATCCTTATCAGTAACACAGATAGGTGAAGTAGCAAAAGAAAGGTCAGGTTTCATTCTAGCATTAAGAGACTGCTGCTTCCATTTAGCTAATAATTTCTTAAGATCATATCTATCATTGCAAGCAAAGATTTCCCTAGCAGCTTCTTCATTCATAACATAACCCTCAGGAACAACAGGCAATACATAATCATTGGAAGAATTTTCATCATAACTATCATCAATAATAGCATCTTCAATAATTTCATTCCCCCTAACTCTAGCAAGTTGTTCATCAAGAAATTCACCTAATGGCAAAGTAGTATCACGCACAGAAGTAGTTTCATCATGCATAGCAGAAGTGGCATCATCAATAACATGCGATATATCAGAATTCATAGCAGTAGCAGGTTTAGGTGTCGCAAGCTTACTAATAATGGAAGGAGAATCTAGTTCAAAGCTAGATGGCAGTTCCTTACCTCCCCTCGTAGTTGAGGGCAAAATCGTTGTTTTGTCGTCTTTCAAGTTCTTCATAGTGATTGATATGTCTCCAACGTATCTATAATTTTTGATTGCTCCATGCTACTTTATCTATTGTTTTAGGCAATGTTGGGCTTTATTATCCACTTTTATATTATTTTTGGGACTAACCTATTAACCGGAGGCCCAGCCTAGATTTGCTGTTTTTATGCCTGTTTCAGTGTTTCGAGGAAAAGGAATATCAGACTGAGTCAAAACGGAACGAAATCAACTGGAGAAGTTATTTTTGGAAGGAAACCTACCTGATGGACTTGGACCTCACGTCAGAAGATACGGGAGGTGCTCATGAGGGTGGGGGGCGCGCCCACCCCCCTAGGGTGCACCCCTGCCTTGTGGGGGCCTCGTAGCTCCACCGACGTACTCCTTTCACCCATATATACCTACGTACCCTAAAACTTCCAGAACAGAAGATAGATCGGGAGTTCCGCCGCTGCAAGCCTCTGTAGCCACCAAAAACCTCTCAGGAGCCCTTTCCGGCGCCCTGCCAGAGGGGGATCCCATCACCGGTGGCCATTTTCATCATCCCGGTGCTATCCATGACAAGGAGGGAGTAGTTCACCCTCGGGGCTGAGGGTATGTACCAGTAGCTATGTGTTTGATCTCTCTCTCTCTCGTGTTCTCCCTCGTGCTCCCTCTATGGCACGATCTTGATGTATCCCTAGGTTTGCTATTGTAGTTGGATCTTATGATGTTTCTCCCCCTCTACTCTCTTGTGATGAATTGAGTTTCCCCTTTGAAGTTATCTTATCGGATTGTGTCTTTTATGAGAACACTTGATGTATGTCTTGCCGTGATTATCTGTGGTGACAATGGGATATCATGTGCCACTTGATGTATGTTTTGGTGATCAACTTGCGGGTTTCGTGACATTGGGAACCTATGCATAGGGGTTGGCACACGTTCTTGACTCTCCGGTAGAAACTTTGGGCACTCTTTGAAGTACTTTGTGTTGGTTGGATGAATATGAGATTGTGTGATGCATATCGTATAATCATGCCCACGGATACTTGAGGTGACAATGGAGTATCTAGGTGACATTAGGGTTTTGGTTGATTTGTGTCTTAAGGTGTTATTTTAGTACGAACTCTTTTATAGATTGATCCGAAAGAATAACTTTGAGGTGGTTTCGTACCCGACCATAATCTCTACATTTGTTCTCCGCTATTAGTGGCTTTGGAGTGACTCTTTGTTGCATGTTGAGGGCTTGTTATATGATCTATTTATGTTATTATTGTTGAGAGAACTTGCACCAGTGAAAGTATGAACCCTAGGCCTTGTTTCCTATCATTGCAATACCGTTTACGCTCACTTTTATCATTAGTTACCTTGCTGTTTTTATTATTTCAGATTACAAAAACCTATATCTACTATCTATTTTGCACTTGTATCACCATCTCTTCGCCGAACTAGTGCACCTATATAATTTACCATTGTATTGGGTGTGTTGGAGACACAAGAGACTCTTTGTTATTTGGTTGTAGGGCTGCTTGAGAGAGATCATCTTCATCCTACGCCTCCTACGGATTGATAAACCTTAGGTCATCCACTTGAGGGAAATTTGCTACTGTCCTACAAACCTGTGCACTTGCAGGCCCAACAACGTCTACAAGAAGAAGGTTGTGTAGTAGACATCAAGCTCTTTTCTGGCGCCGTTGCCGGGGAGGCTAGGTAAGGGAAGGTATATCTTTAGATCTTGCAATCGAATCTTTTTGTTTCTTGATTTAGCACTAGTTAGTCTATAAAAGAAAATTACAAAAAAATGGAATTGAGTTTGTCTCATACGCTTCATCTTTTAATATCTTTTGTGAGTATGATGGAAAGGAAAATTGTGCCAAAGTGCTAGAAGAAGAATTACATAGAATGCTTGGCATGAAATATGTGAATGATGAGCATGATTGCAATGTTGTTAGTATGAATTCCTTGAATATCCATGATGCTAATGATATGCAAAGCCAAAAGCTTGGGGAAGCTATGTTTGATGAAGATGATATTTTTTGTCCCTCAAGCTTTGATGAGCAAATTTACTATGATGAAAGCATGCCTCCTATCTATGATGATTATTGTGATGGCACGTATGCTTTAAAGAATAATGATAACCATGAAACTTGTCATCTTGAACTTAACTTTCAATCATATGGTAGTTATTTTGTTGAGTTTGCCCCCACTACTATTGATGAGAAGAATTTTTCTTATGTGGAGAGTAGTAAATTTTCTATGCTTGTAGGTCATGAAAAGAATGCTTTAGGTGCTGGTTATATTGTTGAATTCATTCATGATGCTACTGAAAATTATTATGAGGGAGGAACATATGCTTGTAGGAATTGCAATAATGTCAAGTTTCCTCTCTATGTGTTGAAAATTTTGAAGCTATGCTTGTTTTACCTTCCTATGCTAGTTGATCCTTGTTCCCATAAGTTGTTTGCTCACAAAATCCCTATGCATAGGAAGTGGGTTAGACTTAAATGTGCTAGTCATATGCTTCATGATGCTCCCATTATGTTTCAAATCTTATCCTTTATGTGAGCATCATTGCCGTCATCATGCCTAGCTAGAAAGGCATTAAAGAAAAGCGCTTGTTGGGAGACAACCCAATATTTATCCTTACTGTTTTTGTGTGTCCACATGATTATGCTACTGTAGTAATCATGTTTTATAGCTTTTGTTTCAATAAAGTGCCAAGTAAGACCTTTAGGATAGCTTACGGTGATAGTTGTGTTGATCTTGCTGAAATAAGAAACTTTTGCACCCGGTAAATTAGTTTTGTTAATTCACAGAAACGTGCTTATGATCTGATTCTTTTTGCTCTGGATTGGTACACGAATTCCCTAGGACTTCGTAATTTGGTAGAATGTTTGGAGTTCTAGAAGTATACGTTTGATACAGAATACTACAGACTGTTCTGTTTTTTACAGATTCTGTTTTCCATGTGTTGTTTGCTTATTTCGATGAATCTATGAGTAGTATCAGAGGGTATGAACCATAGATAAGTCGGAGTACAGTAGATATTACACCAATATGAATTTAGAATGAGTTCATTACAGTACCTAAGTGGTGGTTTTATTTTCTTATACTAACAGAGCTTACGAGTTTTCTGTTGAATTTTGTGTTGTGAAGTTTTCAAGTTTTGCGTAAGGATTCGATGGACTATGGAATAAGGAGTGGCAAGAGCCTAAGCTTGGGGATGCCCAAGGCACCCCAAGGTAATATTCAAGGACAACCAAGAGCCTAAGCTTGGGGATGCCCCGGATGGCATCCCCTCTTTCGTCTTTGTTCATCGGTAACTTTAATTGGAGCGATATTTTTATTCACCACATGATATGTGTTTTGCTTGGAGAGTCATTTTCTTTTGTTAGTTTTTGCTTGCTGTTAGTTAGAATAATGTTTTGCATCTTTAGTTTCAATAAAGAAGTCAATGATAGCCTTTGCCATGCTTATTTTGCTAGTATACATGTTGCTGTTTGAAAATAGAAAGTTTACCGCTGTTGCAAAAATTCCCTAGAAATGTAAGAGAGTGGTATAATGTTGAATCCATTTTAATATTTAGCTCTGATAAATTTATTACAGTGGGAATTTTAGTTCATAATTTTTGGAGTTAGGGAAGTATGATGACTCTTGCATTCTTTACAGACTGTACTGTTTTGGCAGATTGCTGTTATGGTTGCATTGTTTGCATATGTTTGCCCGTTTAATGATTCTATTTGAGAATAGGAGTATTAAATATGCAGAGGCATTTAGTATTCAATGTTGAATAATAATTTTAGTGATTTGTTACAGTAGAAAATGATAAGGTTTTGCATTGGTTTATACTAACCGATCTCACGAGTTCTTGTTGAGTTTGTTGTGAATGAAGCTTTTGATAAAAAGAGAAACCATGATATGAGAGGAATTAAGGAGACACAAAAGTTCAAGCTTGGGGATGCCCAAGGCACCCCAATATAATATTTGAAGAAGTCTCAAGCATCTAAGCTTGGGGATGCCCCGGTAGGCATCCCACCTTTCTTCTTCAACAACTATCGGTTAGTATCGGTTGAGCGTAAGTTTTTGCTTCTTCACATGAGTTGTTCTATCCTTGCAATGTAGTTTTCTTTAGCTTTGCTTGCTGTTTTAATAAAGTATCAAGATCTGAAATTCTTTAATGTTAGAGAGTCTTCACATAGTTGCACAATTATTCGACTACTCATTGTGCTTCACTTATATCTTTTGAGCTTGATAGTTTTGCTCATAGTGCTTCACTTATATCTTTTGAGCGTGATAATTTTTGCTCTAGTACTTCACTTAGATCTTTTAGAGCACTGTGGTGGATTTGTTTTAAAAGAAACTATTGATCTCTCATGCTTCACTTAGATTATTTTGAGAGTCGTTAATAGCATGGTAATTTGCTTAATATTAATATACTTGGTATTCAACATATGTGAAACTTTCTTTTGAGTGAGTTGAATACTAAGATAAGTTTGATGCTTGATAATTGTTTTGAGATATGGAGGTGATAATATCAAAGTCGTGATAGTTGAGTAATTGTGAATTTGAGAAATGCTTGTGTTGAAGTTCGCAAGTCCCGTAGCATGCACGTATGGTTAAAGTTGTGTAACAAATTTGAAACTTGAAGTGTACCTAGCTTGTGCATCCTTATGAGTGGCGGTCGGGGACGAGCGATGGTCTTTCCCTACCAATATATCCCCCTAGGAGCATGCGCGTAGTACTTGGTTTTTGATGACTTCTAAATTTTTGCAATAAGTATATGAGTTCTTTTGACTAATGTTGAGCCCATGGATTATACGCACTTTTACCTTTCCACCTTTGCTAGACTCTTCGGTACCGTGCATTGCCCTTTCTCACCTTGAGAGTTGGTGCAAACTACGCTGGTGCATCCAAACCCCGTGATATGATACGCTCTATCACACATAAACCTCCTTATATCTTCCTCAAAACAGCCACCATACCTACCTATCATGGCATTTCCATAGCCATTCCGAGATATATTGCCATGCAACTTCCATCATCATCATCATGACATACATTAGTTTTGTCATATTGCCATTGCATGATCATGTAGTTGACATCGTATTTGTGGCAAAGCCACCATGCATTATTTTTCATACATGTCACTCTTGATTCATTGCACCATCCCGGTACACCGCCGGAGGCATTCATATAGAGTCGTATCTTGTTCTAAGTTTCGAGTTGTAATCCTTATGTTGTAATCAATAGAAGTGTGATGATCATCATTATTAGAGCATTGCCCAAACAAAAACAAAAAGAAGAAAGGCCAAAAAAAGAAAGGCCCAACAAAAGAAAATAAAAAGGGCAATGCTACTATCTCTTTTTCCACACTTGTGCTTCAAAGTAGCACCTTGTTCTTCATGTAGTGAGTCTCATATATTGTGCTTCAAAGTTGCACCTTGTTCTTCATGTAGTGAGTCTCATAACTTGTCTTTTTATACTAGTGGGAATTTTTCATTATAGAACTTGGCTTGTATATTCCTACAATGGGCTTCCTCAAACGCCCTAGGTCTTCGTGAGCAAGTGAGTTCGATGCACACCCACTAGTTTTCTTTTGTTGAGCATTCCTAGCTCTAGTGCATCCGTTGCATGGCAATCCCTACTCCTCATGTTGACATCAATTAATGGGCATCTCCATAGCCTGTTGATTATCCTCGTCAATGTGAGACTTTCTCCTTTTTGTCTTCTCCACACAATCCCCATCATCATATTCTATTCCACACATAGTGCTATATCCATGGCTCACGCTCATGTATTGCGTGAAGGTTGAAAAAGTTTGAGATTACTTAAGTATGAAACAATTGCTTGGCTTGTCATCGGGGGTATAGAAGTTGGGAACATCTTTGTGTGACGAAAATGAAGCATAGCCTAACTATATGATTTCGTAGGGATGAACTTTCTTTTGCCATGCTATTTTGAGAAGACATGATTGCTTTGATTAGTATGCTTGAAGTATTATTATTTTTATGTCAATATGAACTTTTGTCTTGAATCTTTCGGATCTGAATATTCATACCACAATTAAGAAGATTTACATTGAAATTATGCCAAAGTATCACTCCGCATCAAAATTCTTTTTATCATTTACCTACTCGAGGATGAGCAGGAATTAAGCTTGGGGATGCTTGATACGTCTCCAACGTATCTATAATTTTTGATTGCTCCATGCTACTTTATCTACTGTTTTAGGCAATATTGGGCTTTATTATCCACTTTTATATTATTTTGGGACTAACCTATTAACCGGAGGCCCAGCCCAGATTTGTTGTTTTATGCCTATTTGGTGTTTCGAGGAAAAGGAATATCAGACGGAGTCAAAACGGAACGAAATCAACTTGAGAAGTTATTTTTGGAAGGAAACCCACCTGATGGACTTGGACCTCACGTCAGAAGATAAGGGAGGTGTCATGAGGGTGGGGGGCGTGCCCACCCCCCTAGGGCGCGCCCCCGTGCCTCGTGGGGCCCCTGTATCTCCACCGACGTACTCCTTTCACCCATATATACCTACGTACCCTAAAACTTCCAGAACGGAAGATAGATCGGGAGATCCGCCGCCGCAAGCCTCTGTAGCCACCAAAAACCTCTCGGGAGCCCTTTCCGGCGGCCTGCCGGAGGGGGATCCCATAACCGGTGGCCATCTTCATCATCCCGGCGCTATCCATGACGAGGAGGGAGTAGTTCACCCTCGGGGCTGAGGGTATGTACCAGTATCTATGTGTTTGATCTCTCTCTCTCGTGTTCTCTCTCGTGCTCCCTCTATGGCACGATCTTTATGTATCCCGAGCTTTGCTATTGTAGTTGGATCTTATGATGTTTCTCCCCCTCTACTCTCTTGTGATGAATTGAGTTTCCCCTTTCAAGTTATCTTATCGGATTTAGTCTTTTATGAGAACACTTGATGTATGTCTTGCCGTGATTATCTGTGGTGACAATGGGATATCATGTGCCACTTGATGTATGTTTTGGTGATCAACTTGCGGGTTTCGTGACATTGGGAACCTATGCATAGGGGTTGGCACACGTTCTTGACTCTCCGGTAGAAACTTTGGGCACTCTTTGAAGTACTTTGTGTTGGTTGGATGAATATGAGATTGTGTGATGCATATCGTATAATCATGCCCACGGATACTTGAGGTGACAATGGAGTATCTAGGTGACATTAGGGTTTTGGTTGATTTGTGTCTTAAGGTGTTATTCTAGTACGAACTCTTTTATAGATTGATCCGAAATAGTAACTTTGAGGTGGTTTCGTACCCTACCATAATCTCTACGTTTGTTCTCCACTATTAGTGGCTTTGGAGTGACTCTTTGTTGCATGTTGAGGGCTTGTTATATGATCTATCTATGTTATTATTGTTGAGAGAACTTGCACTAGTGAAAGTATGAACCCTAGGCCTTGTTTCCTATCATTGCAATACCGTTTACGCTCACTTTTATCATTAGTTACCTTGCTGTTTTAATTATTTCAGATTACAAAAACCTATATCTACTATCTATTTTGCACTTGTATCACCATCTCTTCGCCAAACTAGTGCACCTATACAATTTACCATTGTATTGGGTGTGTTGGGGACACAAGAGACTCTTTGTTATTTGGTTGCAGGGTTGCTTGAGAGAGACCATCTTCATCCTACGCCTCCTACGGATTGATAAACCTTAGGTCATCCACTTGTGGGAAATTTGCTACTGTCCTACAAACCTGTGCACTTGCAGGCCCAACAGTGATCAACAGATATAAATCCCAAGTGACTCAGAGAATAGAGCTATGCTCCCCGGCAACGGCGCCAGAAATTAGTCTTGATAACCCACAAGTGTAGGGGATCGCAACAACTTTCGAGGGTAAAGTATTCAACCCAAATTTATTGATTCAACACAAGGGGAGCCAAAGAATATTCTTGAGTATTAGCAGTTGAGTTTTCAATTCAACCACACCTGGATAACTTAGTATCTGCAGCAAAGTATTTAGTAGCAAAGTAATATGATAATAAAGGTAACGGTAGCAAAAGTAAAGATAATTGTTTTGGGTTTTTGTAGTTGTTGTAACAGTAGCAACGGAAAAGTAAATAAGCGAAGAACAATATGTGAAAAGCTCGTAGGCAATGGATCAGTGATGGATAATTATGACGGATGCGATTCCTCATGTAATAGCTATAACATAGGGTGACACAAAACTAGCTCCAGTTCATCAATGTAATGTAGGCATGTATTCCGTAAATAGTCATATGTGCTTATGGAAAAGAACTTGCATGACATCTTTTGTCCTACCCTCCCGTGGCAGCGGGATCCTAGTGGAAACTAAGGGATATTAAGGCCTCCTTTTAATAGAGAACCGGAACAAAGCATTAGCACATAGTGAATACACGAACTCCTCAAACTACGGTCATCACCGAGAAGTATCCTGATTATTGTCACTTCGGGGTTGTCGGATCATAACACATAATAGGTGACTATAGACTTGCAGGATAGGATCAAGAACACACATATATTCATGAAAACATAATAGGTTCGGATCTGAAATCATGGCACTCGGTCCCTAGTGACAAGCATTAAGCATAGCAAAGTCATAGCAACATCAATCTCAGAACATAGTGGATACTAGGGATCAAACCCTAACAAAACTAACTTGATTACATGGTAAATCTCATCCAACCCATCACCGTCCAGCAAGCCTACGATGGAATTACTCACGCATGGCGGTGAGCATCATGAAATTGGTGATGAAGGATGGTTGATGATGACGACGGCGACGAATCCCCCTCTCCGGAGCCCCGAACAGACTCCAGATCAGCCCTCCCGAGAGAGATTAGGGCTTGGCGGCGGCTCCGTGTCGTAAAACGCGATGAAACTTTCTCTCTGACTTTTTTCTCCCCGAACGTGCATATATGGAGTTGGAGTTGAGGTCGGTGGAGGTCCAGGGCCCACGAGATAGGGGGCGCGCCTATAGGGAGGCGCCCCCTGTCTCGTGGACAGGGTGTGAGCCCCCTGGTGTATTTCTTTCGCCTAGAAATTCTTATTAATTCCAAAAATTGCCTCCGTGAATTTTCAGGACATTCCGAGAACTTTTCTTTTCTACACATAAAACAACATCATGGCAGTTCTACTGAAAACTGCGTCAGTCTGGGTTAGTTTCATTCAAACCATGCAAGTTAGAGTCCAAAACAAGGGCAAAAGTGTTTGGAAAAGTAGATACGTTGGAGACGTATCAATCCTCCATGGCCTTCTTGGTCCCCTCATCCTTGTTGATCTCCCCGGGTTATTATCTCTTCAGCTCTATCTTCATTAGTCAAGCATCATTTCCCTCATTATTGGAGGAGGGGGACAACATGATGCCTGGCCTTTGACAATTCTGGCAGAAAATAGCTCTAAACAAAATAGAGGATATTTGCGTGGTACGGTGGTCAAAACCTTCGGGAGATTATATAATGAATTTTTGCCGACCGAAAGAAGTATCTTGCAAGAAAACAGAGTCCGAAGGGCACACGAGGTGCCCACGAGGTAGGGGGCGTGCCCAGGGGGTAGGGCGCGCCCTCCACCCTCGTGGATGCCTCGTGTCCCTTTCGGACTACTTCTTATTTTCCTATTTTCTCCAATATTCCAAAACAGAGAAAATTTGCCATTAGAACTGTTTTGGAGTCAGTTTACTTACCGTACCACATACCTATTCCTTTTCGGAGTGTGAAACGTTCAGGAAAGTGTCCCTTATGTATTCTTCCAGGGTTATGGTTTCAATAACATTAGTTTCAACATTTATTGGATTACCTGAGATGTAATGTGTGATTCTATGACCGTTCACCACCTTTGGGTTTGTGCCTTCGAAGTTGTTGATTTTTATGGCACTGGATTGATAGACCTCCTCGATAACGTAAGGACCTTCCCATTTAGAGACAAGTTTTCCTACAAAAAATCTTAAACGAGAGTTGTATAGCAGAACATAATCACCTACATTAAACTCACGCTTTTGTATCCTTTTGTCATGCCATCTTTTAACTTTTTCTTTAAACAGTTTGGCATTCGCATAGGCCTGGGTTCTCCATTCATCAAGCGAGATAATGTCAAATAACCTCTTCTCACCGGCAAGTTTGATATCATAATTGAGCTCTTTAATGGCCCAATATGCCTTATGTTCTAGTTCGAGAGGTAAGTGACATGCTTTTCGATAAACCGTTTTATACGGAGACATACCCATAGGATTTTTATATGCAGTTCTACAGGCCCATAATGCATCATCAAGTTTTTTGGACCAATTCTTTCTAGATCTATTAACAGTCTTTTGCAAAATTAATTCGAGCTCTCTATTACTAAGTTCTACTGACCACTAGATTGCGGGTGATATGGAGATGCAATTATATGATTAACATCATACTTAGCAAGCATCTTACGAAAAGCACCATGAATAAAATGTGAACCACCATCAGTCATTAAGTATCTAGGGACTCCAAACCTTGGAAAAATAAATTCTTTAAGCATCTTAATAAAGGTGTTATGATCAGCACTACTAGTTGGAATAGCTTCTACCCACTTAGTAACATAATCAACAGCAACTAAAATATGTGTATACCCATTAGAGGAAGGAAACGATCCCATATAATCAAAGCCCCAAACATCAAATGGTTCAATAACAAGTGAATAGTTCATAGGCATTTCTTGACGTCTGCTAATATTAACAATTCTTTGACATTCATCACAAGAAAAGACAAACTTACAAAAGAGTAGGCCAATAAAAACCGGATTGCAATACCTTATGCGTAGTTCTATCTCCAGCATGGTGTCCTCCATAAGCCTTGGAGTGACACTTGCGTAGGATCTGTTCCTGCTCATGCTCAGGTACACAACATCTAATAACACCATCTACTCCTTCGTTATAAAGCTGTGGGTCATCCCAGAAGTAATGTCTTAAATCATAGAAAAACCTTTTCTTTTGTTGGTATGTGAAACTAGATGGTATAAATTTAGCAACAATATAATTAGCATAATTAGCATACCATGGAGCAGTACGAGAAGCATTTATGACAGCTAATTGTTCATCAGGAAAACTATCATCAATAGGTAGTGGGTCATCAAGAACATTCTCTAACCTAGACAAGTTGTCTGCAACGGGGTTCTCAGCCCCCTTTCTATCAATAACATGCAATCAAATTCTTGTAGTAAGAGAACCCATCTAATACGTCTAGGTTTAGCATCTTTCTTTTCCATAAGATATTTAATAGCAGCATGATCAGTGTGAATAGTTACTTTAGAATCAACAATATAAGGTTTGAACTTATCACAAGCAAATACAACTGCTAAAAATTCTTTTTCAGTAGTAGCATACTTTCTCTGGGCATTGTCTAGAGTTTTACTAGCATATTGGATAACATTTAATTTCTTATCAACTCTTTGTCCTAAAACAGCACCTATAGCATAATCACTAGCATCACACATAATTTCAAAGGGTAAATTCCAATCAGGAGGCTAAACAATAGGTGCAGAAATCATAGCTTTCTTAAGTATTTCAAATGCTTCTGCACAATCATCATCAAAGACAAAAGGAACATCTTTTTGTAGGAGATTAGTCAAAGGCCTAGAGATTTTTGAGAAGTCTTTAATGAATCTCCTATAAAAACCGGCATGACCAAGGAAACTTCTGATACCTTTAGTGTCCTTAGGACACGACATCTTTTCAATAGCATCAACTTTAGCTTTATAAACTTGAATACCTCTTTCAGAAATTTTATGCCCCAAGACAATACCTTCATTAACCATAAAGTGGCACTTCTCCCAATTCAATACAAGATTAGTTTCTTCGCATCTTTGCAAAACTTGGTTAAGGTTGCTTAAGCAATCATCAAAAGAAGTTCCATAAACGGAGAAATCATCCATGAAAACCTCAACAATCTTTTCACAAAAGTCAGAGAATATAGCAGTCATACATCTTTGAAAGGTAGCAGGTGCATTGCATAAACCAAAAGGCATACGTCTATAAGCAAAGGTACCGAAAGGGCAAGTAAAAGTGGTCTTTTCTTGATCCTCTTTTGACACAAGTATTTGAGAGAAACCAGAATAACCATCTAGAAAGCAAAAACGTGTATGTTTGGATAATCTTTCTAGCATTTGATCAATAAAAGGTAAAGGGTAATGATCCTTTTTAGTAGCTTTATTTAATTTGCGGGAATCAATTACCATTCTATAACCTGTAATAATTCTTTGTGGGATCAATTCATCTTTATCCTTAGGAACAACAGTATTACCTACCTTCTTAGGGACACAACGGACAGGACTTACCCACTGACTATCAGCAACGGGATAAATTATACCTGCCTCTAGAAGCTTTAGTATTTCTTTCCTTACCACTTCTTTCATCTTGGGATTTAACCATCGTTGGTGATCAACAACTGGTTTAGCGTCTTTCTCCAATTTTACTTTGTGATGGCATAGAGTGGGACTAATGCCCTTAAGATCATCAAGAGTATATTCAATAGCAGCACGATGCTTCTTCAGAGTTTTCAATAATCTCTCTTCTTCTTGCTCTGAAAGGTTAGCACCAATAATAACAGGATATATCTTCTTTTCATCAACATAAGCATATTTAAGAGTATCAGGTAATGGTTTAAGCTCAAACACGGGATCACCCTTGGGTGGAGGAGGATCCCCTAGAATTTCAACAGGCAAGTTGTGTTTCAAGATAGGTCCTTGTTTAAACAATACTTCATCTATTTCCCTTCTATCATTCATAAACATATCATTTTCATGGTCTAGCAAATATTGCTCTAAAGGATCATTAGGAGGCACGACAATAGCAGCAAGACCAATAATTTCATCTTTACTCGGCCATTATTTATCATGGGGTTGTCTAAGAAATTTAGAAAAATTAAAATCATGAGACTTATCCCCTAAACCAACAGTAAAAATATCCTTTTCGCAGTCTATCTTAGCATTAATAGTGTTCAAGAAGGGTCTACCAAATATAGTGGGACAAAAGTCATCTTGTGGGGAACCAAGAACAAGAAAATTAGTAGGATATTTAACCTTCCCACACAAGACTTCAACATCTCTAACAATCCCAACTGGTGAAATAGTATCTCTATTGGCAAGCTTAATTGTAACATCAATTTCTTCTATCTCAGCAGGTGCAATATCATGCATAATTTCTTTGTATAAGGAATGAGGTATTGCACTTGCACTAGAACCCATATCACATAAGCCATGATAACAATGATCTCCTATTTTAACAGAAATAATAGGCATGCCAACAACAAATCTATGTTTACCCTTAGTATCAGGTCTAGCAATTCTAGCAGCTTCATTACAGAAATAAATAACATGCCCATCAATATTGTCGGCTAAGAGATCTTTAACTATAGCAATACTTTGTTCAACTTTAATTTGCTCAGGGGGTGTGGGTGTTCTAGCATTACTCTTTCAAACCATAGTTGAAGCTTTAGCATGATCCTTTATTCTAACAGGGAAAGGTGGTTTCTCAATATATGCGGTAGGAACAATAGGATGAACATTATAAGTGATAGTCTTTTCTTCAACTTTAATAGGTTCAACTACTTTAACTTCAATGGGAGGATTATATTTAAACCACTTCTCCTTAGGGAGATCAACATGAGTAGCAAAGGATTCATAGAAAGAAGCTACTATCTTAGAGTCAAGTCCATATTTAGTGCTAAATTCACGGAAAACATCGGTATCCATAAAAGATTTAACACAATCAAACTTAGGTGTTATACCTGACTCCTTACCTTCGTCGAGGTCCCAATCTTCAGAGTTGCATTCAATTCTTTCCAATAAATCCCATCTGAATTCAATAGTCTTCATCATAAAAGAACAAGTGCAAAAAGTATCGAGCATGGAGCGATTATTGAGAGAAAGCCGAGCATAAAAATTTTGAATACTAATTTCTCTTGAGAGATCATGATTGGGGCATGAATATAAAATTGACTTGAGCCTCCCCCAAGCTTGAGAGATGCTTTCTCCTTCGCGAGGCCAAAAATTATATATATAATCACGATCACGATGAACAAGATGCATAGGATAAAACTTCTGATGAAATTCCAATTTCAATCGGTTGTAGTTCCATGATCCCATATCATCACATAGCCTAAACCATGTCAATGCCTTTCCCTTCAAAGATAAAGGGAAGACCTTCTTCTTGATAACATCCTTGGGCATACCTACAAGCTTAAATAATCCACAAACTTCATCCACATAGATTAGGTGCAAATCGAGATGTAATGTTCCATCTCCTGTAAAAGGATTAGCTAGCAGTTTCTCTATCATACCCGAAGGAATTTCAAAGTAAACATTTTCAATAGGTTCAGTAGGTTGAGGAGCAACTCTTTTCTCTACTGGTCGGGGTGAAGATACCCCGAACAAGCCCCTCAAAGGATTATGTTCCATAGTAACAAGTGGCAGTAAATTTCAGCACACTATATAAAGTTTTCCTTACCAAATTCCACCTACCAAAGGCGCTTCACTCCCTGGCAACGGCGCCAAAAAATAGTCTTGATGACCCACAAGTATAGGGGATCTATCGTAGTCCTTTCAATAAGTAAGAGTATCGAACCCAACGAGGAGCAGAAGGAAATGACAAGCGGTTTTCAGTAAGGTATTCTCTCCAAGCATTAAAATTATCGGTAACAGATAGTTTTGTGATAAAGTAATTTGTAACGGCTAACAAGTAATGAAAGTAAATAAGGTGCAGCATGATGGCCCAATCCTTTTTGTAGAAAAGGACAAGCCCAGACAAACTCTTATATGAAGGAAAATGCTCCCGAGGACACATGGGAATTATCGTCAAGCTAGTTTTCATCATGCTCATATGATTCGCGTTCGTTACTTTGATAATTTGATATGTGGGTGGACCGGTGCTTGGGTGCTTCCCTTCCTTGGACAAACATCCCACTTATGATTAACCCCTATTGCAAGCATTAGCAACTACAAAAGAAGTATTAAGGTAAACCTAACCATAGCATGAAACATATGGATCCAAATCAGCCTCTCACGAAGCAACGCATAAACTAGGGTTTAAGCTTATGTCACTCTAGCAACCCATCATCTACTTATTACTTCCATGCCTTCCTCTAGGCCAAAACAATGGTGAAGTTTCATGTTGTCGACGTTCAAATAACACCACTAGAGGAAAGACAACATACATCTCATCAAAATATCGAACGAATACCAAATTCACATGACTACTTATAGCAAGACTTCTCCCATGTCCTCAGGACCAAACGTAACTACTCACAAATCATATTAATGTTCATAATAAGAGGGGTATTAATATGCATAAGGTATCTGAACATATGATCTTCCACCAAATAAAGCAACTAGCATCAACTACAAGGAGTAATCAACACTACTAGCAACCCACAGGTACCAATCTGAGGTTTTGGGACAAAGATTGGATACAAGAGATGAACTAGGGTTTGAGAGGAGATGGTGCTGGTGAAGATGTTGATGGAGATTGACCCCCTCCCGATGAGAGGATCGATGGTGATGATTTCCCCCTCCCGGAGGGATGTTTCCCCGGCAGAACAGCTCCGCCGGAGCCCTAGATTGGTTCCGCCAAGGTTCCGCCTCGTGGCGGCGGTGTTTCATCCCGAAAGCTTGCTTATGATTTTTTCCAGGGTGAAAGACTTCATATAGCAGAAGATGGGCACTGGAGGCCTGCTAGGGGGCTCACGAGGCTGGGCCAGGGGGTGGGCCCCCTCTGGTTGATTCTTTCTCTAGTATTTTTTATATATTCCAAAATGTGCCTTCGTGAAGTTTCAGGACTTTTGGAGTTGTGTAGAATAGGCCTCCAATATTTGCTCCTTTTCCAGACCAGAATTCCAGCTGCTGGCATTCTCCCTCTTCATGTAAACCTTGTAAAATGAGAGAAAATAGGCATAAGTATTGTGACATAATGTGTAATAATAGCCCATAATGCAATAAATATCGATATAAAAGCATGATGCAAAATGGACGTATCAGCCACCCACCTGTTGGGCCCACTTGTCATAGACGCAAAGGTAGGAGCAGTAAGTCAATGAAGCCGCGTCCCTCCCTCTCCCATGAGCGTGGTGGCTGGCAAGACTAGGAGAAGCTTTTGTTCACTACACACTCTCCCTCCCGCACGCGATGGACATGCAACAGTTCAATCGGTGTCAGATGGCCAGAAGCATACTGTGGTACTCCTCCAGTGCAGTAGTACTCCATCATTGTTCGAATTCCTGAAGAGGTGAGGAGCCAAGCGCAGCCCGGATGCTCGTGTGGCAGTTTCATGTGTAGAGTAGTCTAGGATAGCGTGTACCATGCCTGTGTAACGCCCCGGATCCGATGCGCCAGGTGTCCGCCAGTTATTCGCCGTCGTTGCCATGTCATTTGCTTACGTGTTGCACTTTGCCATGTCATCATCTGCATTTCATATCATGTCATCATGTGCATCGCATTTGCATACGTGTTCGTCTCATTCATCCGAGCCTTTTCCCCATTGTCCGTTTTGCAATCCGGCGCTCCTATCTCACCCGGCGTTCCCTTCTTGTCTCCTTTCGTGTGCGGGTATTAAACTTTCTCGGAATGGACCGAGGTTTGCCAAGCGGCCTTGGTATAGCACCGGTAGACCGCCTGTCAAGTTTCGTGCCATTTGGAGGTCTTTTGATACTCCAACCGTTAACCGGGTAACCGCAAAGGCCTCTTTTGTGTGCAGCCCAACACCCCTTCCAAAGTGGCCCAAAACCCACCAAACTCCTCTCCATGCTCTCGGTCGTTCGATCACGATCGCGTGGCTGAAAACCGCTCCTCATTTGGACTCTCCTAGCTCCCTCTACCTATAAATATGTGATCCCTCTCAAATTCGCGGATATTTTCCCCCGAAACCCTAGCTTTCGTCCTCCTCCTGCAGCCGGACACGTCCGGACCCCGCCGGACATGTCCGCGCCGCCACCCCCGTCGAATCACAGCCGGCCACGTCGCCGCCGCCGGGCCCCTCTCTCTCCTCCGCCGCCGAGACCAGGGGCTCAGATCCGGCCCAGGCCCATCCCGCCGCCGCCCGGGCCGCTTCGCCGCGCCGCCGCCTGCTCCCGCCGGCCATCACCGCTCCCGGAGAGGCCTCGCCGCCCGCTCACGAGCTCCATGAGCCCGACACCGATGCCGCGCGCCTCCGCCGCCAGCGCCACGGCTCCCGTCGCCGAGCCAGCAGGCCTTCGCCTCCGCCGCCTCGGTCCCACTCGCCGGCGCCTCGCGCCCGCCGCCCGGGACCCGCCGCCGGCTCCGGCCGCTGCCTCCCAGTCTTTGGGCGCTGCCCGCCGCCTGCCCGCCCGCCATGGAGTCGCGCCGCCCGCCTCGGCTCCGCCGGACCGGCGCCGCCTGCCCGCCAAGCGTCCCTTCTCCTCCGGCATCCTCCTTCTTCCCCGACGTCTCCGGCGAACCTCGAAGTTCGTGCTCGAGGCCTCAGATCCAGATCCAAAAATTCGCAGGTTGACCTCGTTTTGCCAGTCCCTAAATTTTGTCATCATCATGCTATGTTCATGCCATTGTATCTCTGCATCCGTAGCTCCGTTTCGTGCGTATAATATGTCAAATTGTTCGTCTCGACGAGTAGATCATTTCATTCCATTGCATCATTTTCATTTGAGTTCATCTTGATGCCCGAAATGCTGTTTGAAGAGTGCATGTTGATGTTAATCTGCTGAAACTGTTATAACTTGCTGTTTTATCATTTTTGCCATGATTGATGTGTGCATCCTATGAGGTTGAGCTCTACATGAATGTTGATATATGCCATGCCATCTTTCCTGGGGTGCCAAACATGTATTTTTGTGAGTTGTGTGCTGAGTGTATCAAGCTTGTTAAGTAGGGTAGTTGTTGTTGCTGTTTTCCTAACAGATTCTGTTATATTTTGTTGCTATTTTAACATGCTTCTACTAGTCATTGTGGGCATAATCTGGAGATACTCTATAAACATGTTTTGATCTACATGTCATGCTCTATCCATTCATGCCCTTGGTTGCAATTATAGCCTGCTGGAACATGTTGTTATCTTGCTCTAAAGTTGCTTGAAAATGTTGCTGTCAGCCTGTTAACATCAAGTTCACTGGTTCCCATGTGTTTTCCTAGTGATCCATGTATCCTATGAACTTGTTCTTGCCATGCTTAGCTTTATAAACATGCCTTCTTACTGTTGGTTGCCTTGCCATGCCATGTATTGCTCTGTGGTGAGTGGTTCAAGCTCACGAACATGCCTACTTATTGTTGTTCCTGCCATGTATGAATCTGTAATATAACTTGCCATGTTTACATGGGTGCCATCATATCTTCTGATCCTTTTTGGCTCATGGTCAGTAAGGGACTTTTGATCTATGCTATTAGTAGATTCATGCCATGCCTTTGTTTGCCATGATAAGTTCCTGTAACATGTTGTTTGCTTGCTCTAAACATTGCAACCTGATGTTATTTCTGCTAAAGTCTGAAACTGTTATTATTTGCAATATCTCCATGTGTTTTTGAGCATGTTCTAGTTGTTTCTGGAGATAGCTCAGTGTTCATGTTTTGTTATGCTTTACCAGTACTTCATTCTCATGCCTCTTGTTATTATGTTGGGGTGCTGTAGCATATTGTTTTGATGCCTGTAAGATGCCTAGTTGCTGTTATGGACAGATTGTTGTTATGACTTGTATAGTGTGTGTGTGTGTGTGTGTGTTGCACCGTTGCTCCGTTTTGAGTGTGCTCTATATGAAACTTGCTTGTTTTTGCATGTAGCTTCATATTATCATGTTGCATCCTTGTTTTGGTGTGTTTGCTTGATGTTTGGGTGCATTTTGCATCAATGCCATGTTTAACTTGTTTTGCTCATATCTTCTAGGCCGTAGCTCCGAATCTAATGAACTTTATATGTAACTTGACTAGAATTTCGTGTAGATCCTCTTGGTGCATCTTAACTTGCTGTTTAACAACTTGAACATTATGTTTATTCAGTCCTGGACCAATTTTGAAATTTGCATATGAGGACTTACCGGAATTGTTATATGTTGTTCCCGGCCTCATTTAAACTTGCCTTGATGTGTTGTTCTTGTTTGCATCATCTCTTGCCATGAGTAGCTTCATGTAGCTTGGTCATGCATCATGCATGTTGTGCATCATGCCTTGTTCATGTGTGGTGTGTTTACCTATGTTGTGTGCTTCTTCTTGTTAGTTCCTATTTCGTTGCGATCGTGAGGATTCGTTCGTCTATGATTGGTTCGGCTTCATCCGTTCGTCTTCTTCATGGACTCGTTCTTCTTCCTTGCGGGATTTCAGGCAAGATGACCGCTACCCTGGATCTCACTACTATCATTGCTATGCTAGTTGCTTCGCTCTATCGCTATGTTGCGCTGCCTTACACCTGTTTATAAAGCCATCCCATATTGCCATGAACCCCTAACATTTGACACCTTTCCTATGCAAACCGTTGTTTGGCTATGTTACCGCTTTGCTCAGCCCCTCTTATAGTGTTGCTAGCTGCAGGTGAAGTTGAAGATTTCTCCATGGTGGACAGGGTTTATGTTGGGATATCACAATATCTCTTATATTATTAATGCATCTATATACTTGGTAAAGGGTGGAAGGCTCGGCCTTATGCCTGGTGTTTTGTTCCACTCTTGCCGCCCTAGTTTCCGTCATACCGGTGTTATGTTCTGGATTTTATGTTCCTAACGCGGTCGGGTGATTTATGGGACCCCCCGACGGTTCGCTTTGAATAAAACTTGTCCAAAGAAGGCCCAACCTTGGTTTTACCATTTGCCTCACCACCACCTATTTTTTACCTTGGGAGTCGCTCTCTCGAGGGTCATCTTTATTTTAGCCCCGGGCCGGTGCTTGTCTAAGTCTTGGCTGAACCGGCAGATCATGGGGCCCTCGGGCAACTCAAGGTCTGGTTTTACTCGTAGGCTGACCTATCCGGTGTTGCCCTGAGAACGAGATATGTGCAGCTCCTATCGGGATTGTCGGCGCATCGGTCGGCTTTGCTGGTCTTGTTTTACCATTGTCGAAATGTCTTGATGTACCGGGATTCCGAGACTGATCGGGTCTTCCTGGGAGAAGGTCTATTCCTTCGTTGATCGCGAGAGCTTGTCATGGGCTAAGTTGGGACACCCCTGCAGGGTATAAACTTTCGAGAGCCGTGCCCGCGGTTATGTGGCAGATGGGAATTTGTTAATGTCCGGTTGTAGATAACTTGACACCAGATCCGAATTAAAACGCATCAACCGAGTGTGTAGCCGTGATGGTCTCTTCTCGGCGGAGTCCGGAAGTGAACACGGTTTCGTGTTATGTTTGACGAAGTAGGTGTTCAGGATCACCTCTTGATCATTGCTAGCTTCACGACCGTTCCGCTTGTTCTCTTCTCGCTCTCATTTGCGTATGTTAGCCACCATATCATGCTTAGTCGCTGCTGCAACCTCACCACTTTACCCCTTCCTTTCCCTTTAAGCTTTGCTAGTCTTGATACCCATGGTAATGGGATTGCTGAGTCCTCGTGGCTCACCAGATACTTCCAAAACCAGCTTGCAGGTGCCTATGTTACCGAAAGCGGTGTGCGCAACCAAGCTCAAGGAGGAGCTCGATGAAGATCTTGCCTTTGTGTTGTATCGCTCTAGTTGATCGAGAGTGGAGCCCAGTTGGGGTCGATCGGGACCTTTGTCGCATTTGGGGTTCTTCTTTTATTTTGGTTCCGTAGTCGGACCTTGATTGTATCTGGATGATGTAATGCTTTATTCATGTATTTGTGTGAAGTGGCGATTGTAAGCCAACTATGTAACTCTTTCCCTTATGTAATACATGGGTTGTGTGAAGATTACCTCACTTGCGACATTGCTTTCAATGCGGTTATGCCTCTAAGTCATGCTTCGACACGTGGGAGATATAGCCGCATCGAGGGCGTGACAAGTTGGTAATCAGAGCCTTCCCCGACCTTAGGAGCCCCACTGCTTGATCATTTTTAGCGGCCGAGTTGTGTCTAGAAAAATGTTGAGTCATTTAGGATTATATATATCGGAGAGTTAAGAATTCTTTTTACTCCCCAGTCTCTTCATCGCTCTGGTAAGGCATCCTGACGTAGAGTTTTGACTCTTTTCTTCTCAAATTTTACTAAAAAAAATTTTAGGATCACGCGGGTATCTTGGAATCGTTCCGATGGTTTTATGATGAGAACATTGTCTTGGTGCCTCCTGTCAGTGGTTTAGTGGAATTGTCCCGGGGAGTTGAGCTCTGAGGTGTTGTCGTCATAATTTTATCGTTGCAGTTTTGGAATACCTGAGTTTAGTACGCCGACATCAAAAATCTCTTTTATGCGATCGTTGGTGAGATAACCCGATAACCCAAAGATCGAGGTGAGTACGGGAGTATTGCCATGACTCGTATAACGGATGCTTTTCGAAGGTTGAGGTACACGATTTCCAAAGGTTTCTTGGTTATGTGTTGACGGATGGATACAGCTTGGATGTAGGTATTGTTAGTTTGGGTGAGATATATTGCTTCCCCTGTATCCCCAACACCAGATTGCATAACCAGAAAGTTTCGGGAGTTTATAGGTGGGAATTCAAGTAGCTCCTAGAATATCTTTTCGACAGATGCATGATATGAGATTGGGTAAATCTCTATCATATGTATTTGTTCCGGCTTATTCTGCAAGCCTAATCCTTTGTTTTGTGTTATATGTGGTATTCGAGTTGCTTCGATGTCAAATGTTGAATCCATACCTTCCCTAATTGGTGTTCTCATATTTCTATGTGAGTGTTAATCCTTCTTGATCATTGAGGTTGTCATGTTAATTCTTTTCCTACCGGCGTGCTTCTCTTCAAGTGGATCCGATCATTCTCCCCATCCACAAGATCATTTCTAAGTTTTCTCAATGGTGTTTGTTTCATCCGTCCCAAGTTGTCTTTGTTTTCCCACCCTCCCACCCTTTTTCTTCAAGGACACAGATTTCTTAATCAAGTATCCATTTATTCATGTGAAGTCTCTTCATTCTTTTCAATCAATGTTCTTATCCGGTGATTTTCCATGAAGATGCTCAACAGTTTCAAGTTCATCATCCTTCGTTCTTTTTTCTTCTCCGATGGATCCAATTCAAGCTTTCAGTGTTGATCATATTCCTTTCCTCGTTTCTAATGCTTTCTCATGCCGATGCGCCTCTTAATCATTCACCTCTTCCTATTCATTTGTTCTGGAGTGCCGAAGATATCTCACAAGACTTGTGTTTCCATTCTCAATCCATTCAAGCCATTTGGAGATTGTTATCTCATTCAAGCCATTTAATTCAACCGGTGCAACATCTCTTTTAAATCTTTTCAACGGTGTTCTTTTGAGTGGTCCCTAACCCACAGGTCTTTTCCCAGGATCTTACCTGACTCTTCTAATTTCCCCGGAGTTATTCTCAATTCTTTTCAAGTGTGACGTAAGAATGAGTTTTCATCAGTCACATGCCTTCTCCAAGATCTTTCAAATTATTTTTCATTGTTGGCTCAACAACCTTGTTTTTTCACCCTTCCGGAGTGTCTCAACAATTCATGGTGTTTCTCGTCGTCATTCTCGAATTTTCAAGACCGAAGAAGGATTTCTCTTAAATCTTGCTCCATTCTCTTCAAGATTCATGGTTCTAGCTTGATGCCATCCTCTCATAATTGTTTTTGATTGTGAGAATTCTTTTCTTACCATCCGGAGTATTTCTTGAGTTGTTTCCATTTCTTTCTTCCGAAGGCCATCATGTCATAATTCTTTATTCTCAGCGTGTAGCTATCATTCTCCAAATCTTACCGGTGCATCGTTCAATACCCTCTAATCAGTTCATGATCTCTTCGTTCTCATGTATCTAAATCCCTTCAAGTATCTTCATTCGTTTTCAAACTCTTTCCGGTGAATTGTGCCTTTGCTACATTCATTTTCAATTCTTATGGCGGTTCATTCAAGATTTCACTTCCTTCGGTATCATATCAATTCATTCATTGTTTCCAAATCCCACCGGTGATTCCATCAATACCTCCTCAAGTTTTTGCTATATCGCTCTTAATCCTTTCTACGGGAATAAGTAGTATGTCAAATCCATTGCTTGGCATCAATTTAATTTGATGAAGGATAAACATACAATAAATCTTATTCTTATTTCCTCGAGGTGATTCAATTCTTTTCTTCCGGAGATTGTTCTTGATGAAGTAATTCTCGGTTCTAGTGTTTCATCTATTCTTTTTCTAGAGTTCCAAGTTTTCCGCATTATCTCATCGCGAGGCTCCATCTAAATCATCGCAAGGCTTCACCTTGTGTTTTCAACTTTTCTTTCTTTCTATCATCCTTTTAATACCGGAGTTTCTTCATGGTGGTTCCTCAAGGATTCTTTTCATTCTTCAGTTGTTCTTCAAGATTTCTCTCGTAGTTATGATCCGCAAAGCTATACTCTAAAAATAAACATGATGCTCAACACATGTTTTGTTTTGAGGCGTTCAAGTATTCTTTGTCTTGCATTCCGAAGTGCAATTCCTTCTATCTTATCTTTTGAGATGGTGTTATGTCACTCTTCACAATTTCCTTCATGTTTCACAATTCACATGTTGTCAAGAACGATGTATATTAAATCCATCAATCTCTTCGTTGGAGTTATCTTGGTAAAGATTTCACCTAAAGCCTTCCCTAAGGAATGTTTCTATTATGGTGTTTATCAATGATCCAAGTTTTCTCCTATCCTCTCGGCGAAAGCAGTTTTTCATCTCTTTGGTGCTCTCAATCAAATCAATGGTTTCCGTTAGTGGCCGGTTGTCACCTCATAGTTTTGAGATGTTTTCCATAAGCCCACTACAAGCTTATTCATTTTGTTGTTGGTTTTTCCCAACAACCCTGTTGTAACCTTCTTGGAAGGGTGCTTTCCAAGCTCATTTGTGGCAGAAGTTGGCATTTTCTTCTCCATTCTTTTATTCCAATGATTTATCTTCTATTCTTTCTTCCGAAGGCATTATGTTTTGCTCTCTTCACTCATCATGTCAAATTGTGAGGTCATGTTCTTTTCTTGCTTATCCATTTAACCGCAGTGTTGTGTTCTCATTCAATATCTTTTCATCTCATCAAGTTTTCTTCTTTTTTCTACCAGAGTGTTGTCCAAATTCTGCCATTCTTGTTCCTTGGCTATCTCATTATACCAATGTGGTCATATTCTTTTTGTTCGTGAAGCTCTTATTTCCATGTCTTTCAACCTTCAAGTTCTCGTAATACTCCTTGTTCCTCTTTTCTACCGGATTGTTTGCAATCTCGTTCATCTCCGTTGTACTCTTTCTTTTAAATTGCTCAACCTCTCAAGGTTCATGGTTTCACTCATTGGTCAAAGAAGCAACTTAGTTTTACCTCTTCTCTTCCTCTCACGTTTTCCCTCCGGTGCCATCCTAGATCTCGGGACGAGATCCTCTCGTAGTGGTGGAGTGTTGTAACGCCCCGGATCCGATGCGCCAGGTGTCTGCCAGTTATTCGCCGTCGTTGCCATGTCATTTGCTTACGTGTTGCACTTTGCCATGTCATCATCTGCATTTCATATCATGTCATCATGGTCATCGCATTTGCATACGTGTTCGTCTCATGCATCCGAGCCTTTTCCCCATTGTCCGTTTTGCAATCCGGCGCTCCTATCTCACCCGGCGTCCCCTTCTTGTCTCCTTTCGTGTGCGGGTATTAAACTTTCTAGGAATGGACCGAGGTTTGCCAAGCGGCCTTGGTATAGCACCGGTAGACCGCCTGTCAAGTTTCGTGCAATTTGGAGGTCGTTTGATACTCCAACCGTTAACCGGGTAACCGCAAAGGCCGCTTTTGTGTGCAGCCCAGCACCCCTTCCAAAGTGGCCCAAAACCCACCAAACTCCTCTCCATGCTCTCGGTCGTTCGATCACGATCGCGTGGCCGAAAACCGCTCCTCATTTGGACTCTCCTAGCTCCCTCTACCTATAAATATGTGATCCCCTCTCAAATTCGCGGATATTTTCCCCCGAAACCCTAGCTTTCGTCCTCCTCCCACGGCCGGACACGTCCGGACCCCGCCGGACATGTCCGCGCCGCCGCCCCCATCGAATCACAGCCTGCCACGTCGCCGCCGGCCCTCTCTCTCTCTCCGCCGGGCCATGGGCCAGATCCGGCCATGGGCCCATCTCGCCGCCGCCGCCGGCCGCTTCGCCACGGCGCCAGCCTCCCGCCGGCCGCCGCCGCCCGCTTCGCTGGAGCTCCATGAGCCCGACACACCGCCGCCGCTGGCGCGCTCCGCCGCCAGCGCCACGGCTCCCCGTCGCCGAGCTCAGCGGGCCTCCGCCGCCTCGGTCCCACCTCGCCGGCGCCTCGCGCCGCCGCCAGAGACCCGCCGCGCCGCTCGCCGCCCGCCTCCCGTCTTGAGCGCTGCCCGCCATGAACGGCCGCCACGTGAGTCGCGCCGCCCCGCCTTAGCTCCTTCACGGACAGCACCGCCTGCCCAGCGCCGCGTCCCTTCTCCTCCGGCATCCTCCTTCTTCTTCCCCGACGTCTTCAGCGAACCTTGAAGTTCGTGCTCGAGGCCTCAGATCCAGATCCAAAAATTCGCAGGTTGACCTCATTTTGCCCGTCCCTAAATTTTGTCATCATCATGCTATCTTCATGCCATTGTATCTCTGCATCCGTAGCTCCATTTCGTGCGTATAATATGTCAAATTGTTCGCCTCGACGAGTAGATCATTTCATTCCATTGCATAATTTTCATTTGAGTTCATCTTGAAGCCCGAAATGTTGTTGGAAGAGTGCATGTTTATGTTAATCTGCTGAAACTGTTATAACTTGTTGTTTTATCATTTTTGCCATGATTGATGTGTGCATCCTATGAGGTTGAGCTCTACATGAATGTTGATCTATGCCATGCCATCTTTCCAGGGGTGCCAAACATGTATTTTTGTGAGTTGTGTGCTGAGTGTATCAAGCTTTTTAAGTAGGGTAGTTGTTATTGCTGTTTTCCTAACAGATTCTGTTATATTTTGTTGCTATGTTAACATGCTTCTACTAGTCATTGTGGGCATAATCTGGAGATGCTCTCTAAACATGTTTTGATCTACATGTCATGCTCTATCCATTCATGCCCTTGGTTGCAATTATAGCCTGCTGGAACATGTTGTTATCTTGCTCTAAAGTTGCTTGAAAATGTTGTGTCAGCCTGTTAACATCAAGTTCACTGGTTCCCATGTGTTTTCCTAGTGATCCATGTATCCTATGAACTTGTTCTTGCCATGCTTAGCTTCATATACATGCCTTCTTACTGTTGGTTGCCTTGCCATGCCATGTATTGCTCTGTGGCGAGTGGTTCAAGCTCACGAACATGCCTACTTATTGTTGTTCCTGCCATGTATGAATCTGTAATATAACTTGCCATGTTTACATGGGTGCCATCATATCTTCTGATCCTTTTTGGCTCATGGTCAGTAAGGGACTTTTGATCTATGCTATTAGTAGATTCATGCCATGCCTTTGTTGCCATGATAAGTTCCTGTAACATGTTGTTTGCTTGCTCTAAACATTGCAACCTGATGTTATTTCAGCTAAAGTCTGAAACTGTTATTATTTGCAATATCTCCATGTGTTTTTGAGCATGTTCTAGTTGTTTCTGGAGATAGCTCAGTGTTCATGTTTTGTTATGCTTTACCAGTACTTCATGCTCATGCCTCTTGTTATTATGTTGGGGTGCTGTAGCATATTGTTTTGATACTTGTAAGATGCCTAGTTGCTGTTATGGACAGATTGTTGTTATGACTTGTATAGTGTGTGTGTGTGTGTTGCACCGTTGCTCCGTTTCGAGTGTGCTCTATATGAAACTTGCTTGTTTTTGCATGTAGCTTCATATTATCATGTTGCATCCTTGTTTTGGTGTGTTTGCTTGATGTTTGGGTGCATTTTGCATCAATGCCATGTTTAACTTGTTTTGCTCATATCTTCTAGGCCGTAGCTCCGAATCAAATGAACTTTATATGTAACTTGACTAGAATTTCGTGTAGATCCTCTTGGTGCATCTTAACTTGATGTTTAACAACTTGAACATTATGTTTATTCAGTTCTGGACCAATTTTGAAATTTGCATATGAGGACTTACCGGAATTGTTATATGTTGTTCCCGGCCTCATTTAAACTTGCCTTGATGTGTTGTTCTTGTTTGCATCATCTCTTGCCATGAGTAGCTTCATGTAGCTTGGTCATGCATCATGCTTGTTGTGCATCATGCCTTGTTCATGTGTGGTGTGTTTACCTATGTTGTGTGCTTCTTCTTGTTAGTTCCTGTTTTGTTGCGATCGTGAGGATTCGTTCGTCTATGATTGGTTCGGCTTCATCCGTTCGTCTTCTTCATGGACTCGTTCTTCTTCCTTGCGGGATTTCAGGCAAGATGACCGCTACCCCGGATCTCACTACTATCATTGCTATGCTAGTTGCTTCGCTCTATCGCTATGTGCTGCTGCCTATCACTGTTTATCAAGCCATCCCATATTGCCATGAACCCTAACCTTTGACACCTTTCCTATGCAAACCGTTGTTTGGCTATGTTACCGCTTTGCTCAGCCCTCTTATAGCGTTGCTAGCTGCGGTGAAGTTGAAGATTTCTCCATGGTGGACAGGGTTTATGTTGGGATATCACAATATCTCTTATATTATTAATGCATCTATATACTTGGTAAAGGGTGGAAGGCTCGGCCTTATGCCTGGTGTTTTGTTCCACTCTTACCGCCCTAGTTTCCGTCATACCGGTGTTATGTTCCTGGATTTTGCGTTCCTAACGCGGTCGGGTGATTTATGGGACCCCCCTGACAGTTCGCTTTGAATAAAACTTGTCCAGCAAGGCCCAACCTTGGTTTTACCATTTGCCTCACCGCCACCTATTTTTTACCTTGGGAGTCGCTCTCTCGAGGGTCATCTTTATTTTAGCCCCCCCGGGCCAGTGCTTGTCTAAGTGCTGGTGCGAACCGGCAGATCATGGGCCCCTCGGGGCAACTCGAGGTCTGGTTTTACTCAGAGGGTGACCTATCCGGTGTTGCCACGAGAACGAGATATGTGCAGCTCCTATCGGGATTGTCGGGCGATCGGGCGGCTTTGCTGGTCTTGTTTTACCATTGTCGAAATGTCTTGATGTACCGGATTCCGAGACTGATCGGGTCTTCCCGGAGAAGGTCTATTCCTTCGTTAATCACGAGAGCTTGTCATGGGCTAAGTTGGGACACCCCTGCAGGGTATAAACTTTCGAGAGCCGTGCCCGCGGTTATGTGGCAGATGGGAATTTGTTAATGTCCGGTTGTAGATAACTTGACACCAGATCAGAATTAAAACGCATCAACCGAGTGTGCAGCCGTGATGGTCTCTTCTCGGCGGAGTCCAGGAAGTGAACACGGTTTCTGTGTTATGTTTGATGTAAGTAGGTGTTCAGGATCACCTCTTGATCATTGCTAGCTTCACGACCGTTCCGCTTGTTCTCTTCTCGCTCTCATTTGCGTATGTTAGCCACCATATCATGCTTAGTCGCTGCTGCAACCTCACCACTTTACCCCTTCCTTTCCCTTTAAGCTTTGCTAGTCTTGATACCCATGGTAATGGGATTGCTGAGTCCTCGTGGCTCACCAGATACTTCCAAAACCAGCTTGCGGTGCCTATGTTAATGAAAGCGGTGGCGCAACCAAGCTCAAGGAGGAGCTCGATGAAGATCTTGTCCTTTGTGTTGTATCGTTCTAGTTGATCAGTAGTGGAGCCCAGTTGGGGTCGATCGGGGACCTTTGTCGCATTTGGGGTTCTTCTTTTATTTTGGTTCCGTAGTCGAACCTTGATTGTATCTGGATGATGTAATGCTTTATTCATGTATTTGTGTGAAGTGGCGATTGTAAGCCAACTATGTATCTCTTTCCCTTATGTAATACATGGGTTGTGTGAAGATTACCTCACTTGCGACATTGCTTTCAATGCGGTTATGCCTCTAAGTCGTGCTTCGACACGTGGGAGATATAGCCGCATCGAGGGCGTGACAGCCTGTAAGATTAAAATCGTTGGGGTCGGCTCCATGCTTTGTTTTCATTAAAATAATCTTCTGGCCCTACCTGTCATCCTGGTGATTCTAGTTTGCACGCTCATCTGGTCAAGACAGGAATATATATTTTAATTTGTGGTGGGGTAAATGTTAGATGTTGCAGCAAATGGAGTATTGTACACTGCGGATCTTTCAGTCAAGTTTAGAGGCAACCGTGTGGGGCAAGTGCTATGATGTGTCACTTTAACTTGTACAATGAGGAGAAGCTTGATTTTACTACTACACGCCTTCTCCCTCGCCCATGCACGCGGTGGCTCGCAGACGAGGACATGCTTTTGCTTATAGTAGTACTACAACAAGCTATCCCTCCCGCTCGCGGTGGATGGACATGCACTAGCGGATTCAATACTGTAGAAGCAGTAGTAGTAACATCATTGTTCGTCTTCTCGAAGAGGCGAAGAGCCAAGCGCAACCCGAACATGGCACTTTTGAACCTTGGAGCACGCATATAGCCAGGCTCTTGCACGAGACAAAATTGCTATGTGAGCCCACTATTACTTGCTAGTATAGCCCTGTAAACCAGAAAGGAGTATTTGCCTTTCTAGAGATTTCAACAAGTGACTAGACTACACCGAGATGGAGTACATATGGAGAAAAATGAGTGAATCTACACCGTAAATAAATACGTAGTTCTCTTGTTTTCCTCTCCGCCTTGGTCGCGGTGCACAATAGGCACCATAGGCACCTCGTCGTCGACGGGAACGTCTCATGACACGCGATAGACGCGAGAAGCAGTCGCCTCCATAGGTGCTTGAGGCCCTGTTTGGTTCATAAGTCCTAGGACTTTTTCTAGTCCCAACTAAAAAGTCCCTAGTCCCTAGTTTTTTAGCTGGGTTAGAGCAAACTATCTCAAACTAACCCCTCCTGTTTGGATAATTTTGAGGCTATTTCAATCCAAACTAGCTCTAACTCAGGGGTCCAAACAAAGAGGAGTAGTACTGTACATGCTACAATCTGGACCATAGCACATTGTTTTTTATGGCCATATCAGCACATTGTTTTCTACTGCTGATTCACTGGGCTACTGTGGTTCGCACTCCTCTGCCGTGGTTCGCACTCCTCCTATGTACTTCGCCGACATGTGGGAGAGCAAGCATCCGGGTCGATGTGTCATGCACCAGATTAGAGTGCGGAACGGAAGGGGGGCATCACCCCGGTCGTACCGCCAGTAATTCATGACTATAGTGAGTAGTCATATCACAAGTCTTTCCAGCAGTAACGCACCGTCAAATCGGACATCCCGACCTTTCCAGCAATAAGTAAGTTGAATCCACTACTCCCTCACCCTCCTCGCCTCTCTGTCAAACCGCCAACGCAAAAACCGCCGCGCATACTGCCCGGGAAAAGCCCCGCCCTCAACTTTTAACTACGCGAAAATAGTTCGAGCTTGTTCGTTCTATATAAATACTTAGTACTGTATGTTTATTCACCCGTGGGGTTGGTCAATGAATGGAGGGCTGGGGAGCACAAGTGAACAATACTACTACTACTACCTCCGTCCTACTTTATTGGTCCCCATGGTATATTGTGTCAAATTTTGACTATAGATTGAACTAACAAAACGTTCATGCATGTTACCAAAAATTATATCATTGATAACTATGCTGAAATATGAATCCAACGATATAATTTTCATTGACATGCATTAACATTTTGTTAGCTAAATATTTGGTCAAAATTTGGTATGAACTACAAAGGTGACCTATAAACCAAGACGGAGGTAGTAGTAGTAGTAAGTAGGAGTCGTACAGTTACTCACCTTAAATAGAGAGTTTCTTTTCTTTAATGCCACGTACACAAATTGAAACTCTTGTTGTGGAGAGAAAAATATAATCACTCCACTATATATGTACGACGGGGCCTGAGCGCTTGCTTTACTAGGGTTGCTCTCTTTATTCTCTCATACTTGATACGTCTCCAACGTATCTATAATTTATGAAGTATTCATGCCATTTTTACAATAGTTTTATATGATTTTGGTATGATTTGATTAGAACTAACCCGGACTGACGCTGTTTCAGCAGAACTACCATGGTGTTGCTTTTGTGCATAAATAAAAGTTCTCGGAATACGATGAAAATCAACGCAAAATTTTTCTGGAAAATATGAAAAATACTGGAGCAAAAATCTACCAGAGGGGAGTCCCGTGGGCCCCATGAGGGTGGGGGCATTCCGACCCCCCTGACGTGAAATCAACGCCAACTTATCCTATAAATACAGAAACCTTCGGGAAATAACCTAGATCGGAAGTTCTGTGAAGATCGAGCCTCTGTAGCCATGAGAAATCAATCTAGGCCCTCTCCGGCACCCTGCCGGAGGGGGCCATAATCACCGAAGGCCATGGAGGAGGATCCCGGAGGGGCCATCATCGCCATGAAGGCCAAGGACCAGAGGGAGAACCTCTCCCCATCCAGGGGGGAGGCCATGGAGGAGGAAGCACAAGGGGGAGAACCTCTCCTCCTCTCTCTCGGTGGTGCGAGAGTGCCATCGGGAGGGGAATCATCGCCGCGGTGATCATCTTCATCGACATCACCACCATCATCACCATCCTCATCTCTTTTATGTGGTCCACTCAACCGCACTCCGCTGTAATCCCTACTTGAACATGGTGATTTATGCCACATATTATGATCCAATGAGTGTTGCCATCCTATGATGTTTTGAGTAGATATCCTTTGTCTTTGGGTTGATTGATGATCTAGATTGGTTTGAGTTGTATGTTTTATTTTGGTGTTGTCCTATGGTGCCCTCCGTGTTGTGCAAGCGTGAGGGATTCCTGTTGTTGGGTGTTGCAATATGTCCATGGTTTGCTTATTGTCTGCATTGCGTGAGTGACTGAAACACAAACACGGATAAGCGGGACATGGCGTATGGGAATAAAGAGGACTTGATACTTTAATGCTATGGTTGGGTTTTACCTTAATGATCTTTAGTAGTTGCGGATGCTTGCTAGAGTTCCGATCATAAGTGCATATGATCCAAGAAGAGAAAGTATGTTAGCTTATGCCTCTCCTTCATATGAAATTGCAATAGTGATTACCGGTCTTGTTAACAGATGCCTAGGACAATTCCGCATACCGATCCACCATTATTCCACACTCGCTATTTATAATATTTAGTAATATATTCTAACTTTATGATAACAGCACCTACTTTTATATTTTAGCTCTCCAATACCATGCAAAGTTATCCTCTTCATACCCACAACGTAGTTTTATTTCTCGTTTCTAGTTGGAAGCAAACGTTCGGTGTACGTAGAGTCGTATTAGTGGCAGATAGGACTTGAGAGAATATTGGTCTTACCTTTAGCTCCTTGTGGGTTCGACACTCCATACTTATCACTTCCACCTTTGGGAATTGCTACAATGATTCCCTGCACTTGGGGATTATCAAGCTCTTTTCTGGCGTCGTTGCCGGGGAGCAATAGCGTGGGGTTGATATTCTCGTGTGTGCTTGTTTGCTTTCTTCACTAAGTAGATTTTTTTTCCTTTTTGTTTCTATTTAGTTGTGGGTGAAACATACAAAAAAATAAAAATAATGAAAATACAAAAAGATTCACTTGCCTCTCATGCCTAAAAAGTTTTCCAAAAAGAGAAGTGATTGGAAAGTTATGCATTGAAGAAGTGAGGGTCGACCTTGAGCACTTGTGTTCATGCTCATGGAAACAATGTAGAATTTTTCATGGAAGTTTCTCTGTAAATAATTATCCCCTTGTATATATCCATTGTATTATAAAAATAATGTGCCAAGCTTTGGTTTTAGGATGATTAGATTGCTTGTTTACTATGTGCAGTACAAAAACAGAAACTTTGGCTGTAGTGCGTGAATTTACATTTTTTTACTGGAAAGTCAAATGGGTCTGAAACTTTTTGCACATTACTTCTGTACAAAGTTTTCCAATTTTCATATTTATTTCATAATTTTTGGAGTTACAGAAGTTTATTAAACTTTCATATTACTACAGATTGTCCTGTTTTAGACAGATTCAGTTTTTTGCGTGTTGTTTGCTTATTTTGATGAATCTATGGCTAGTATCAGGGGGTATGAACCATACAGAAGTTGGAATACAGTAGGTTTAACACCAATATAAATAAAGAAAGAGTTCATTACAGTACCTCAAAGTGGTAGTTTGCTTTATTACACTAACGGATCTCACAAAGTTTTTGTTAAAGTTTTGTGTGGATGAAGTGTTTGAAGATCGAGCAGCTATCAATATGAGAAGAATAAAGATAGGCAAGAGTTTAAGCTTGGGGATACCCAAGGCACCCCAAGTAAATATTTCAAAGGATGCTCAAGCATCTAAGCTTGGGGATGCCCCGGTTGGCATCCCATCTTTCTTCTTCAACAAATATCGGTATACCTTGGTTTTTGTTTTGTTCACATGATCTGTGTCCTTTGTGTTTTTGTTTAAGAACCATGTCAGCATGAGATACCCCTTCATTGATTTATATAATACTTCATGTGCTTCACTTATATCTTTTAAGTATGATCTTATAGAATTGCTCTTTGTGCTTCACTTAGATCTTTTGAGTATGGTTTTATAGAATGCTTCGTGTGCTTCACTTATATATTTTGAGATTGGATATTTGTTAGTATATATTAATTGTAGAATGCTCCATGAACTTCACTTATATCTTTTGGAGTATGAATGATACTATCATCTAAAGCGGGTCTGGAAGAGTGTCAACTTTAGGAATTAGTGACCTCGCTATTCCAAATGAGAAGAATTTTGCTTATGTAGAGAGTAGAAAATTCTCTATGCTTGTAGATCCTGAAAAGAATGCTTTATGTGAAGGTTATATTGATGAATTCATTCATGATGCTACTGAAAATTATTATGAGGGAGGAATACATGCTTGTAGGAGTTGCAATAATATCAAGTTTCCTCTCTATGTGCTTAAAGTTTTGAAGTTTTACTTGTTTTGCCTTCCTATGCTAGTTGATTCTTGTTCCTATAAATTGTGTGCTCACAAAATCCCTAGGCATAGGAAGTGGTTTAGATTTAAATGTGCTAGTCATATTCTTCATGATGCTCTCTTTATATTTCAACTCTTATCTTCTTTGTGAGCATTATTGAAATCATCATGCCTAGCTAAAAGGCATTAAAGAAAAGCGCTTGTTGGGAGACAACCCAATATTTACCCATACTGTTTTTTTGTGTTTACATGATTAAGATACTGTAGTAATCATTTTTGATAGCTTTTGTTTCAATAAAGTGCCAAGTAAGACCTTTGGGAAGACTTGGGTGAAAGTTAATGTGATCTTGCTATAAAAAACAGAAACTTCGTGCTCACGGGATTAGCTACCATTTTTTACAGAAGAGTGATTTTGAGATGATTATTTTTGCATAAGATTAATAGATAAATTCTTCACGTCCACAAATTTGTTTCATAATTTTTGGAGTAGCAGAAGTATGGCTGCTGCTCAGATCATTACAGGCTGTTCTGTTTCTGACAGATTCTGTTTTCATTGCATAGTTTGCTTGTTTTGTAGTTTATATGGCTTATATTTCTCAATATAAATTGTAGAAATGATATGGTACAGTAGGAATTGTGTCAGAACAATTATGAACCTTGTCTTTTACAGTACCGAAGTGAATGGTTTACTCTTTATCATTCTAACCTATCTCACGAAGTTCCGTTAAGTTTTGTGTGGTTGAAGTTTTCAAGCTTTGGGTGAGATATCGATATGAGGAGAATAAGGAGTGGAAAGACCCTAAGATTGGGGATGCCCAAGGCACCCCAAGGTAATATTCAAGGAAGACTCAAGCGCCTAAGCTTGGGGATGCCACGGAAGGCATCCCCTCTTTCGTCTTCAAAACTATCGGTATACCTTACTCGGAGCTATATTTTTATTCGTCACATGATATGTGTTTTGCTTGGAAAGTATTTTCAATTCTACTTGCTGTTTGAATAAAATCATTGGATCTGAATTATTTAATGAAAAAGAATCCTCCCATGGCTAGTCAATTATTTGACTACTCAGTGTTCTTCACCTGTATCTTTTTGGAGTAGTTTGTCATTTACTCACGTGCTTCACGTATATCCTATGAGTAAATGGTTGAATGAATAGAATGTCATAAATCTGAATTTATATATGTTTCATATGCTTATAACATGGGGAGTAATGGCTTCACACATAATAAGTATAGGTAGTAAACTTATCGAAAGTTAGCAAACTTAGAGTTGGTCACTTGAACAATTCATGAAAGAATATTGAAGGAAGAGAGATTTCACATATAAATATACTATCTTGGACATCTTTTGTAATTGTGAGCACTCATTAAAATATGACATGCTAAAAAGTTGATGTTGGACAAGGAAGACAACTTAATGGGTTATGTTTTCCTATATCTGAAATGTTATATTGTCTTGGATCATCCAACATGTTGAGCTTGCCTTTCCCTCTCATGGTAGCCAAATTCTTTGCACCAAGTAGAAATACTACTTGTGCTTCCAAACATCCCTTAAAACGAGTTTTGCCATGAGAGTCCACCATACCTACCTATGGATCGAGTAAGATCCTTCAAATAAGTTGTCATCGGTACATGCAATAAAAATTGCTCTCTAAATATGTATGATCTTTTAGTGTGGAGAAAATAAGCTTTATACGATCTTGTGGTATGGAAGCGAGAAAAGCGACGGACTACATAATAAAGGTCCCTATCACAAGTGGCAATATAAAGTGACGTTCTTTTGCATTAAGATTTTGTGCATCCAACCTTAAAATCGCATGACAACCTCTGTGTCCGATTAAAACTTTGAACCCATAAATATCACGTGAGTGTTAGCAATTGTGAAAGATTAAATGATAGTTGAGTATGTTGAGTTTGCTAAATCAAAGCTTTGACATAGACCCTTCCTGAATATAAGATGAATTGCAATTGTTTGGTGACTGAGAATATAGTTTGTTACTTTCAAGAAAGTTTATGATCTATACTTTAACATGTGAATAGCTTGTTACTTGATCATGAAAAGTTTTATGAGATAAGCTACTGTTATGACATATAATGATGCTAGAAAAGGTGATTGAAATTATCATTGATCAAACTTGTGCACTTGCTAGCATTCACACTTCATAAATTATTTCTTTTATCATTTACCTACTCGAGGGCGAGTAGGAATTAAGCTTGGGGATGCTGATACGTCTCCAACGTATCTATAATTTATGAAATATTCATGCCATGTTTACAATAGTTTTATATGATTTTGGTATGATTTGATTAGAACTAACCCGGACTGACGCTGTTTTCAGCAGAACTACCGTGGTGTTGTTTTTGTGCAGAAATAAAAGTTCTCGGAATACGATGAAAATCAATGGAGAATTTTTCTGGAAAATATGAAAAATACTCGAGCAAAATTCTACCGGAGGGGAGTCCCGTGGGCCCCACAAGGGTGGGGGCGCGCCCACCCCCCGGGGCGTGATACGTCCATTTTGCATCATGCTTTTATATCGATATTTATTGCATTATGGGCTGTTATTACATGTTATGTCACAATACTTATACCTATTCTCTCATATTTTACAAGGTTTACATGAAGAGGGAGAATGCCGGCAGCTGGAATTCTGGGCTGGAAAAGGAGCAAATATTAGAGACCTATTCTGCACAGCTCCAAAAGTCCTGAAACTTCACAGAAGTTATTTTTGGAATTAATAAAAAATACTGGCGAAAGAATCCACCAGAGGGGGCCCACACCCTGGCCACGAGGGTCGGGGGCGCGCCCTACCCCCCTGGGCACACCCCCTACCTCGTGGGCCCCCTAGCAGGCCTCCGGTGCCCATCTTCTGCTATATGAAGTCTTTTACCCTGGAAAAAAATCATAAGCAAGCTTTCAGGAAGAAACTCCGCCACCACGAGGAGGAACCTTGGCGGAACCAATCTAGGGCTCCGGCGGAGCTATTCTGCCAGGGAAACTTCCCTCCGGGAGGGGGAAATCATCGCCATCATCATCACCAATGATCCTCTCGTCGGGAGAGGGTCAATCTCCATCAACATCTTCACCAGCACCATCTCCTCTCAAACCCTAGTTCATCTCTTGTATCCAGTCTTTGTCCCAAAGCCTCAGATTGGTACCTGTGGGTTGCTAGTAGTGTTGATTACTCCTTGTAGTTGATCCTAGTTGGTTTATTTGGTGGAAGATCATATGTTCAGATCCTTTATGCATATTAATACCCCTCTGATTATGAACATGAATATGATTTGTGAGTAGTTATGTTTGTTCCTGAGGACATGGGAGAAGTCTTGCTATAAGTAGGCATGTGAATTTGGTATTCGTTCGATATTTTGATGAGATGTATGTTGTCTCTCCTCTAGTGGTGTTATGTGAACATCGACTACATAACACTTCACCATTATTTGGGCCTAGAGTAAGGCATTGGGAAGTAATAAGTAGATGATGGGTTGATAGAGTGACAGAAGCTTAAACCCTAGTTTATGTGTTGCTTCGTAAGGGGCTGATTTGGATCCATATGTTTCATGCTATGTTTAGGTTTACCTAAATACTTCTTTTGTAGTTGCGGATGCTTGCAATAGGGGTTAATCATAAGTGGGATGCTAGAAAGGTCAGTACCCAAGAACCGGTCCATCCACATACCAAATTATCAAAGTAACGAACGCGAATCATATGAGCGTGATGAAAACTAGATTGATGATAATGCCCATGTGTCCTCGGGAGCGTTTTCCTTCATATAAGACTTTGTCCAGGCTTGTCCTTTGCTACAAAAAGGATTGGGCCATCTTGCTACACCTTGTTTACTTTCATTACTTGTTACCCGTTACAAATTACCATATCACAAAACTACCTGTTACTGATAATTTCAGTGGTTGCAGAGAATACCTTACTGAAAACCGCTTGTCATTTCCTTCTGCTCCTCGTTGGGTTCGACACTCTTATTTATCGAAAGGACTAATATAGATCCCCTATACTTGTGGGTCATCAAGACTCTTTTCTGGTGCCGTTGCTGGGGAGTGATGCGCCTTTGGTAGGTGGAATTTGGTAAGGAAAAATTTATATAGTGTGCTGAAATTTACTGTCACTTGTTACTATGGAACATAATCCTTTGAGGGGCTTGTTCGGGGTATCTTCACCCCGACCAGTAGAGCAAAGAGTTGCTCCCCAACCTACTGAACCTACTGAAAATATTTACTTTGAAATTCCTTTGGGTATGATAGAGAAAATGCTAGCTAATCCTTTTACAGGAGATGGAACATTACATCCTGATTTGCACCTAATCTATGTGGATGAAGCTTGTGGATTATTTAAGCTTGCAGGTATGCCCGAGGATGTTACCAAGAAGAAGGTCTTCCCTTTATCCTTGAAGGGAGAGGCATTGACATGGTTTAGGCTATGTGATGATATGGGATCATGGAACTACAAGTGATTGAAATTGGAATTTCATCAGAAGTTTTATCCTATGCATCTTGTTCATCGTGATCGTAATTATATATATAATTTTTGGCCTTGCGAAGGAGAAAGCATCGCTCAAGCTTGGGGGAGGCTTAAGTCATTGTTATATTCATGCCCCAATCATGAGCTCTCAAGAGAAATGATTATTCAAAAAAATTGTGCTCAGCTTTCTCTCAATAATCGCTCCATGCTCGATACTTCTTGTACTGGCTCTAGACTATTGAATTCAAAAGGGGTTTATTGGAAAGAATTAAATGCAACTCTGAAGATTGGGATCTTGACGAAGGTAAGGAGTCAGGTATAACACCTAAGTTTGATTGTGTTAAATCTTTTATGGATACCGATGTTTTCCGCGAATTTAGCACTAAATATGGACTTGACTCTGAGATAGTAGCTTCTTTTTGTGAATCCTTTGTTACTCATGTTGATCTCCCAAGGGAGAAGTGGTTTAAATATAATCCTCCCATTGAAGTAAAAGTAGTTGCACCTATTAAAGTTGAAGAAAAGACTATCACTTATAATGATCCTGTCGTCCCTACTGCTTATATTGAGAAACCACCTTTCCCTGTTAGAATAAAGGATGATGCTAAATCTTCAACTGTGGTCAATAAAAGTAATATTAAGACAGCCAAACCTCCTGAGAAAATTAAAGTTGAACCTAGTATTGCTATGGTTAAAGATCTCTTTGCCAATAATATTGACGGGCATGTTATTTACTTCTTTGAGGAAACTGCTAGAATTGCTAGACCTGATACTAAAAATAAACATAGACCTGTCGTAGGAATGCCTGTTATTTCTGTCAAAATAGGAGATCATTGTCATCATGGCTTATGTGATATGGGTGCTAGTGCAAGTGCAATACCTCATTCCTTATACAAAGAAATTATGCATGATATTGCACCTGCTGAGATAGAAGAAATTGATGTTACAATTAAGTTTGCCAATAGAAATACTATTTCACCAGTCGGGATTTTTAGAGATGTTGAAGTCTTGTGTGGGAAAGTTAAATATCCTACTGATTTTCTTGTTCTTGGTTCCCCACAAGATAACTTTTGTCCCATTATATTTGGTAGACCCTTCTTGAATACTGTTAATGCTAGGATAGACTGCAAAAAGGATATTGTTACTATTGGTTTGGGGGATATGTCTCATGAGTTTAACTTTGCTAAATTTCGTAGACAACCCCGTGATGAGGAATTGCCTAGTAAAGATGAAATTATTGGTCTTGCTTCTATTATTGTGCCTCCTAGTGATCCTTTAGAACAATATTTGCTAGACCATGAAAATGATATGTTTATGAATGAAAGAAGGGAAATAGATGAAGTATTCTTTAAACAGGGACCTATTTTGAAACACAACTTGCCTATTGAAATACTAGGGGATCCCCTTCCACCCAAGGGTGATCCCGTGTTTGAGCTTAAACCATTACCTGATACTCTTAAATATGCTTACCTTGATGAAAAGAAGATCTATCTTGTTATTATTAGTGCTAACCTTTCAGAGCATGAAGATGAGAAATTATTGAAAACTCTGAAGAAGCACCGTGCTACTATTGGATATACTCTCGATGATCTTAAGGGCATTAGTCCCACTTTATGCCAACACAAAATAAAATTGGAGAAAGACGCTAAACCAGTTGTTGATCACCAACGACGGTTAAATCCTAAGATGAAAGAAGTGGTAAGGAAAGAAATACTAAAGCTTCTGGAGGTAGGTATAATTTATCAAGAAATGCCTATGAATTATTCACTTGTTATTGAACCATTTGATGTTTGGGGCTTTGATTATATGGGACCGTTTCCTTCCTCTAATGGGTATACACATATTTTAGTTGTTGTTGATTACGTTACTAAGTGGGTAGAAGCTATTCCAACTAGTAGTGTTGATCATAACACCTCTATTAAGATGCTTAAAGAAGTTATTTTTCCGAGGTTTGGAGTCCCTAGAAATTTAATGACTAATGGTGGTTCACATTTTATTCATGGTGCCTTTAGTAAAATGCTTGCTAAGTATGATGTTAATCATAGAATTGCATCTCCGTATCACCCACAGTCTAGTGGCCAAGTAGAATTGAGTAATAGAGAGCTCAAATTAATTTTGCAAAAGAATGTTAATAGATCTAGAAAGAATTGGTCTAAGAAACTTGATGATGCATTATGGGCCTATAGAACTGCATATAAAAATACTTTGAGTATGTCTCCGTATAAAATGGTTTATGGAAAAGCATGTCACTTACCTCTTGAACTAGAACATAAGGCATATTGGGCCATTAAAGAGCTCAATTATGATTTCAAACTTGCCGGTGAGAAGAGGCTATTTGACATTTACTCACTTGATGAATGGAGAACTCAAGCCTATGAGAATGCCAAACTATTTAAAGAAAAAGTTAAAAGATGGCATGACAAAAGGATACAAAAGCGTGAGTTTAATGTAGGAGATTATGTGTTGCTATTCAACTCTCGTCTTAGATTTTTTGCAGGAAAACTTCTCTCTAAATGGGAAGGTCCTTACGTTATCGAGGAGGTCTATCATTCCGGTGCCATAAAAATCAACAACTTCGAAGGCACAAATCCGAAGGTGGTGAAAGGTCAAAGAATCAAACACTATATCTCACGTAATCCCATAAATATTAAAACCAATATTATTGAAACCGTAACCTTGGAGGAACGCATAGCAGACACTTTCCAGAATGTTTTAGACTTCGAAAAGGAATAGGTATGTGGTACGGTAAGTAAACCGACTCCAAAACAGTTCTAATGGTAATTTTTCTTTGTTTTGGAATATTTAAGAAAATAGGAAAATAAGTAGTCCGGGAAGGACACGAGGCATCCACGAGGGTGGAGGGCGCGCCCTACCCCCCTGGGCGCGCCCCCTGCCTCGTGGGCACCTCGTATGCCCTCCGGACTCTGTTTTCTTGCACGGTACATCTTTTGGTCGGTAAAAATTCATTATATAATCTCCCGAAGGTTTTGACCACCATACCACGTAAATATCCTCTGTTTTTGTCTCGAGCTGTTTTCTGTCAGAGTTTTCAAGGCCAGGCATCATGTCGTCCTCCTCCTCCAACAATGAGGGCAACGATGCTTGGCTAATGAAGATAGAGCTAAAGAGAGAAGAGCCTGTGGAGATCAACAGGGATGATAGGACCAAGAAGGCCATGGAGGATCAAGTTCCGGCAGCAGAAGAAGAAGACATCCCTCAACTTCACCACAATCTTCTTACCCCAACTGAGATTGAAGCTTTCAAGATGATTGAGTTAGCTCGTATACAAAATAAGTATCTCACACGTGAAAATATTTTGTTGAAGGAGCATACCACTGCACTCAAGGGCATTATTCACAAATTGGAGAATCTCCTATGCTTGATGTGCGACTATCCATCATCACCACCATCTCCTTCACCAGCAAAAGAGATATAATCACATGGGTATGGGCACTCCCCTTGGCAACTACTAAGCTTGGGGGAGGTGCCCCGATACCGTATCACCATCACACTCCCATCTTTACCGTTTTTCTTAGTTCGCTCCTTTTGGTAGTATCTTGATCTAGTAGAATAAAGTTTTAGTATGATTTAGTTTTGAGTTTTGCTTTATGATCCTTCTATGTAATCGAGTCTATGAGCTATATATAATAAAGATTAGTGTTGAGTCAAGGGCTTGATTTACTTTGCTTTGATCTTGAGGGAATAAAAGAAAAAGAAAGAATAAAAAGAAGTAAAGAGATCATGTTGATCTTATGGAGAGTAATGACTTCACATATAAAGAGTATGATGAATAAAAGTTGTTGAGAGTTGACAAGCATAGTTTTGGTCATCATTGCAATTAATAGGAAGTAATAAAGAAAGAGAGGTTTTCACATATAAATATACTATCTTGGACATCTTTTATGACTATGGGCACTCATTAAAATATGACATGCTAAAGAGTTGTTGTTGGACAAGGAAGACAACATAATGGGTTATGTTTTCTTATATCCTAAAGAAAGTATATTGTCATGGATCATCCAACATGTTGAGCTTGCCTCTCCCCCTCATGCTAGCCAAATTCTTTGTACCAAGTAGAGATACTACTTGTGCTTCCGAATATCCTTAAACCCAGTTTTGCCATGAGAGTCCACCATATCTACCTATGGATTGAGTAAGATCCTTCAAGTAAGTTGTCATGTTGCATGCAATAAAAATTGCTCTCTAAATATGTATAATTTATTAGTGTGGAGAAAATAAGCTTTATACGATCTTGTGATGTGGAAGAAATAAAAGCGACGGACTGCATAATAAAGGTACATATCACAAGTGGCAATATAAAGTGATGTTCTTTTGCATTAAGATTTCGTGCATCCAACCATAAAAGCACATGACAACCTCTGCTTCCCTCTGCGAAGGGCCTATCTTTTATTCTTGTCTTATACCTTATGCAAGATTCATGGTGATCCTCACCTTTCCTTTTTACATTTTATCCTTTGGCAAGCACATTGTGTTGGAAAAATCCTGATATATATATCCAATTAGATGTAAGTTAGCATGTACTATTATTGTTGACATTACCCTTGAGGTAAAAGGTTGGGAGGCAACACTATAAGCCCCTATATTTCTCTGTGTCCAATTAAAACTCCAAACCCATAAGCATTGTGTGAGTGTTATCAATTGTGAAAGACTAAATGATAGTTGAGTAAGTGGACTTGCTGAAAAGCTCTTATAATGACTCTTCCTGATATTATGTCAAATTGCAATTGCTTCAATGACCGAGATCATAGTTTGTTAGTTTTCAATGAAGTCTCTGATTCATACTTTACATTGTGAATAGATTGTTACTTGATCATAAGAAATCATATGACAATATCTATATATGTTGATGTTATAAGAATGATCATGATGCCCTCATGTCCGTATTTTATTTTATCGACACCTCTGAGGGAGTCCCGGACTAGGGGGTGTCCGGATAGCCGAACTATCATCTTCGGTCGGACTCCTGGACTATGAAGATACAAGATTGAATACTTCGTCCCGTGTCCGGATGGGACTTTCCTTGGCGTGGAAGGCAAGCTTGGCGATATGGATATGTAGATCTCCTACCATTGTAACCGACTCTGTGTAACCCTAACCCTCTTCGGTGCCTATATAAACCGGAGGGTTTAGTCCGTAGGATGAACAACAATCATACCATAGGCTAGCTTCTAGGGTTTAGCCTCTCTGATCTCGTGGTAGATCCACTCTTGTACTACCCATATCATCAATATCAATCAAGCAGGAGTAGGGTTTTACCTCCATCGAGAGGGCCCGAACCTGGGTAAAAACATCGTGTCCCTTGTCTCCTGTTACCATCCGCCTAGACGCACAGTTCGGGGCCCCCTACCCGAGATCCGTCGGTTTTGACACCGACATTGGTGCTTTCATTGAGAGTTCCTCTGTGTCGTCATCTTTAGGCCCGATGGCTCCTCCGATCATCAACAACGATGCGGTCCAGGGTGAGACTTTTCTCCCCGGACAGATCTTCGTATTCGGCGGCTTTGCACTACGGGCCAATTCACTTGGCCATCTGGAGCAGATCGAAAGCTACGCCCCTGGCCATCGGATCAGATTTGGAAGTTTGAACTACACGGCTGACGTCCGCGGAGACTTGATCTTCGACGGGTTTGAGCTACTGACCAAGTCGCGCCTTTATCACGAAGGGCATGATCTAGCTCGCCACGGACGGTGCCTCGAGGTCGCACGATGTCCGCTCCGACCCTTAGCTCGGAGCCGACTGCGCCGATCGAGGACGGATGGCTGGACACCGCCTCGGGGGCTGCTATCTCTACGGCGATCGAGCTGAACACCAACCCTGTCCTTTGCGAAGCTCGTGACTCCAAGGTGCCAGACTCCTCTCCGGACTCCGAACCTTCCGCGCCCCTACCAATCGAATCCGATTGGGCGCCGATCATGGAGTTCACTGCCGCGGACATCTTTCAGCACTTGCCCTTTGGCAACATCCTGAATTCACTAAAGTCTCTCTCTTTATCAGGAGAGCCCTGGCCGGATTATGGTCAGGAAGGTTGGGATGCGGACGACGAAGAAATTCAAAGCCCACCCACCACCCACTTAGTAGCCACTTTCAATGATTTAACCGACATGCTCGACTTCAACTCTGAAGACATCGACGGTATGGACGACGATGTAGGAGATGACCAAGAACCAGGGCCTACAGGGCACTGGAAGGCCACCTCATCATACGACATTTACATGGTGGACATCCCAAAAGATGGGAATGGCGATGGAACAACGGAAGATGATCCCTCCAAGAAACAACCTAAGCGCCGGCGTCAGCGGCGCCGCTCTAAATCCCGCCACGGTAAAAACGGCGATTCCGGCACCGGAGACAATAACACCCCGGACAGTGCCGAAGACAACCCCCTCCAGCAAGATTCAGTGCAGGAGGATGGAGAAGCCAGCCCTCATGAGAGAGCGGCAGGCAGAGAGGTAGAGGACGATAATTACATGCCTCCCTCTGAAGACGAGGCAAGCCTAGACGATGACGAATTTGTCGTGCCTGAGGATCCCGTCGAACAAGAGCGTTTCAAACGCAGGCTTATGGCCACGGCAAGCAGCCTCAAGAAAAAGCAGCAACAGCTTAGAGCTGACCAAGACTTGCTAGCCGACAGATGGACTGAAGTCCTTGCGGCCAAAGAGTATGAACTCGGACGCCCCTCCAAGAGCTACCCAAAATGCAGGCTGCTACCCCGATTAGAGGAGGAAGCAACTAAACCTACATCACCAGCGCATAATATGGCCGACCGGCCACCTCGTGGCCGTGCAGAGAGGCCTTTCGGCCCTCCACTCAAGCCGCACCCCAGCGCCACTCAAAAAATACCAAGGCGCGGGAAAATGCACCAGACCTGCGGGATATATTGGAGGACAGGGCAAGGCAAACAAGATCGATCTACGGATCGCGTGGGTGCCCCACGATACGTGATGATAACCGTCACGCTGGATATGGCAATTCCTGTCGGGCCGAACACAGTAGACAAAGCTCATTTGAGATGCGTCGTGATATAGCCCAATACAGAAGTGCCACACACCCACTATGCTTCACAGACGAAGTGATGGATCATCAAATCCTTGAAGGTTTCAAACCTGTAAACATTGAATCATATGATGGCACAACAGATCCTATGGTTTGGATCAAGGACTATCTCCTCCATATCCACATGGCGCGCGGTGATGATCTACACGCCATCAAATACCTCCCACTCAAGCTTAAAGGACCAGCTCGGCATTGGTTGAATAGCTTGCCAGCAGAGTCAATCGGTTGTTGGGAAGACTTGGAAGCCGCATTCCTCGACAACTTCCAGGGCACCTATGTGCGACCACCAGACGCCGATGACCTAAGCCACATAATTCAGCAGCCAGAGGAATCATCCAGACAATTCTGGACACGGTTCCTAACCAAGAAAAATCAAATCGTCGACTGTCCGGATGCAGAGGCCCTTGCAGCCTTCAAACATAACATCTGCGACGAGTGGTTTGCCCGGCACCTAGGACAGGAAAAGCCGAAATCCATGGCAGCCCTCACAACACTCATGACCCGCTTCTGCGCGGGAGAGGATAGCTGGCTAGCTCGTAGTAACAACATGACCAAGAGCCCTGGTAATTCGGATACCAAGGACAGCAACGGCAGGTCGCGTCGGAACAAGCACAAGCGCCGCATTAACGGCGATAATATTGAGGATACGGCAGTCAATGCCGGATTCAGAGGCTCCAAGCCCGGTCAGCGGAAAAGCCATTCAAAAGAAATACTTTGGGCCCGTCCAATTTGGACCGAATACTCGATCGCTCATGCCAGATACACAGCACCCCCGAAAAACCAGCCAACCACACCAACAGGGATTGTTGGGTGTTCAAGCAGGCAGGCAAGCTAACTGCCAAAAACAATGACAAGGGGCTGCATAGCAATGACGAGGAGGAGCCCCGGCCGCCTAACAATAGAGGACAGAAGGGCTTTCCCCCACAAGTGCGGACGGTGAACATGATATACGCAACCCACATACCCAAAAGGGAGCGGAAGCGTGCACTAAGGGACGCATATGCGATGGAGCCAGTCGCCCCAAAGTTCAATGCATGGTCCTCCTGCCCGATCACTTTTGATCGAGGGGACCACCCCACTAGCATCCGCCATGGTGGATTCGCAGCATTGGTTCTAGACCCAATCGTTGATAGGTTTCACCTCACTAGAGTCCTAATGGACGACGGAAGCAGCCTGAACCTGCTTTATCAGGATACAGTGCGCAAGATGGGCATAGACTCCTCAAGGATTAAACCCACAAAGACGACCTTCAAAGGCCCTCGAGGAGTCATTACGGTCAATGGAAACACCGAACGCTCCCTCCGAACGGAGGAGCATACGGCGGCCCTTGCGGCAGAAGTACAAAGCAGCCTCTTAAGGCAATTCTCGAGTCCGGCTATTAAACGGCCGGACACCGTCAAGCGCGCCCAGAGTAACCAACAACAAGACTGCCTGGCACGTTCCGTGCACGTGTAGCAATGCGGCCCCAACCCCAGCCCTCGCAAAATTGCAACACCAGTACTACGTGTACATAATTACGCTCTGGAAATACCATGGGCATAAGGGGGGCACGACCACGGCAGGCCCAGAATGCGGCTCAACCGCACGAGAGGCTCCCAATTGTGTCATTCTTCTTTTTTCTCTTACTTTCAGGACTCCTTTTCTCAAGAAGCCCTGTCCGGCAGTAGAATCGCCGAACACACGATGCAACAGCCAGGGAAGCAGAAAGCTACGTCGAGTGTCCAGGTGGTCTCTATAACGAGCAGTATACTTGTTTTACATAACATCCCGCAGCTCGCTCTTGGAGGGAGACATGTCAAATAGTCACGTCCCTTGCTTATCGCACTATTTGTATCGTTCTGCTTTTACCGCAGCTTTTTTGAATAAACAATGCATAGCTTTTGCCTATTATTGCATTCCTTTTTTTATTTTATCTATACATGTTCACTTATGACATGTTGCACCAGACGTTTTAGTGCGGCCAAATACACCGAGGGCTTAAGTACCCCAAAAATGGTGTGATAAGTCCGAACACTTTCACAAGTCGGCACCGAACTTATAGCATTATATGCATCGGCTCCGAATCATGTCTTGGGTCAATAGTTGGGTTTGCCCGGCTCCCATGTTTTGGTACCTTACATTCCGTTATATCGGCTAAGGTAGCACTGGGAGAACCACTGCGATTGTGCCCCGGTTGAGCTGGTTAAGCACCTCAGTGGAGAAAGCTAAAACTGACCGTCATGATAGGGCGAGAGGCGGTCGCTGTTCGAGAGGTTTTTCGAGTCCCTAAAGACTTATGCCGCTTAGAGCGAAGAGTCGGCTTTGTCCGGCCCAGGCGTGGATAGCGCCCCGAAGTCGGTCTTCCGAATACTAGGGGCTTCGCTGAAATTTAAAATTATAGAATTCTATGGCTAAGTGAGAGTGTTCAAGCATTATAGTCGGGTTGCCTTGTTCGTTGCGTTGAGCACCTCCCTCGAAGGACCCAAGAATGGGAAAAAGAGCGCTCAAGTTTATCCCGAACACCCCAGCACTCGTGGCATGGGGGCAGAAGCCGACGACTCGCCATCTCTCAAATTTAATAAACGGCCGCACAGAAGGTAATATTTTAAATTCACGAGAGTTGCTTAGCGCATATGAACAAGTTTTCAAGCGTACAAGATAACAAATGCGAGTTTACTCAAAAATTACATCTTTGGAGCATTCACCCGCTATAAAGCGGGCACCCTTCAGACATACGATAATACATCTCGGGCTTGCGATACTCCCTGCCCGGCGGCGGAGCGTCCGTCACAAGCTTCTCAGCGTCCATCTTGCCCCAGTGCACTTTAGCACGAGTGAGGGAGTCCTGGACTAGGGGGTGTCCGGACAGTCGGACTATCATCGTCCGCCGGACTCCAAGACTACGAAGATACAAGATAGAAGACTCCGTCCCGTGTCCGGATGGGACTTTCCTTGGCGTGGAAGGCAAGCTTGGCGATACGGATATGTAGATCTCCTACCATTGTAACCGACTCTGTGTAACCCTAGCCCTCTCCGGTGTCTATATAAACCGGAGGGCTTTAGTCCGTAGGACACAACAAGCAGGAGTAGGGTTTAGCATCCTTGATCTCGTGGTAGATCCACTCTTGTACTACCCATATCATCAATATCAATCAAGCAGGAGTAGGGTTTTACCTCCATCGAGAGGGCCTGAACCTGGGTAAAAACATCGCGTCCCTTGTCTCCTGTTACCATCCACCTAGACGCACAGTTCGGGACCCCCTACCCGAGATCCGCCGGTTTTGACACCGACATTGGTGCTTTCATTGAGAGTTCCTCTGTGTCGACACCGATAGGCTCAATGGCTTCTTCAATCAACAACAACGCTGTCCAGGGTGAGACTTTTCTCCCCGGATAGATCTTCGTATTCGGCGGCTTCGCACTGCGGGCCAATTCATTTGGCCGTCTGGAGCAGATCGAAAGCTACGCCCCTGGCCGCCAGGTCAGATTTGGAAGCCTAAACTTCACGGCGGATATCCGCGGAGACTTGATCTTCGATGGATCCGAGCCACAGCCGAGCGCGCCGCACTATCGCGATGGGCACGATCTAGCTCTGCCGCCGGACAGTGCCTTGGAGGCCGCACATGGATCCGCTCCGACCCATAGTCCGGAGCCGATTGCGCAGATCAAGGACGGGTGGCTGGACACCTCCTCGGGAGCTGCGACTTCCATGGCGATGGAGCCAAACACTGGCCTTGTCCCTTATAAAGCTCGTGACTCCGAGGTGCGGGACTCCCTGCCGGACTCCGAACCTCCTGCGCACCTGCCAATCAAATCCGATTGGGTGCCGATCATGAAGTTCACCGCCGTGGACATCTCTCAGCACTCACCCTTTGGCGACATCCTAAATTCGCTAAAGCATCTCTCGCTATCCGGAGTGCCCTGGCCGGATTATGGCCAGGATGGTTGGGATGCGGACGACGAAAAAATTCAAAGCCCACCCACCACCCACTTTGTATCCACTGTCGACGATCTAACCGACATGCTAGACTACGACTCCGAAGACATCGGCGGTATGGGCGGCGATGCGAGGCGATCAAGAACCAGCGCTCACGAGTAATCGGAAGGCCACCCCAACCCATGATGTATATATGGTGGATACCCCAAAAGGAAGCGATAACGAGGACCAACGGGGCGCAGCAAAGGATAATCCCACCGATAAACAACCAAAATGGCGACGCAGACGCCGCCCTAAGTCCCGCCTCTACAACAACAGCGCTCCTAATGACCCAGCAATAGAGCAGGGCAAATCAGTGGACGACGAACATGCAGCCAAGCAACCGTCCGAACAGGACGAATCGGATAATCAATCCATGCCCAGCGAAACCAACAGTCCAGACGACCTCGCGCCGGACACACCACCGGAGAATAAGAGCCTTCGCAAAAGACTCGTCGCCACTGCAAGAAGTCTGAAGAAGGAAAAACGGAAGCTCAAAACAGCGGAAGACATACTCAGAATGAGGTGGAGCAAAGTGCTCAAAACCGCAGACAAATACGGCAATGGCAATCAATCAAAGAGCTACCCGAGCGCAAGCTTATCGCAGAATTTGACGAGGAAGCCATAGAGTCCCCACGGTCAAAAACAAAGAGGCCGCTGGCGGATAGACGCCGATGATAGGCCAAAACTACAAGCTGCGCCGCACACAAGCCGCTCATGATCCAGGAAAACAGATGGCCCAGCCAGTCCATTTACGGGCCAAAAAGAGGGGCCCAGGAAGCAACACAACACGCCAAGTGTTCAAGCAGCGGTACACCCAAATATGGGCGCCAAGACACCCACTATGTTTCACCAATGAGGTGTTGGATCATGAATTCCCAGCAGGGTTTAAACCCATAAACATAGAGGCTTACGACGGAACAAGACCACAGAGTGCGGATAGAGGATTATATACTACACATACACATGGCTAGAGGAGATGACCTCCACGCCATAAAATATCAACCCCTCAAGCTCAAAGGGCCAGCTCGGCATTGGCTCAAAAGCCTCCCAGAAAACACTGTTGGAAGTTGGGAAGAGCTTGAGGACGCTTTTAGAGCAAATTTTCAAGGGACTTATGTCCGCCCTCCGGATGCAGACGATCTAAGTCATATAACTCAACAGCCCGGAGAGAGAGCGCGCAAATTCTGGAACAGGTTCCTTACTAAAAAGAACCAAATAGTCGACTGTCCGGACGCCGAAGCCTTAGCAGCTTTTAAACACAACGTCCGAGACGAATGGCTCGCCAGACACCTCGGCCAAGAGAAGCTGAGGACAATGTCCACGCTAGCAAGCCTCATGACCCGCTTTTGCGCGGGGGAAGACAGCTGGCTAGCAAGATGCAGCACCAGCGACCCAAGTACATCCGAGATCAGAGATGGAAACGGAAAGTCACGACGCAGAAAAGATCAGCGCCGTAATAAAGAGAAAAGCCCAAAGAACACGGTGGTCAACACCGGATTCAAAAGCTCGCGGCCAAACAACAAAACATTGCCTCTTAAGGACAAAAGTGATGAGCTATCCAACTTAAACAAAATTTTGGATCGGATATGTCAAATCCACAATACCTCCGCAAGGCCTGCAAACCACACCCACCGAGATTGTTGGGTTTTCAAACAGTCCAGCCGACTCAACGCCGAACACAAGGGGCTTGACGCACCAAGCGAGGACGACGCGAACCCCACCAAAGAGAGGCAGGAAAACAAAAGACTTTCCCACAAGAAGTCAAAGCAGTAAACTCACTTCATGTGATAATACGGAAAAACAATGTGGCACCCGCTAAGATGGGTCTCGCATGGTCCACCCCAGCGGAACCTCGAGATTGGATGTCAAAACCAATCACTTTTGACCACCTGGATTATTCCAGAAGTGTTTGAAATGCAGGATGGACTGCTCTGATATTGGATCCTATAATCGACGGACTACAATTTACACAAGTCCAGATGGACGGCGGCAGCGATTTAAACCTGCTATATCCGAACACAATCCGCAAGTTGGGGATAGACCTTACTAAAATTCGACATAGCCGCACTTCCTTTAAAGGAATGACTTGAGCCCTTACGCCAAGTGCATAGGCTCCTTATTACTAGAAGTTGTGTTCGCTCACCGAACAACTTCGACGCAACTAATCTTCCATGTCGCCCCATTCAAAAGTAGCTATCAAGCACTCTTTGGGACGCGAAGCTTTTGTCCGCTTTAACGCCATACCACATTACGCGTCTCTTACACTTAAAATGCTCGGTCCACGTGGCATCATTTCATTACGAGGGTCATTCAAAGACCCCGGACATGGCTAGACGAGTCCGTCATAAGTAAGCTAGGGGCTCCCTAGCCGCACACCCCTCCACAAGGGGCTGTGCGTATAAGCAATAATGAGCTAATATAAACTCCGCTTTATTTATTTATTAATATTTTTTACACTTTTTCGCACGATTTCCTTTCAAACTAAGTTCCTCTTTTACAGATGAACAACGTGCACACCCGTCTAGGATAAAGGCACAACGGAGACACAAGCGCAGACGTGCAGTAGGGACCCGTCGCAAGGATTCTTTTCAGATTAAGACCCTGCGTAAACCTTTTTTACTGTCTCTTGTTGTTATAATCCCCTGGTTTCTCATTATAACCAGAGTGGAGATCGACGTTTTGGCATCGGCCGCGTCAGAGTACCTCGCCGTACCTGGACACAAGGGGCTTAGGGCATTGTTTCGCCCATTATTATAAAGACCGAACACCTTAGGGAGTGTTCGGCGTCTCGAGATTAGGCCTTATATGCATCAGCTCGAATCATATCTTTGGTCAAATGTTGGGTTTGCCGGTTCCGTGTTTTGTTGCCTTACGTTCCGTATCATCGGCTAACGCAGCACCGGAGAACTCTGCGATTGTGCCCCAGTTAATTTGGCGAGCACCTCGATGAGAAAGCGAAACCGACCGTCATGATCTGGCGAGAGACTGGTCAACCACTCGATCGACCACCGGAATGTTTAGAATTCCTCTGCTTTGACGAAGGACCGTTTCCCGGTCAGGCACACACGCGCCCCGAATTCGGAGAGCGCGGTGCCCCCAGGGGCTATATCGTAGCCCCACCCTCGAACTCCAATGGCTAAGTGAAAGTGATAAAGCATTATAGTCCGGTTGCCTCGTTTGCTACGCTACCACCTCCTTAACGGGACCGAGACGTCGGATTAAGTGTGAAAATGCGCTATTTTTGCGAACACCCCCGCACCTTGTGCGTGGGGGCTGAAGCCGACGACTGCCATCTTTCAGGTTATACACACGTATACATAAACGGCCGCATCGGAGATATTTCAATACTTGAAACGCACAAGTATAAAAAGCGATTACATCATAACCATTGTTTTAAAAAATAAAACGTTCATTTGAACGTGACATTTTTCGAGCACTGCGACTCTATTACATGAGCACCACGCAGAACTTCCCCAAAATAGTGCTCAGCGGGTAACCGGCTTTCGTCTGAACCCTGGGTTGCAACAGCGGTGGCATCCATCTCTGTCCAATGTGTCTTCACATGGGCAAGGGCCATCCGCGCACCCTCTATGCAGGACGACCGCTTCATCAACTTGATATGCGGCACCGCCCCAAGAAATTGCTGCAATAAGCCAAAATAGCTCGTCGCCTTGTGTGACGCCCCCGATTCAATCGTACACTAATCATGCACGCAAATGTGTACGATCAAGATCAGGGACTCACGGGAAGATATCACAACACAACTCTAAAACATAAATAAGTCATACAAGCATCATAATACAAGCCAGGGGCCTCGAAGGCTCGAATACAAGTGCTCGATCATAGACGAGTCAGCGGAAGCAACAATATCTGAGTACAGACATAAGTTAAACAAGTTTGCCTTAAGAAGGCTAGCACAAAGCGGGATACAGATCGAAGAGGCGCAAGCCTCTGCTGAGATCCTCCTAAACTACTCCCGGTAAATCGTCATCCATCACCTTGCGTAGTAGTAGGCACCTCCGATGTAGTAGTTGTCATCGGCGGTGGCGTCGGCTCACTGGCTCCAAACATCTGGTTGCGACAACCGTAAAGAAGGGAAAGGGGAAAAGGGGGAGAAAGCAACCGTGAGTACTCATCCAAAGTACTATAAGCAAGGAACTACACTACATATGCATGGGTATATGTGTAAGGAGGCCATATCGGTGGGTGAATCTGCAGAATGCGAGAATGAGAGGGGATAGCTAATCTCGTCGAAGACTACGCCTGGCGCAGCCTCCGTCTTCTTGACATGTAGAAGAGAGTAGATGAAGTCCTCCAAGTAGCATTGCCAAGTAGCATCTCCAAGAAGCATCTCCAAGTAGCATCTCGGTAGCATCGCATAGCATAATCCTACCCGCGATCCTCTCCTCATTGCCTCGTTAGAGAGCGATCACCGGGTTGTCTGTCAGAACTTGGAAGGGTGTGTTTTATTAAGTATCCGGTTCTAGTTGTCATAAGGTCAAGGTACAACTCCAAGCCGTCCTGTTATCGAAGATCACGGCTATTGAATAGATTAAACTTCCCTGCAGGGGTGCACCACATAACCCAACACGCTTGATCCCATTTGGCGGACACACTTTCTGGGTCATGCCGGCCTCGGAAGATCAACACGTCGCAGCCCCACCTAGGCACAACAGAGAGGTCAAGACGCCGGTCTAAACCTAAGCCGCAGCAGTGCGGGCCCATCATACGAGCACACCAAGACGTTGCGTGGCGGCGGAAGCGAACTAGCCCCTAATACAAGCGCAGCTTACGTTCCAATCCGGCGCGCGCTTCGATTCTTGACGTCAAGAAGGCTTGGTGATACCACGACGTCGGGATACCCATAACTACTCCAGCGTAGATGGTTAGTGCGTATAGACCAAATGGCGGACTCGGATCAAATACCAAGATCTCGTTAAGCGTGTTAAGTATCCATGAACGCCGAACAGGCCGAGCCCACTGTCTCCTAGGTGGTCTCAACCTGCCTGCCGCTCCGCCACAAAGTAACGATCGGGGCCATCGGGAACCAGGCCCACCTCTACCGGGATGGAGCCACTGTCCTTTCGGCCCCCTCATCGAATCACTTGCGGGTACTCAATGAGTGACCGACTTTAGTCACCATCTGTATAGTATGTATGTATGTAAAGTATATACCGTGATCACCTCCCGAGTGATCACGGCCCAATAGTATAGCAAGGCGGACTAACAAGAATGTAGGGCCAATCTTTGGTAAACTAGCATCTTATACTAAGCATTTAGGATTGCGGTAAGGTATCAGCAGATGTAGCAACAATGTCGGGCTATGCATCGAGAATAGGATCAAGCAGCGGTAACATGCTACACTACTCTAATGCAAGCGGTATAGAGGAGAATAGGCGATATCTGGTGATCAAGGGGGCTTGCTGGTTGCTCGGACAAGGAGGGTCGTCGGTGGCGTAGTCGACCACAGGGGCATCGACATCGGTCTCGAGTCTAGGAAAGGAGTAACGGAGGAACACAATAAATAATAGAGCAATCAAATGTAACACAAAGCAAGACGCGGCAATACGTTGTGCTAGGGGTGACCTAACGTAGGGATAGGCGATACCGGTGAAGGGGGAAACATCTGGGAAAATATCCCCGGTGTTTCGTGTTTTTAAGCGAGGAGCCGAGGGGAAAGTTGCGAGTTCGATAGGTTAGGGATGGGTGGTGGGCCGAGCGGGCTGCGTGATCCGGTTCGTCTAAATCGATTCGAGTAACTTTCATGTAGAAAGTATTTTCATCGAGTTACGGATTAAAAGATATGATTTTCTAAAGATTTTATTAATTTTTGGAATTTAATTAATTATTTAAATCAACATTATCGAGAATAGTGCACGCTGATGTCGGCATGACATCAAGATGACGTCGGCGATCAGCAGAGGTGTTGGTAGGTCAATCGACATGTGGGTCGATGGGACCCACTGTCATACGATTAGTTTAATTAGGGATTAGCTAAAATAATTATTGTTTAATTAAACTAGCAAGTTAATTAAACATGATTAATTAACTTAATTAAGCCACTAATTAATTAATTAATTAATTAATTAATTAATTATTTTATTTTATTTTCCTTTTTTATTAAAAGCGTTATTGGCATGGGGCCCATCATCATAGGCCCGGGGCCTAACAGGCGCATGGGCGTGGGCGCCCGTCCGGATGGAGCCGAGAGTGGGCGAGGCTGGAAGTAACCGCCCGGCTCGGCGATGGCCCGTGGGGCTGGAGGTGGGGCAGCCGGCGGAGCGGTGGCGGCAGGCTGTGAGGCGAGCGAGGGCGGGCGAGGCGGCTGGCGCGGCAGCCGCCTGCACGGCTGCACTGACCGAGACGGGACGAAGCGGAGCAAATGGGCGAGTCGCGGTCCAGCGCTGCCGGGAAGGATGCCGGGCGCAGACACGAGTCGTCAGCGCCTGGCGAGGGAGGCCGCGACGGAGAGGGTGGCGCGGGCGGCGCTGGAGCGAAGCGCTGCAGTGGTCGTGGGCCGCGAGTGTGGAAGGCGGCGGCGCGGTGACCGCGAGGCGACGGTACGGCCGGACGGCGCGCAGCGTAAGCGGCGTTACCCGACGCGGTGATCGCTGCGGGCGCGCGGCGTGGTCGCGGCCGGGCGAGCAACGGTGGGGCGGAGAAACGGCTGGCGGCAGCGCTTGATGGCGCGGCGATCGCGGGCGAGGGGTAGAGGAGGACCGGGGTCCTCACCGAGGTTCGTAGGGTCTGGGGAGCGGGGGTTGAGGAGGAAGACGGCGACGAGGCGACGCAGGGGAGGAGATCCGGCGAGGAAGCAGTCCGGCGAGGCGTCAAGGATCGGCTCGGTGCCGATCGGATCGAACGAGGGGTCCGCGGAGGGCTCGGTGGAGCGACGCTGGAGGAGCTGCAGGGCGAAGGCGGCGGTGCTTGGGCGCGGTGCGCGTCGTGGGGGCGTCCTGGCTCGTAGGCGTGGTCGGGGGCGAGGAAGTGGTTGACGACGAGGCGTGCGACGAGCTCCTAGGCAGCGGGGCGCATGGTGGCCGCGGTGGAACGAGGGAAATTGGGGTCGGGCGCTCCGCCCAGATCCAGAACGGGGAAGGAGGAGGAGAGGCGTGTGGGGAGCGTGGGGGGGTCGATGCTAGGGTTTCGGGGGGTTATGGAGAGAGTGGGGGGGCGGCGGTGGGCTAACTGGGCTGGCGGCCGATAGCTGAGCGATGGGCCGGGGTCTTCCTTTTTGTTAGTCTTTGTTTTCTGTTTGTGTGTTTTCTTTTCTTTTGTTTATTTTCCTTTTCTGTTTTATTTAATTTAGGGCATTTAAGTATTTTCTAAACATGTGCTTTCTTCACTATAATTATCTATGCAATATTTGACACGGTCCGAACATTTTTGTTTTAAAGTTTGAAAACTTTGTTTGTTTGCCAAAAATTCAAGTTTGAATTTGGATCGATTCTGAACTAACGCGAGATTAGCAACAGTAGTCGAGGTGACATGGCATCATTAACAGGGGATTACTGTAGCCTAAATATCCGGGTGCCACAATTCTCCTCCACTACAAGAAATCTCGTCCCGAGATTTAAGCGGTGGAGTAAGGGGGGAAGATGCTAGTAGCGAAAAACCTAACGAGTCTTCTCGGTCTTGGCTGCCCTTTCGAAGAGGTTGATCCCTTTCATTGATGTCTTCAGTTCTCTGCTTCAAGTCACCATGATCAAGTCGTCATCCTTTCTTCGGGATCTCCATCGTCCTACGAACGCGACCAAGGGGAAAAACTCCGGAAGAATGCATTTGCACAAAGCTGGGCATCTGACGGTGAACTCAATGGGAAATACACAAGGTACCCCACGAGTTGTATTTCAGTGAATTCGTTGAGTGCAATATACGATTGTACTAAAGTTTCAAATGGGTAGGCAATCGTTCGATGCCTGAAACAGGGCGTGAAAGGGGTTCAAAGCAACGGGAATGAGTATTGTGTCTGATTCCAGAATAGAGCACTTGGCAGGTGGCCCGCGAGTTACTTAAGAAGTCAAGCTCGAGGAATAACTTTGACAACAGGGTGTACAGAAGAGTCAGGTTTTGATCCTGTGGAACTGTGGGTTATGGGCCCACCATGTGGGTTAAAAGTAGGGAGAGCAATGACATCTTGCACGGTCATGATAGCAAGACAGTCGAGAATAGCACATCGATTATGTTGGTAACAATGTTGGTACCAAGGGCGAGGGACGAGGAGAACCATTTTCCTGCTCGTTGAACGAGGCGGGCCAATAGGCAAGGTTCTCGTCCATCGATGGTTACCGGAATACCATCAACAAAAGCAACAGGGTCTTACTGACATGGTTGTTCACCAAAGTGTTTACTTAAGCAGAAGAATATTACTACTTAGATCATATAAACCTTAAGAAAGGTTAAACCAAACAACGGAAAGGAAATATGGTTATCGAATTACACAGAACAATGGCAAGGAAAATGTGTTTAAACACATATTTCAGGGTTATATCCTTCCCAAGGATAAGCAGAGCAAGATATCCATGACAGGATATAATGCAGTACTCCTTAGGTTGGAGAGAGAATTTACATGACATTACCCATACAATGGGTGTTCGGATAATCGAGCAGGAAACATTTAGCATTGGGCTTCAAATGTTCATGTTGAAAAATCGGAGGACCACAGACATGCTTCGAGATAGCAGTGACATGGCCTTCAAGCAAAGGTCGGACTTTGGATACAAATGATCCATCGGAAACAACTTATAGAATAAGTCTTACCATTTCCTCCAGGAAGAGTGGTCATCCTTGCAAAAGAAATTATAACGATATGTCCTCCACCCAGGGGGGGGGTGCTAGGCATGACATCATGTTACCGGGTCATCAAAGGACCAACATCATAACTCTTGGAAAGTTGTCCCAACCATCATATCTGACCGAGATTCAGATCCGATTGGTGTCATGATAACTCAGACTCAGGATGTCCGAGAAGAAAAGGTGCAACACAAATAGACGAAATGACATGCAAGATTCTCGGGAAATGAACTATGGGAGCGAGTTCCTATAACAGTAGTTCATCAAGAAACCAAGGAGGGGATGAGAAGGTGGCTGATGGGCTCAGCGACAATTCATCGAGAATTCCAAACGGATGGATTTCCACAATAATGTGAACAAGAAGATGGCAGTTGTCAATTCAAATGATATAATGTTGTATGCTCTAGGAAAACATACACCATCAATCATTAGTTGAAAGGTGTGCCGAAATATGACCTTAGGCAGCAAGATCAATGTTAGAGTGACAATTCAATAATCAACGGTCCAAGAACGAGCGTCGATCGTTAACTTCAAAGCAATAGGGTTGCTAGAAGTGAGAACTCAAACAGCATCTATTGGTATCTGGTTAAAAACAACACGAGGGACCAAGAAAGAATGGTGATGGTGAGAAGTATCATCATATCGAGAATTTCTAAGAGGTGGAGCAATCACCACATCACTCTCGACATAAAAGCAGTAATACTTCAAGGCAGAACACAACACTAGTTTGGAGAGCAAGTTGTATTAGGAATGTGGACAAGTTCGCGATAAAAGAAAGTCAAGGTGTTGTCGATGATAATAAAAATCATCGAGGGCAAGGAGGGTATTTCTCATCATGAACACAATTGACATCTAATCAAAGGAATGATGAAGTGAAATTTTATTGGAACCAAAGTGCAGCCAACTCGAAATCAAGCTTGTTGTTCAAGGAAAAATGATATGACAAGGAAAGTTGATGTAAGCTTAGCTCAACGTCGAAAATTGTGCTTCGAGAATAAGGACCAGGTAGCACAGTTAGAATCATCACGACAATGATATAGTCAAACAGGCTAGGAATGGCGTGATCGCGTACAAAGTCGTACTTAAACAAGATTACTAAGAGTTGTTGAACCATAGTGCGGACTCGGTTCAGTTATCGATGTCTTTGAGTGTTTAATAACTCAGAGCCCATGAAAAATTGTAATTAGTGAGAATGTAGTACTTGATGAAGAACTCATAAGGAGTTATGCGGTTCAAGGTAATCTCGAGATACCAGGGGTAATACTCGACGTCGGATCAAAGTAGAGGTTGGACTAGGTCATTGCTCTTGAAGACAAGTGCTTGAACTTGTCCGAGAAATGGATCAAGGAAGAACAATCTGGTGGAAACCACAATTGCAAAAGACCAAATCCGGATATAAGATGAAATTATATCAAGGGATAATTATTATTACGAGAAGCTTCACGACAAGATCTACATCGTGTCCATGGGCATGAACACAAAGTTCAAGGTCGACTCCACTTCTCCAATGCATAACCTATCATTCACTTTTCGCTTTGATAAAGGTATTAGTGTTGAAAGTTTTACGGTGAAATACGAGATGAGTATGACTCGTGAAAACTTCCGAGTTCACACATATAAAGGAAGGCATCGGATCAACCCGCTAGGGTATCGTGGAAACATATACCACAATCTTCAAGAGTAGATATCACCAGCTCGAAATCAGAGCATGGTTGGCAAAAGGAGAGGATACAATTTACCAAAGGCACTATGTATCGGGGAAGAACTCATAAGGTGATTGAATATGAAGGACAACGCCGGATAACAATCCAACAAAAGACTTGACGGTCCACAAAAGGATCTGATGTGAGTATCGCTACTCAACCAGAAAAAGAAAGAATGCAAAGGCATCAGGTTATAGAATCATCTGACTAATTCGAAGCATAAATGCAAAGGAATTATGAATCCAAATCGAAGGATCAGAAGTAATGCTCTGATTAAAGATGGATAAGTTGGATAGACCAGAGGCACAATTGACGACAAATAGTTTGGTCGAGAACCAGCTCATGTTCAAAATGACGTCTGAGCCGGAAAGATAATTTAGAAGGGTTGATAGATGATTATGTGCATTCGCACACATATTGAGTCAACAGACTCAAAATGATAATGACAAGGGATGCCATTAAGATTACGAGACTTATGGGATTAACCATAATGCAAGTAAGCAAGAATTCCAAGAGCAATAGGCTGCTCAGGATTTTCGGAAGATCGGGTAGTATTTGAATGTATTTTTGGTGAAACACATGAACAACTTTGTACAAACGGATACTCGGCAAGCGCGAGTAATTATCCATAGGGGTATTCATGCAGCAAGGAACTGCAGGGCAGTAAGCATAAAGAATTCTCGGAATATCGAAGAGCACTTCAGGACATCTTGTAATAACAAGAGCAACTGGGGTGACAATATGAACGATAGGTGTAAGTAGTTATCGAGAGGATTTATCGATGGAAGTGAATTGCAAAAGCGATGGCACATAGTCTCGAGAGCACATCGTAGAGTATCTTCGAATCTTACAGTGCAAAGAAAGGTCATCGGTAGCAAGGGCTCTCCGGGAGAAAGTACTTGCGAGAACCTAAAGTTAGTTTTGTTTTTAGCAAAATCATTTAACCCGAATAGAAGAGAGCTCGAGTCCCGAGTAAAGATCAAGGAATAAAAGATCCTAATACACCCAAATGGCGGCGTGGGCCTATAGGCCACACAGCCATGTTAGTAAAGGGTTTTCAATGACTAGACTCAACTTCGCCAAGGAGTTGGAAAGGGAATTCTCTGACAGCGATCGGCTCGATACCAACTTGTGGCGCCCGATTCAATCGTACACTAATCATGCGCGCAAATGTGTACGATCAAGATCAGGGACTCACGGGAAGATATCACAACACAACTCTAAAACATAAATAAGTCATACAAGCATCATAATACAAGCCAGTGGCCTCGAAGGCTCGAATACAAGTGCTCGATCATAGGCGAGTCAGCGGAAGCAACAATATCTGAGTCTGAGACATAAGTTAAACAAGTTTGCCTTAAGGCGGCTAGCACAAAGCGGGATACAGATCGAAGAGGCGCAAGCCTCTGCACAGGATCCTCCTAAACTACTCACAGTCGTCGTCATCACCGCACGTAGTAGTAGGCACCTCGATGTAGTAGTTGTCGTCGACGGTGGCGTCGGCTCTGGGCTCCGCATCTGGTTGCGACAACCGTAAAGAAGGGAAAGGGGGAAAAGGGGAGAAAGCAACCGTGAGTACTCATCCAAAGTACTACAAGCAAGGAACTACACTACATATGCATGGGTATATGTGTAAGGAGGCCATATCGATTGGTGAACTGCAGAATGCGAGAATGAGAGGGATAGCTAATCCTGTCGAAGACTACGCTTCTGGCAGCCTCCGTCTTGCAGCATGTAGAAGAGAGTAGACTGAAGTCCTCCAAGTAGCATTGCCAAGTAGCATCTCCAAGAAGCATCTCCAAGTAGCATCTCCAGTAGCATCGCATAGCATAATCCTACCCGGCGATCCTCTCCTCGTTGCCCTGTTAGAGAGCGATCACCGGGTTGTCTGTGGAACTTGGAAGGGTGTGTTTTATTAAGTATCCGGTTCTAGTTGTCATAAGGTCAAGGTACAACTCCAAGCCGTCCTGTTACCGAAGATCACGGCTATTCGAATAGATTAACTTCCCTGCAGGGGTGCACCACATAACCCAACACGCTTGATCCCATTTGGCCGGACACACTTTCCTGGGTCATGCCCGGCCTCGGAAGATCAACACGTCGCAGCCGCACCTAGGCACAACAGAGAGGTCGGCCGCGCGGTCTAAACCTAAGCGCGCAGAGTGCAGGCCCATCGCCATACGAGCACACACAAGCGTTGCGTGAAGCGGCCGAAGCGAACTAGCCCCTAATACAAGCGCAGCTTACGTTCCAATCCGGCGCGCCGCTTCGATTCTTGGCGTCAAGAAGGCTTCGGTGATACCACGACGTCGGGATACCCATAACTACTCCAGCGTAGATGGTTAGTGCGTATAGACCAAATGGCGGACTCGGATCAAATACCAAGATCTCGTTAAGCGTGTTAAGTATCATGAGCGCCGAACAGGTCCAGCCCACTGTCTCCTAGGTGGTCTCAACCTGCCTGTCGCTCCGCCACAAAGTAACGATCGGGGCCGTCGGGAACCCAGGCCCACCTCTACCGGGATGGAGCCACCTGTCCTTTCAGCCCCCTCATCAGAATCACTTGCGGGTACTCAATGAGCTGACCCGACTTTAGTCACCATCTGTATAGTATGTATGTATGTAAAGTATATACCCGTGATCACCTCCCGAGTGATCACGGCCCAATAGTATAGCAAGGCAGACTAACAAGAATGTAGGGCCAATGCTGGTAAACTAGCATCTTATACTAAGCATTTAGGATTGCAGGTAAGGTATCAACAGATGTAGCAACAATGTCAGGCTATGCATCAGAATAGGATCAACGAAAAGCAGTAACATGCTACACTACTCTAATGCAAGCAGTATAGAGGAGAATAGGCGATATCTGGTGATCAAGGGGGGGGCTTGCCTGGTTGCTCAGACAAGGAGGGGTCGTCGGTGACGTAGTCGACCTGTGGGCATCGACATCGGTCTCGGAGTCTCTAGGAAAGGAGTAGCGGAGGAACACAATAAATAATAGAGCAATCAAATGTAACACAAAGCAAGACGCGGCAATACGTTGTGCGGGGTGACCTAACGTAGGGATAAGCGATACTGGTGAAGAAACATCGGGAAAATATCCCGGTGTTTCGTGTTTTTGGGCGAGGAAGGAGGAGGAAAGTTGCGAGTTCGATAGGTTAGGGATGGGTGGTGGACGAGCGGGCTGCGATCCGGGTTCGTCTCAAATCGTTCGAGTAACTTTCATGTAGAAAGTATTTTCATCGAGTTACGGATTAAAAGATATGATTTTCTAAAGATTTTATTAATTTTTGGAATTTAATTAATTATTTAAATCAACATTATCGAGAATAGTGCACGCTGATGTCGGCATGACATCAAGCATGACGTCGGCAGTCAGCAGAGGTGTTGGTGGGTCAATCGACATGTGGGTCGATGGGACCCACTGTCATCTCGATTAGTTTAATTAGGATTAGCTAAAATAATTATTGTTTAATTAAACTAGCAAGTTAATTAAACATGATTAATTAACTTAATTAAGCCACTAATTAATTAATTTATTAATTAATTAATTAATTATTTTATTTTATTTTCCTTTTTTTTATTAAGCGTTATTGGCATGGGGCCCATCGTCATAGGCCCTGGGGCCTATGGCGCATAAGGCGTGGGCGCCCGATCCGGATGGGCAGAGGGCGTGGCGCTGGAAGTGGCCGCCCGGCTCGGCGATGGCCCGTGGGGCTGGAGGTGGGGCAGCCAGGCGGGCGAGTGGCGGCAGCAGGCGAGGCGATGGCGAGGCGGCGGCGAGGCGCGGCGCGCGGCAGGCGGCTGTGACGAGGGCCGTGGACGGACAGGGAGCAAATGGGCGAGTCGCGGTCCATGCGCGTCATGAGGAAGGATGCCGGGCGCAGCATGTGGAGTCGCAGCGCCGCAGCGGAGGGAAACGCGACGGAGAGAGGTGGCGCGGCGGCGCTGGCAGCGCGTGCACGGTGGTCGTGGGCGCGAGGTGTGGAAAGCGGCGGCGCTGTGTGACGGCAAATGCGGCGGACGGCGCTTGCAGGCGTGGCGGCGTTGCCGACGCGGTGACTGCGGGCAAGCAGCGCGGCGTGGTCGCGCCGGAGCGGAGCAACGGTGGGCGGGCGGGAGCACGGCGGCAGCGCAGATGCGTGGCGATGGTCGCGGGCGAGGGGTAGAGGAGGACCGGGGTCCTCACCGAGGTTCGTAAGTGCTGGGAGGCGGGGTTGAGGAGGAAACGGCGGCGGCGAGCGGCGAGGAGATCCGGCGAGGAAGCAGTCGCGAGGCGTCGAGATCGGCTCGGTGCCGATCCAGATCGGAACGAGGGGTCCGGCGGAGGGCTCGGTGGAGCGACGCTGGAGGAGCTGCAGGGCGAAGGCGGCGGTGCTTGGGCGCGGTGCGCGTCGTGGGGGCGTCCTGGCTCGTAGGCGTGGTCGGGGGCGAGGAAGTGGTTGACGACGAGGCGTGCGACGAGCTCCTAGGCAGCGGGGCGCATGGTGGCCGCGGTGGAACGAGGGACATTGGGGTCGGGCGCTCCGCCCAGATCGAAGCGGGAAGGAGGAGGAGGCGTGTGGGGGGCGTGGGGGTCGATGCTAGGGTTTGGGGGTTATGGAGAGAGGGGGGGCGTGGTGGGCCAATGGGCTGGCGGCCGATAAGCTGAGCCGCTAGGCCCGGGGTCTTTTCCTTTTTTTGTTAGTCTTTGTTTTCTGTTTGTGTGTTTTCTTTTCTTTTGTTTATTTTCCTTTTCTGTTTTATTTAATTTAGGGCATTTAAGTATTTTCTAAACATGTGCTTTCTTCACTATAATTATCTATGCAATATTTGACACGGTCCGAACATTTTTGTTTTAAAGTTTGAAAACTTTGTTTGTTTGCCAAAAATTCAAGTTTGAATTTGGATCGATTCTGAACTAACGCGAGATTAGCAACAGTAGTCGAGGTGACATGGCATCATTAACAGGGGATTACTGTAGCCTAAATATCCGGGTGCCACACCTTGGGCCTATCCGGCCAGACATAAGTCACGATATCCGTCATGGCAAGTCCGGACAACCTATTCAGCTCAGCCCATTCGGCCAACCAATCGGTCAGCGGAAGTGAACAATCCGGACTATGGAATTGAGACCAAAATAGCTCTTCCATCTTGTGATCCTTCTGACTTCGGAAGTGCACAACGGCATCCGCCGTACTCACCGCTAAGTCCATATATGGATCCTCCGGACCCCACAGCTGGCCAAGCTGGGCATACTTTGGATCCATAAACCTGCGGCACAGCAGAAAAGGCTTGCCAGCCACAATGTCTCCGGCCTGACGCAGCTCCTCCTTTATAGCCCGCATTGCAGAACGGGCATCCTTGGCTTCAGCGGTGGCCTTCCCCGGGTCTTCTCGCTCCGATAGGCGCTCCTTTTCAAGAGCCTCATTGCGGTCGGTAGCATCCTTCAATTTAACGGCCAGTTCGCCATCTCTTCCTCGCTTGGCGATGTGCAGCCCTTCGCTTCTAACTCTTCGACCGCCCTCGAGGCAGCCGCATCACTCCTTCTGGCTTGCTCCTTGGCTTGAGCAAGTTCTGCCCGAAGGCTCTCCACAGCAGCAGCACCATCTGCGTCAAGCATAAATATTGTAAGAGGTGGGCTTTGGCTCCCTTAATAGTTGACTACGAAGAGATAACTTACCTTGCGACTCGTCAAGTCTCTTGTTGACTAGCGCGATGTACGCATCCGCAACATCGAGTTGCCGCATTAATTCAGCAACTCCATCAGTCCGGCTAGTCCCCCGGACTATCCGCCACCTGCATAGGAAAGGCGACACTCAATACCTGCGATTTTGATCCTCGGCACGCTGTCGCTTTCGACAACCTACCGAGTCTCAGGGGCTACTATCTATACAGGGCGCACTTTTATGTGCAAAACTGTCAAAAAGGTGCGTCGTTTTTTACTTACCTCAAACCCCGCCAGCAAACTCCTGACGGCATTATGCAATCCGCTTTTGGCGGACGAAATCCTTCCAATCACCATACTCATAAATGCATGGTGATCTTCTGAGATGGACGCCCTCTCAAGCAGATCCTTCAGCTCCCCCGGCCGAACACTAGTCGGCGCCGAATTCTTCGGCTCTGCTGGGCTCGGGGATACCCTCCGTGACAACACTTCAGGCTCATCCGCCCTATGCAACGGCGCAGCAGACGGAGGCGTCTCGCTCTCCATCATCTCCGGACGAAGATCCCCCGAAGACGAGCTCATCTGAGAAGGTCGCAGATCCGAATTACATGGTAAAAATTTCGGTTATCCTCAGAAGCACAAATAGGGATGTTTCTTATTAATGAACTCCCTTTTTCTACTCACGGCTCATTGGAGGCTGATTCTTTAGAGAAGATCTGTGCGGCCGGGCCTCCGGATGCAGGACCCTCTGGTGAAGATTTCTTCCCCGCTTAGGGCTTTGGCCTCCGGGTCTTGAGGCGGTCCTCTTCTCCCCACGGAGGGAGGATTCTCGATCCCCCTTTTTCAAGAGCCTCCTTGGGAGGCGTTAGTTCCTTATTTTCCCCTCCGCCTTCTTAAGGCGTAACCTCAACATCTGACCAGACACGGGATCCGCGCGGTCTTTGGGAGGGCGGACACCGTATCAGCTTTGCTTGCGCTATCCACTCCTGTTGAAGGATAACGGGTTAAAAGGCGAATTGTAGAAAGGCAAACAAATGGTACGTCCGAACACTGAGCTACTTACTTGAGTATCCGGGCGATTGCAGCTTAGGCCGGCATCCTCGATCAATTCCGGACACGCCGCCTGCAATCCGAAGAACAACTTGTACATCTCCACGGGTGTCGTACCCATAAAGTGTTGGAGAATCCGTGGTCCCTCCGGATTGAACTCCCATAGCCGAAGAGGACGGTGTTTGCAGGGCAGGAGACGCCTAATTAGCATGACCTGCATCACCACGACCAGATCGATCTCCCTCGCCTAGAGGTCTCGAATCCGGCCCTGCAATAGGGGCACATCTTTTGACGGCCCCCAGTTGAGCCCTTGGTTGACCCACGACGTCAATCGTCGAGGAGGTCCCGAACGGAATATGGGCGGCGGCTTCTACCTGCTGCCCTTCGGAGCGGTGATATAGAACCACTCCTGCTGCCACAAGCCGAGCTCCTCTTGGAAGGAGCCCTCTGGCCACGGGGCATCGGCCCTCCTGCTTCTGCCGCCCGCCGCCTCTGCTTTGACGCCCCGATCATCTTCGGCTCCACATTGAAGGTCTTCAGCCACAGGCCGAAGTGGGGGTGACGCGGAGGAAGGCTTCGCAGACGACGATGAATGCGGGGATATGGAGGATGGACTCCGGAGCCAAGTCATGGAATTCCAACCCATAGTAAAACATGAGCCCTCTCACAAAAGGATCCATCGGGAAGCCTAAACCCCGACGGGGGTGGGATACAAAGACGACGTACTTGCCGGGCTCGGGGGTGGGTATGGCCTGCCCTTCGGCGGGTAGCCTGTGCGAAATCTCATAAGACAGGTACTTGGCCTCTCGCAGCTTTAGCACGTCCTCCTCCGGCATCCACCGGCCTTGAAGGTCGGAGCCGGACATTGTTGAAGGTCTGAGGCGCTCGAATCTGGGGCTCTGGGTGTTGGAACTCGGGGCAAGGAGAAGATTCGATGGAGGGTTGAAGAAAAGAAACGAGCCTTGGTCCAGTTATAAAGAGGAAGAATACCAAGAGCCGTCTCCGTGACCGTTCGGGACTCGTCTTTGATAGAGGGGGCGTTGCGACGGGCGCGGTTGGGTTACCCATGTCCGTATTGATGAGAATCCCGGAATAAGGGGAACACGATCTCTGCTTCGACAAGACGTGCCAAGGAAACCGCTACGCTAAACGCGCTGAGGTGGTATAATAAAAAACAATTCAAGTAAAGGCTTGGTAGTGGCATGACGTCATGCTACATAATACGTCAGCAGATCAAACTTGTGTACATATTATTCTCTCTATGGTGGAATGTGGAATTTATTTTGCAGAGCCGGACACTATTCTGGTGTTCACAATCTTCTATGGATTATTCGGAGGAGGAACCCGCCTTGCAATGCCGAACATTATGCGCGCGGACTTATCGTCATTGAAGCCAGGTTAGAGGGGCTCTTGAGGAGTCTGGACTAGGGGTGTCCGGACAGCCGGACTATCATCGTCGCGGACTCCAAGACTATAGAGATACAAGATTGAAGACTCCGTCCGTGTCCGGATGGGACTTTCCTTGGCGTGGAAGGCAAGCTTGGCGTCTGGATATGTAGACCTCCTACCATTGTAACCGACTCTGTGTAACCCTAGCCCTCTCCGGTGTCTATATAAACCGGAGGGCTTTAGTCCGTAGGACACAACAACCATTACAATAATCATACCATAGGCTAGCTTCTAGGGTTTAGCCTCCTTGATCTCGTGGTAGATCCACTCTTGTACTACCCATATCATCAATATCAATCAAGCAGGAGTAGGGTTTTACCTCCATCGAGAGGGCCGAACACAGGTAAAAACATCGCGTCCCTTGTCTCTGTTACCATCGCCTAGGCGCTGGTCGGGACCCCCTACCCGAGATCCGCCGGTTTTGACACCGACAACGGGCAAGGGCCCTACGGGCACCTTCGATGCAGACGGAGCGTTTGACGACTTCAATCCATGGACAGGCATCCACCAGCCGCCTCACCAGCCCGAATTAGCTCCCAGGCATGGCCTCCTTCGGCCACAGCCGAACTATGAGGCCCTTCATGGCCTGTTCGGCCACCTTATGGAGCTCGACCAGCTGCTTCAGCTGGTCGCTCAAGGGCACCGGGTGTCCGGCCTCAGCATATTGAGACCAGAACACCTTCTCCGTCGAGCTCCCTTCCTCGGCCCGGTAGAACGCGGCAGCGTCGGACACACTGCGGGGCAGATCTGCGAATGCTCTTGGAGAGCTCTGGATTCGGGTAAGTAACAAGTAATTCACTTTCACGTGCTTGCTTTGCATGAAGAATGCCTTACCCGTCTCCATCTTCTTTATTGTCTCAATTTCCTGGAGGGCTTTTTGCGCTTCGGCCTTAGCGGCTTTGGCGCTCTCAAGAGCCGAGGCGAGCTCGGACTCTCGAGTCTTTGAGTCACGCTCCAAACTCTCGTGTTTTTCCACGAGAGTCTGGAGCTCTTGTTGCACCTCCGCCACCTGCACCTCCTGCTTCTCTCGCTCGGTGCGTTCCGCGGCCGCATTGCTTTCAGTCCTGGACACCGCTTCCTTCAAGGTCGCCACCTCGTTCGTGGCCCCTGCAATTCTCACGTTATTCCTGTTATTTTTTGCAACCACATTTTTTATATACTTCCATAAGGTAGTTCTTACCTTCCTTGTTCTCGAGCTGCTTCTTGGCAAGGCCGAGCTCGTTCTCGGACAGCTCGAGGCTCTACTTCAATGCATTGACCTCCGCAGTCAGTGCGGCAGAGGTCAGCAGCGCAGCCTACATTCCCATATTGACATACTTATGTTAGACTCCTGCGTACATCTTTTTAGATCCTCAATTCGGCTTTTCTTTCCGAACACCAAACTGAGCATCAGGGGCTACTGTCTATGCGGTAATATTTTTACATATCTTAATACATACCTCAAAGCCTATTAGAAGGCTGGCACGAGCTTCATCAGCCCGCTCTTGGCGGTGAACTTTTCGAACACCACACTCATAGCGAAGGCGGTGCTCCTTGTCGATGGAGGCGCCGTCAAGCGCCTCCAGCAAATTATCCGATGCCTCCGGTTGGACGGAGGTCACCGTTATCGTAGTCTCGCCCTTCTTACGAAGGGGCCACCTGCCGGACTCCGAAACCACTGAAGGTTCCGGTGCGGAGTCTGGCCCAGGGACGGACTTAGAGCCCATTGGGGTTTGATCCCCCCTTGTGCCCAGAGTCCGGGAGGTTGCCTTGCGGCGCCTTCAGGACCCCCTCCTCCTGGCTGGGCCCCTTTGGGGACCCCACCTCAGCATCATCCACAGCGCGAGGAGAGGAGACGGCCGGAAGTGAAGTGCTATTCACGTCCGACGAAGCCAAGGAGCCGCTCGGTGAAGTGTCGAGCCCGTCCTTGGGCGGGCTGCAGGGTTATATTCAGCGTTAGAAGATTCTATGCGACAAACAAAACGCCATGAGTTATTCTGGTATCTGGACACTTACGAAGTCGCCAGGGGCTTAGTCCTTGGTGGCCACTCCTCTTCATCATCATCGGTGTTGGTAGAGTAGTCCGGAGGGAGGGTCCTTCCCTTCTTGGACCCTTCGGCCTCCCCCGTTGGGGCAGCCTTCCTTTTCTTCTATCCCCCCGCTGGGGGAGAGGCCTCTTTTTCCTCCCCCTCGTCTTCGCCGGAGGAGTCCGCCTCGGAGTCATCGGACGATGAGTCCGACAACACCTGGCGCCGGGAACTCTTTTGAGTTCCCGTGGATTTCTTCTTGGCCTTCTTCTCCGGCACCACGTGAGGTGCCGGAACTAGCAGCCCCATCAATCGGGCGTCCGCTGGGTCTTCTGGCAAGGGAACCGGACAGCTAACCTGCCCGGACTTCTTCTGCCAGGCCTGTCAAAGGTAAGGGAGTTTAGATCTCGCATAGAGTCAAACTATGGAAAATAAGTGTCCTGGGGTAAAATATCTTACCTCGCCGGCTTGACGCTGCGAGCTGAATCCGCGATCTTCGGTAGCAGATGCGGAAGCCTTGGCGCCCTTGAACAGCACCTTCCAGGCATCTTCGTACGTAGTGTCGAAGAGCCTGCTCAAGGTTTGGTGTTGTGCCGGATCAAACTCCCATAGGCTGAAGGCTCATTGTTGGCACGGGAGGATCCGGCGGATGAGCATGACCTGGACTACGTTGACAAGCTTGATCTTCTTGTTCACAAGGTTTTGGACACAGGTTTGGAGTCCGGTCAACTCTTCTGAATTACCCCATGTCAGGCCCTTCTCTTTCCAGGAGGTGAGCCGTGTGGGGATGCCAGATCGGAACTCGGGGGCCGCTGCCCATTCAGGGTCACGCGGCTCAATGATGTAGAACCACCCCGATTGCCACCCTTTGATGGTTTCCACGAAGGAGCCCTCGAGCCATATAATGTTAGGCATCTTTCCCACCATGGCGCCTCCACACTCCGCCTGCTAGCCCCCCACTACCTTCGGCTTGACATTGAAGGTCTTCAGCCATAAGCCGAAGTGGGGCTTGATGCGGAGGAAGGCCTCGCACACGATGATGAACGCCGAGATGTTGAGGACGAAATTCGGGGCCAGATCGTGGAAATCCAGGCCGTAGTAGAACATGAGCCCCCGGACAAATGGGTGAATTGGAAAACCTAGTCCGCGGAGGAAGTGGGTGAGGAACACCACCCTCTCATGGGGCCCGGGGTGGGGATGAGCTGCCCTTGTCGAGGAGCCGATGCGCGATGTCATTTGGACAAGTATCCGCCTTCCGCAGCCTCTTGATGTGCCCCTCCATGACGGAGGAGGCCATCCACTTGCCTCCCGCTCCAGACATGGCTGGGGAAAGTTGAGGCAAGATGTGCGGTATTGGGTATTTGGAGCTCGAGTCTTGTGAAATGGATAAGCAAAGGAGGAAGAAGGCGAGGTAAAAGGTGGATCCTTATCCCTTATATGGACGGACGAAACTATCGTCCCCACCGCCTGGTAAAACTCGCTTATCTCCCAAGCGCCGTAATCAATGGCACGGTTGGGTTACCCACGCCGTATTGATGAGAATCCGGAATAAGGGACACGATCTCTGCTCGACAAGGCGTGCCAAGAAAGCGCCTCGCTAAACGCGCTGAGGTGGAGCAAGTAAAAGCGATTGAATAAAGGCTTGGCGTGGTGTGATGTCACGCCACGGAATACGTCGGCCAGATTGAATTTGTGTAAATATTATTCTCTCTACGGTGGTATGTGGAACTTATTTTGCAGAGTCGACACTATCATTGTGTTCAAAATCTTCTATGAAGTATTCGAGGAGGAACCCGCCTTGCAATGCGAAGACAATATGCTTTGGACTCGTCGTCATTGAAGCCTGGTTGAGGAGCTCTTGAGGAGTCCCGGACTAGGGGTGTCCGGATAGCGAACTATCATCTTGGTCGGACTCTGGACTATGAAGATACAAGATTGAAGACATCGTCCCGTGTCCGGATGGGACTTTCCTTGGCGTGGAAGGCAAGCTTGGTGATACGGATATGTAGATCTCCTACCATTGTAACCGACTCTGTGTAACCCTAACCCTCTTCAGTGCCTATATAAACCGGAGGGTTTTAGTCCGTAGGACGAACAACAATCATACCATAGGCTAGCTTCTAGGGTTTATCCTCTCTTATCTCATGGTAGATCTACTCTTGTACTACCCATATCATCAATATCAATCAAGCAGGAGTAGGGTTTTACCTCCATCGAGAGGGCCCGAACCTGGGTAAAAACATCGTGTCCCTTGTCTCCTGTTACCATCCGCCTAGACGCACAGTTCGGGACCCCCTACCCGAGATCCGCCGGTTTTGACACCGACAACCTCTATCTCTAAACATGTGGACATATTTATCGTTATCGGCTTCCGCTTGAGGACAAGCGAGGTCTAAGCTTGGGGGAGTCGATATGTACATTTTGCATCATGCTTTTATATCAATATTTATTGCATTATGGGCTGTTATTACACGTTATGTCATTATACTTATACCTATTCTCTCTTATTTTACAACGTTTACATGAAGAGGGAGAATGCCGACAGCTGGAATTCTAGGCTAGAAAAGGAGCAAATATTAGAGACCTATTCTGCACAGCTCCAAAAGTCATGAAACTTCACGGAAGTTATTTTTGGAAGTAATAAAAAATACTGGCGAAAGAATCCACCAGAGGGGGCCCACACCCTGGCCACGAGGGTGGGAGCGCGCCCTACCCCCTAGGCGCGCCCCCTGCCTCGTGGGCCCCCTGGCAGGCCTCTGGTGCCCATCTTCTGCTATATGAAGTCTTTTACCCTGGAAAGAAATCATAAGCAAGCTTTCGGGAAGAAACTCCGCCGCCACGAGGCGGAACCTTGGCGGAACCAATCTAGCGCTCCGGCGGAGCTGTTCTGTCGGGGAAACTTCCCTCCGGGAGGGGGAAATCATCGCCATCATCATCACCAATGATCATATCATTGGGAGAGGGTGAATCTCCATTAACATCTTCACCAGCACCATCTCCTCTCAAACCCTTGTTCATCTCTTGTATCCAGTCTTTGTCCCAAAGCCTCAGATTGGTACCTGTGGGCTGCTAGTAGTGTTGATTACTCCTTGTAGTTGATGCTAGTTGGTTTATTTGGTGGAATATCATATGTTCAAATCTTTTATGCATATTAATACCCCTCTGATTATGAACATGAATATGATTTGAGTAGTTACGTTTGTTCCTGAGGACATGAGAGAAGTCTTGCTATAAGTAGTCATGTGAATTTGGTATCCTTTCGATATTTTGATGAGATGTATGTTGTCTCTCCTCTAGTGTTGTTATGTGAACGTCGACTACATGACACTTCACCATTATTTGGGCCTAGAGGAAGGCATTGGGAAGTAATAAGTAGATGATGGGTTGCTAGAGTGATAGAAGCTTAAACCCTTGTTTATGCGTTGTTTCGTAAGGGGCTGATTTGGATCCATATGTTTCATGCTATGGTTCGGTTTACCTTAATACTTCTGTTGTAGTTGCGGATGCTTGCAATAGGGGTTAATCATAAGTGGGATGCTTGTCCAAGAAAGGGCAGTACCCAAGCACTGGTCCACCCACATACCAAATTATCAAAGTAAAGAACGCGAATCATATGAGCGTGATGAAAACTAGCTTGACGATAATTCTCATGTATCCTCGGGAGCATTTTCCTTCATATAAGAGTTTGTCCAGGCTTGTCCTTTGCTACAAAAAGGATTGGGCCATCTTGCTGCACCTTGTTTACTTTCATTACTTGTTACCCGTTACAAATTCCCTTATCACAAAACTACCTGTTACCGATAATTTCAGTGCTTGTAGATAATACCTTACTGAAAACCGCTTGTCATTTCCTTCTGCTCCTCGTTGGGTTTGACACTCTTACTTATCAAAAGGACTACAATATATCCCCTATACTTGTGAGTCATCAGGGCGCGCCCCCTGCCTCGTGGACTCCCCGAGGGTTCCCCTGACGTGAAATCAACGCCAACTTCTCCTATAAATACTGAAACCTTTGGGAAATAACCTAGATCAGAAGTTCCGCCACCGCAAGCCTCTGTAGCCACGAGAAATCAATCTAGGCCCTCTCCGGCACCCTGCCGGAGGGGGGCCATCATCACTTGAGGCCATGGAGGAGGATCCCGGAGGGGCTATCATCCCATGAAGGCCAAGGACCAGAAGGAGAACCTCTCCCCATCTAGGGGGGAGGCCATGGAGGAGGAAGCACAAGGGGGAGAACCTCACCTCCTCTCTCTCGGTGGTGCCGGAGTGCCATCGGGAGGGGAATCATCGCCGCGGTGATCATCTTCATCAACATCACCACCATCCTCATCTCTTTTACACGGTCCACTCTCCCGCACCCCGCTGTAATCCCTACTTGAACATGGTGCTTTATGCCACATATTATGATCCAATGATGTGTTGCCATCCTATGATGTTTTGAGTAGATATCCTTTGTCTTTGCGTTGATTGATGATCTAGATTGGTATGAGTTGTGTGTTTTATTTTGGTGCTATCCTATGGTGCCCTCCGTGTCGCGCAAGCGTGAGGGATCCCTGTTGTAGGGTGTTGCAATATGTCCATGGTTTGCTTATTGTCTATGTTGCGTGAGTGACTGAAACACAAACACGGATAAGCAGGAAATGGCGTATGGGAATAAAGAGGACTTAATACTTTAATGCTATGGCTGGGTTTTACCTTAATGATCTTTAGTAGTTACGGATGCTTGCTAGAGTTCCAATCATAAGTGAATTTGATCCAAGAAGAGAAAGTACGTTAGCTTATGCCTCTCCCTCATATGAAATTGCAATAGTGATTACCGGTCTTGTTAACAATTGCCTAGGACAATTCCGCATACCGATCCACCATTATTCCACACTCGCTATTTATAATATTTAGTAATATATTCTAATTTTATGATAACAACACCTACTTTTATATGTTACCTCTCCGATACCATGCAAAGTTATCATCTTCATACCCACAACGTAGAAATAATCCTCGAGACCTTTTACTATGAGAGAGCAGCAAATCTAATCCTGGAGACCTTTTACTATGTGAGGGCAGCAAACCTAATTCTCGAGACCTTTTACAATGTGAGGGCAGCAATTCTAATCCTGGAGATCTTTTACTATGTGAGGGCAGCAAATCTAATCTTGGAGACCTTTTACTATGTGAGGGTAGCAATTCTAATCCTGGAGACCTTTTACTATGAGAGGGCAACAAATCTAACCTTGGACATACTCTGTTGGCTTGTCCACCAGCCGCCACTTTCTATCCTTTTTTCAGCCAATAATAGATATGTTCCTTATCCAGTTTGTACTGTGTTTTCCCATTATTTCCCTTTTCAACCAAGAGACCGGTTGGGTATCCGGTCTCTACTACTTTCACCATATTATCTCCTCTTTGAATCAAGTCCTAGATTCATGCTACAACTTTCCCCCCTTTCTTCGTTGTTTGAATCAAGTCCTAGATTCATGCAGTAGGCAAGGGATGGGTAGTAACTGTTGTCATCTGTGCACACTCAGTTTACTGTTGAATCCAGTTCCCCAAGAGCTGAAAAACGAATTGTTGCCGCCGCCTACCCACTCGTTCACTTGAAGAGACTCCAATGCCGATCCGAGGGGTGAGCCTGCTAGATATGGACTTCAGCAAGGAGTTCCCCTTTGAGTTCGCCATTCAGTCCTATGGCTACACCAAGTTGAATGTGATGTACACCAATGATACAGACTCGGTGAAGCTCTGCCTCGCCGAGTTCAAGCAGTACCTACAGGTCGAGAAAGCACAAGGTCGCAGGACTTAGACCTTGTGCCCATCCATTCGTCTCCTGACAGGGACCAGTGGATCGCTATCGCCCAGGTATGTGTGCGGGGCGAGATTCTCGTCTACCACTGTTGTAGGGCCATCAAAGGTTCTGGAGCATTCCCCCGTTTCATCGGTAGCGCCGACTACACCTTCGCTACGGTGGAGAAAAGGAAGAACGCGATGATTTGGCCATCTGGTGCAACAAGCTTGTCGACATTCAGAAGCAATACAAGATCATCGGCAACGGGCAAGAGAAGGACTCTGTGGTTGACCTCGCCGAGACCATCATCGACCCCTGATACGCCAACATGAAAGAAGACAACGATACCAAGGACCTGAACACGTGGGAGGTACCTCTGAATCTAGCATACATAACCTATGCGGACAAGGACGCATATGCATGCTACGACATGTGCAGGCGGATCTTGGACATGAGGGCGTGTCTGCTTCCCGTAACCGACGAGTACATGGACAGCCGCAGCGTCATGATCAAGTGTGCCAGGAAGGTCTAGATGTTGTACTTTATCTGTTTATAAGCACCTTTATCATCTGAGTGTTTCATGCATTAGCCTATGTTCGTAATTATCTGTTTTGTCCGAAATATTTCTTTTAAGAACGCATTAACCTGTTTGCTTTTTAGTGGCTATTAGCTTATGTATGTAACTAGTTCACTTGTCCGTTTAAAGAAAACTAGTTCACTCAGCTGTCGTGCTTTGAATCTCCTTCCTACCAACATATTCCCCTTCTCAGGTGGACCCAGCAGGTCTCGTACACAGACATATGGGACCAACCACCTATCCATTTGTAGTTATTTATTTTGTTCAATCTTTCGTCCTCTTCCTATACAGCGGCTGGCCATGTGGCCATCCCTCTACTCCCACACATTGTCCGACGGCGGCAGCTCCACCGGCCCACCCTGCACCCAAACAAGTCAACCCTCGTACTCCCCTCCGCCTGCGTCTTCCCTCGCTCCGGTTCGTTCAGTCCAAGGTCTTGACGTCATCCTCCGCCTTGGTGCTCTCGCCGCGGCGCCGCCGTCTGTCGTTCCCAACATGGTCAGCAAAACAAGAGGAATCGGGAGACAACTGTTCGTCGAGAGGCTGACAGTCCCGGGCCCACCAGGTCCATGGCCTAGGTTTTGTTGTTTAACATGGGCAGCCTACGACATGTTTCAACATTTTTTGGATCCAGCAGGTATCAAGCGGCCTCTGGGCCTCCCAACCTAGCTTGTCTATAATATCAGCAGCCCAAGTTATGTTTGTTTTTTCAAGACGACGCAAAACTCAGCTCTATTTTTCTATAAGAATGCAAAACTAAACCTATGTTTTCTATAAGAATGCAAAACTGAACCTATATTTATATCTTATTTTATTACACATATATATATAATAGAAACAACATAAGGTTCTGTTAAACCTGTCATTTGTCCAACCATTTTATAGACCTTCCCACTTCCTTTATTTTTTGTTTTCATTAATCCTATATCTGAATTTTCTCCCACTTTATTTTTCGATGTAAACTGAGTTTTCTCCTAGTACTTTTCCCTAGAACCAACTCAACTCTCCCACGTCTAGCCTAAAAAATAATAATACCCCACGTCCTATTAACTCATCAAATTAAAATGATATTTTGTTCGTAAGCGGAAAGTTCTTACAAAATAATAATAATAATTGTTTATATATAACTTGGCAAGTTAACTCCTAGTGATTGCGTACATAAGCTTGCAAAGATTTTACTGACCAATGCAGTAATAGACGTGCAATCATGTGTTTATGTTTTTATAACATTTCTCCGTCCAGCCCAACATGATATTTTCACCCACCCAGCAAGTCCGCGGATTTTGGGAAAAATGCAAATGTGCTTTAAATTCTACCATATATATAAACGGGCTGCATACATGCTACATCATTGTTTCACCCAGCCCACCAAATGGACTAAAAAACAAATGGACTGGCTGACATGTGGGCCAGTAGGTCGAAGCCTAACAAGGCGTTGGATTTACATCCAACGGCCGGCATTCTTCTTCAATCTCTCGTCTTCTTCCCCCAGCGATGCCGGGACCGCCTGCTCTAGCCTCCAGCGTCCAGTGACGTTGTTTTGCGCGCCTTAGCGAAACGCTACCCCGCCAATGGCCAGGCCATCCCTCCACTCTGCACCTCCTGTTATTCTCTGCCGAGTGTAGGCCCACCCCACACCCAAACCAGTCAAGTTTCCCACTCCTCTCCGTCTGCGACTCTACTGCCGCGTCTTCCCCATCTCCAAATCGTTCCAGTCTAGGGCCTTGCCGTCGTCCATCGCCTCGCTGCGCTCGGCGCGGCGTGATCAACAAACGAGAGTCGTCGGAATGGGACTGTACTTGGAGAGCCTGACGGCTGGGACCCACGAGGTCCATGGTCGCACGCAAGGAAAGTTCCTCCTTATTAAGTTGTTTCCTCCCCCTGACAGCTGGGACCCACCTGTTGTATCTTCGCACGAAAGGAAGTGCCTCCTTGTTATCCAAAAAACCATTCCTCCCGATGATAGCTGGGACCCTACAGATTTGGTGGCTAACTTGTGGGCCTACTAAGCAGACGTGTACACAGGGCTTTGTCAACTTAATCAACAAATGATTCTAGCAGCTAGACCATTGGATGTTAATCCAACAGCCGTGCTCCTTCTTCAACCTCTGTTCTTGCTCCTGTCTCCCGTGGGCGACAGTGCTCCCGCGCACCCGAACTAGTCAAGTTTCCCACTCCGCTCCATCTATGACTCCACTGCCACGTCTTCCCCATCCCCGGGTCGTTCCAGTCTGGGGCCTCGTCGTCGTCCACCAGCCTTGGTGCGCTCGGAACGGTGTAGTCAACATGGTCAACAACCGAGAGTCATCGGAAGATGACTGTATGTGAGAGGCTGACAGTGGGGACGCACCACGCCCATGGACGCATGCATGCAACTACATCCTTTTTATTTGAAAAATAATGTTTTCTCCCCCTGACTGCAGGGACCCACCAACTACATCTTCGCACGCAAGGAAGTGCGTCCATATTACGGGCAAAAAAATGATTTGCCCCCTGACTGCTGGGACCCACCAGCTACATCTTCGCACGCAAGGAAGTGCCTGACAGTCGGGACCCACCTGGTCGAAGCGTACATAGTATTGTCATTCTGGTCGCGAACGTGTATGTACATACTGGTCGATCGGTCTGTCTGCAGGCTGCAGTGATGTTCCGTGGCCATGTAAGGAAGGTGTAACACCCCGGATGTAACTTTCCATCTTTGTAACTCCAACTCTTGCCATTTTCGGCTATGTGCTATGGTATTCCCTCCGTGGTTGGGTTTTGTCTTTCGTTTTGCATTTTGTTCATGTCATGCATTTCATATCATGTCATCATGTGCATCTCATTTGCATACGTGTTCGTCTCATGCATCCGAGCATTTTCCCCGTTGTCCGTTTTGCAATCGACACTCCTACATGCACGGCGCACCCTCTTGTCTCTTTTCGTGAGCGGGTGTTAAACGTTCTCGAAATGGACTGACGCTTGCCAAGTGGCCTTGGTACACCACCGGTAGACCACCCGACAAGTTTCGTGTCATTTGGAGCTCGTTTGACACTCCAACGGTTAACCGGGTAACCGCATAGGCCTCTTTTGGGTTGCAGCCCAACACCCCTCCAAAACAGCCCAATAACCCATCTAAGTCACTTACATGCTCTCCGTTGTCGGATCACGATCATGTGGGCGAAAACTACACCTCATTTGGACTCTCCAAACTCCTCCTACCTATAAATATGTCCTCCCCGTCCAATTTTCGGGCAAAAACCCTAGGCACTCCTCCCCGCCGCCACCGGACGCATCCGGACCGGGCCGGACACGTCCGCCCCCGCCGCCCGGTGGCTGTGCCGCCACGTGGCGCGCCCACATCGCCCGCGCCGCCCGGCCGCCGAGGCCAGCAGCCCCCAGCTGGCTTCGCCTCCGCCGTCCATGCCCGGCGCTTCGCGGCTCGGCTGCGCCGCCCTCCGCCCGGTCGCTGCCTGCCGCACCTCCACGCCGCCGCCCCACACCTCCGGCGCCACGCCCGCCGTCGATCGCCGCCCGCGCCCGCCGGCCCGCCACGCCTCCGCCGGTGCCGGATCCGGCCGGATCCGCCTCCCCCGTCCAACTCCGGCGACCGCGTCGCCCCAACTCCGGTGAGCTCGCACCAGCCCACCTCGATCCGCGCGCCCGTTCCAGATCCACCCTAGGTTGACCTCGTTTTCCTCAAGTCTGAAGTATTTTTATGTCATATTCATCGCATCATAACTCCGTCATCGTAGCTCCATTTCATGCGCATAATATATCTAAATGTTCATCATGATGTGCTCTTCATTTTGTTCCATTGGACCATGTTCATTTGAGGTCACTAGATGCCTGAATCTCTGATGCAAGAGTGCTATATGATGTTAGTTTCTGATTCTTAACAGAATATGTGCATTTGTCATTTTTGCTACATTTATCGTGTGCATCTTATGGGAATGAGATCCACATGTGTTTTGTACTATGCCATGCCATTTTTACAGAGGTGCTTGCCATGTATTTTTGTGATCAATGTGGTGACTAGAACAAGCATGCAAACTAGGCTTCGTGATGTTGCTGATTTCAGTCCCTATTTTGCTGTTATTTTTATGCCATGTAAACTTGATGCTACAGAGAGATCCATGCATATTTTGAGATACTTCAGTAAGGATGTTTTGAACATATGGTTATGCTCCATCCATTCATGGCCCTGTTTGCAATTATGGAGTAGCCTAGCATGTCATTTTCTTGCTCTACTTTTGCTATAAAAAGTTTCCTGGTAGATTGTTTACATGATATTCAATTTTGCCAAGGTTGTTGTAGTTGATCCTTGCTTGCTATGATCTTGTTCTTGCTATGTTTAGTTTCATAAACATGTATTCTTGCTGTTGCTATGCTTATCTTGTCATGCAATGACTTGTGGTGAGTGAATCGAGCTCGCAAAGATACCTTCGTAATGTTGTTAATGCCATGCTCTGTTTCCTGAATCTGTTAACGAAACTTGCTATGTTTACATGGGTGCCATCATATCTTCTGGTCCTTTTGGGCTCATGGTCAGTAAGGGAATTTTGTTCTATGCTTTGAGTAGTATCATGCCATACCTTAAGTTTCTACGATATGTTCCTTTAGCATGATGTTTTATTGCTCTAAACATTGCTTCCTGATGCTGTTTCTGCCATGTTAGTGAAGTCTGTGTTGCTGTTATCTTTTGCACTTTTGCCATGGTTGTTTGAACCTGTTAATGTGTGAATTAGCCGTAGCTCAGTGTACATCTTTTGTCAAGCATCTCCTATAGATCACTGCCATATGCTTTGTTTTTATGTTGGGGTGCTGTAGCGTAGTTTCTTGATGTATTCTAAGAGCTATCATGTTGTTAATCGCAGAATTGTGTCATTCTTGTTTTGCTTGCCATTTGCAAACCGTGCATCCGATTCCGGTGATCTTTATGTCAATTTCAACCGAAATCACCTCATCTTTCCAGAGGCGTACTTGGTTTGCCAAGTTGATGCCTTGTTCATCATGTTCCCTTCCGGAGCACGCATAAGCATTGCATATCACATCTCGCATATCATGCCATGTATTGCATCATGTTGCTTGTGCATTGCACCGTGATTTATTGTGGTTCCATTTCTTGTGTTCTTGCTTTGGGTAGAGCCGGGAGACGAGTACGTGCACGAGGAACCTGTTGAGTACGCTAATGAGGATCAAGCTTTCGACAACTCTGAGAACCTTGCAGGCAAGATGACCATACCCTCGATATCACTTCTATCTTTTCTTTGCTAGTTGCTCGCTCTATCACTATGTTAGCTCTACCTACCACTTGTTTATCATGCCTCCCATATTGCCATGTCAAGCCTCTAACCATCCTTTCCTAGAAAACCGTTGTTTGGCTATGTCATCGCTTTTGCTCAGCCCCTCTTATAGCGTTGCTAGTTGCAGGTGAAGATGAAGTTTGTTCCTTGTTGGAACATGGATACTTTGGGATATCACAATATCTCTTGTTTAATTTAATGCACCTATATATTTGGCAAAGGGTGGAAGGCTCGGCCTTATGCCTGGTGTTTTGTTCCACTCTTGCCACCCTAGTTTCCGTCATACCGGTGTTATGTTCCTTGATTTTGCATTCCTTATGCGGTTGGGTGATTTATGGGACCCCCTTGACAGTTCGCTTTGAATAAAACTCCTCCAGCAAGGCCCAACCTTGGTTTTACCATTTGCCACCTAAGCCTTTTCCCTTGGGTTTTTGCGAGCCCGAGGGTCATCTTTATTACCCCGGGCGGTGCTCGTCGTGAGTGTTGGTCCAACTTTGTCGACCGCCGGGTACCGGGGCAACTCTGGGATGGCCTACCGGAAGTTTGGACAATCCGGTGTGCCCTGAGAATAAGATATGTGCAGCTCCTATCGGGATTTGTCGGCACAGTCGGGTGGCTTTGCTGGTCTTGTTTTACCATTGTCGAAACGTCTTGCAAACCGGGATTCCGAGACTGATCGGGTCTTCCCAGGAGAAGGTATATCCTTCGTTGACCGTGAGAGCTTATGATGGGCTAAGTTGGGACACCCCTGCAGGGTATTATCTTTCGAAAGCCGTTCCCGCGGTTATGAGGCAGATGGGAATTTGTTAACGTCCGGTTGTAGAGAACTTGACACTTGACTTAATTAAAATACATCAACCGCGTGTGTAGCCGTGATGGTCTCTTCTCGGTGGAGTCCGGGAAGTGAACACGGTTTGAGTTATGTATGTACGTAAGTAGTTTCAGGATCACTTCTTGATCACTTCTAGCTTCTCGACCGATGTGCTGCTTCTCTTCTCGCTCTCACTTGCGTATGTTAGCCACCATATATGCTTAGTGTTTGCTGCAGCTCTACCATATTACCCCTTCCCTACCTGCAAGCTTAAATAGTCTTGATCTCGCAGGTGTGAGATTGCTGAGTCCCCGTGGCTCACAGATTCTACCAAAACAGATGCAGGTACCGAGGATACCAGCGCAAGTGGCGCAACCGAGCTTAAGTGGGAGTTCGACGAGGACCTTGGTCGTTACTATGTTTCATTTCCAGATGATCAGTAGTGGGCCCAGTTGGGACGATCGGGGATCTAGCATTTGGGGTTGTCTTCTTTTCATTTGGATTTGACCATAGTCGGTCTATGAGTGTATTTTGAATGATGTATGACTTATTTATGTATTGTGTGAAGTGGCGATTGTAAGCCAACTCTCTTTATCCCATTCTTGTTTATTACATGGGATTGTGTGAAGATGACCCTTCTTGTGACAAAACCACCATGCGGTTATGCCTCTAAGTCGTGCTTCGACATGTGGGAGATATAGCCGCATCGTGGGTGTTACAAGTTGGTAATCAGAGCCATCCCCGACTTAGGAGCCCCCGGCTTGATTGTTTACTGGCATTGTTGAGTCTAGAACAAAAAATGTTTTGAGTCTTAGGATTATATATATCGGAGAGTAGGATTCTTTTTACTCCTCAGTCCCTTCGTCGCTCTGGTGAGGTCTCCTGACGTAGAAGTTTTGACTCTTCTCTCCTCAAATTTCACTAAAAAAAATTTGAGGATCACACGGGTATCTTGGAATCGTTCCGATGGTTTTGTGACGAGAACATTGTTCTTGGTGCCTCCTGGGGTTGTGGCAGTGTCCCGAGGAGTTGAGCTCTGAGGTGTTGTCGTCACAATTTTATCGTTGCGATTCGGAATACGAGTTTTGCCGACATCGAAAATCTCTTTTATGCGGTTGTTGGTGAGATAACCTCGGCGTCACCCGATCTTCGGGAGTTCAGAGTATTGCCATAGCTCGTATAATGGATGCTTTTCGAAGGTTGAGGTACACGATTTCCGAAGGTTTCTTGGTTATGTGTTGACGGATGGATACGGCTGGATGAAGGGATTGTTAGTTTGGGTGAGATATAATGCTTCCCCTGTATCCCCAACACCTGATTGCATAACCAGAAAGTTTCGGGAGTTTATAGGTGGCATTCAAGTAGCTCTAGCATTTCTTCCCGCAGATATTTGGTTTGTGATTGGGTAATCCTTACCACTTATTTGTTCCAGTTGTACCTTGTATATTTCATTCATCAACCCCTTATCAAGTGGCTTCTCACCTTAACGGACGTGATGTTTACTTTGGAATTCATTCGTTCATCCTTGTTCGAATGTTTATTGTGAAGACTATATGTTGCAATTTATATCCATTGATTCAACTTGTCTATCTGTCTATCAAGATGCTAATGGATGTCACCCTCTTTAGGATGGCTCCGCCAACGCGTCAGAATCCGAAATGCAATGATGGGAGTCAAGCGAACCCTCCACCTCCACCTCCGCCTCCGGAGGCATGGCAAGCTTTGATGGCAACCACAAACGCCAACGCTCAGTTGTTGATTCAGCTGATGCAAGAGCGTAACCAAGGCCAAGGCAACCAAGGGAATCAAGGTCAAGGGCAGTTCAACCATCAGCCTCAGTTTCCTACCCTCAACCAGTTCCTTGCAAATCAGCCGAAGTCTTTTAGCTACTGTGCCGAGGCCACAGACGCCGACGATTGGCTCGTGGATATCAACAAGCATTTCGAATGCAGCAATGTCAGGCCTGAGGACTACGTCAAGTTCGCTTATTTTCAACTCAAGGACCAAGTAGCTGATTGGTTCCAGCAATACAAAGATTCCAGAGGAGGTCGAGTGATTACTTGGACTGATTTCTGTCGGGACTTTAAAGCTCACCACATTCCTACCAGTGTTGTTGAGAGCAAGCGTGAGGAGTTCCGCAATCTCAAGCAAGGCAACATGTCGATGTCTGAATACAACAAGCAGTTTGAAACTTGCTCGCTTCGCTAAACAAGGCGTTCACGATGAAAAGAGTATGATCTATCAATTCAGAGGTGGCCTTAGAGAGGATCTGCAGTTAGCTCTCGTTCTTGTTGAGCCTACTCAGTTTGATCAATTCTACAACATGGCCCTCAAGCAAGAAGGTGCTCAGCTCAAGTGTGAGGCTTCTAAGAAGAGAATCAGGGATGCAGTTCAGTCTTCTTCTTCCTCTCAAGTGGCAGCTAAGCAGCAGAAGTTCTACCTTCCTCCTCCTCTGTTTCGTCAGTCTTACCAGCAGAAGAACTCAGGTGCTCGTGGATCTTCCCACCCACCCAACCCAGGCTATCAGAACAAGTCTAATTCTCAAGCTCCAAGTTCAAATGCTCCTTATCACCGTCCGCTCTCAGAGGTGACTTGCAACAAGTGCCAGCAGAAAGGTCACTACGCGAACAAGTGCTTCAACCAAAGGCGCCTTCATCCTCCTCCTCCTATGAGGTCTTCAAGCAATGTAGTGGTCAAGCATAATTCCAAGTTCGCAGAGGTCAACATGATGAATGCAGCTCAGGCAGGGGATTCTTCAGATGTGATCATGGGTAATCTTCCTATTAATGATATTCCTGCAAAAGTTCTTTTTGACATTGGTGCATCGCTTAGTTTCATCTCAAGACCATTTGCATCTAATCATGAGTTGTCTTTCCAAGATTTGCCTAGACCGTTAGCAGTTGTCTCTCCGGGTAAATGCATGAACACAAGCTACATGGTTCCGGATGTTTCTAACAAGATGGGCGACTATAGATTTCTGGCTAAACCAATTGTTCTTGGTGACTCGGATATTGATCTAATTCTCGGGATGGACTGGCTTTCTCAGCACAAAGCTCAACTTGATTGTGCTGCCAGGGAAATTCAATTGACACACTCTTCTAAGGATGTCATCATCTATGCCGCTTGTGACGAAACCATTCGGTTGTTTTCTCTCAATGAGAAGGGCGAGTTGGATGCTATCTCTCGAATTCCAGTCGTTTGTGAGTACCAAGATGTCTTTCCAGAAGAGCTTCCGGGTATGCCTCCTCATCGGCCAGTCGAGTTCGTTATTGATCTTGAGCCTGGAACTAAACCCGTTTGCAAGCGTCCTTACAAGCTTGGACCCAAGGAGCTGAAGGAATTGAAGAAATAGCTCGATGAACAAGAGCGTCTAGGTTTGATCAGACCGAGTTCATCTCCATGGGGTTGTGGAGTTCTTTTTGTCCAGAAGAAGGATGGCACGGACCGACTGTGCGTCGATTACCGTCCATTGAACAAGAATACAATCAAGAACAAGTATCCACTTCCCAACATCAATGAGCTTTTCGAGCAACTCAAAGGTGCTAAAGTATTCTCCAAGCTTGACCTTCGGATGGGTTATCATCAAATTTGCATTTGCGAACAAGATATTCCCAAGACAGCATTCAGAACAAGCTATGGTTCTTATGAATATATTGTCATGTCTTTCAGCCTTGTCAATGCTCCTCCAACATTCTCTCGTATGATGAACTTCATATTCAACCCTTACACCAATGAATTCATTCTAGTTTATCTCGATGATATTTTGGTCTTCTCCAAGAATAAGAAGGATCATGCCAAACATTTGCGACTAGTGCTCGACAAGCTCAGAGAGCATCAATTCTATGCGAAGTTTTCCAAATGTGAGTTCTGGCTTGAGGAAGTTCTTTATCTTGGTCACATCATCTCCGCCAAGGGTATTGCTGTTAATCCGGAGAAGGTGTCTGTAGTTGTGAATTGGGAACCTCCTCAGAATGTCAAGCAGCTCCGCAGTTTTCTTGGTCTTGCAAGCTATTGCCGAAGATTCGTTGAGAACTTCTCTAAGATTGCAAAGCCTCTTTCCAACCTCCTCCAGAAGCATGTTAAGTATGTCTGGACGCCTAAGTGCGACGTTGCTTTCAACACCCTCAAAGAGAAGCTAGTCACAGCTCCTGTCTTGACTCCTCCTGATGAATCCAAGCCATTCGAAGTTTTCTATGATGCTTCTCTTCAAGGTCTCGGTGTTGTGTTAATGCAAGAGAAGAAAGTTGTGGCCTATACCTCTCGTCAGTTGAAGCCCAACAAAAAGAACTACCCCACTCACGATCTTGAGTTGGCGGCAGTTGTCCATGCATTGATAACATGGAGACATCTCTTGTTGGGAAGGAAAGTGGACATTTTCACCGATCACAAGAGCCTCAAGTATATCTTCACTCAACCCAACCTCAACCTCAGACAAACTCGATGGGTCGAAATGATTCAAGAGTACAATCCAAGTATTGAATATACTCCTGGCAAGGCGAATGTGATTGCAGATGCTCTGAGCAAAAAGGCTTATTGCAACAGCTTAATTCTCAAGCCCTTCCAACCGGATCTTTGTGAAGCTTTCCGCAAACTGAATCTTCAAGTTGTTCCTCAAGGCTTTCTTCCCAACCTCATAGTCTCTCCTACTTTGGAAGATCAAATTCGTGAGGCACAACTCCTGGATACCATGGTGAAAAAGGTGAAACGTGGTATCGACAAGGGCATTTCGAAGTACAAGTGCTATCGCTTGGATGACAAAGATACTCTTTTCTTTGAGGACCGAATTGTGGTTCCTAAAGGTGATCTGAGAAAAGTCATTATGAACGAGGCACACAGTTCTCTTCTATCCATTCATCCTGGAAGTATGAAGATGTACCATCACCTCAAGCAGTCGTATTGGTGGACTCGAATGAAGCGAGAAATTGCTCAATTCGTGAACGAATGTGATGTCTGTAGAAGGGTGAAAGCAGAACACCAACGACCAGCTGGTCTCCTCCAACCTCTTGCTATTCCGGAATGGAAGTTTGATCATATCGAGATGGACTTCGTGACTGGATTTCCTAAGTCCAAGCGTGGAAATTATGCTATCTTCGTTGTCATTGACAAGCTTACTAAAGTGGCTCATTTTCTTCCTATCAAAGAATCTATCACAGCAGCTCAGCTGGCAGAGCTATACACCTCCAGAATTGTCTCCTTGCACGGCATTCCACAATTGATCTCTTCAGATCGAGCAAGCATCTTCACTTCTAAGTTCTGGGACTCCTTTCAGAAGGCCATGGGCACCAACATTCGTTTCAGCACAGCTTTCCATCCTCAAACAAGTGGCCAAGTCGAGCGAGTCAATCAAATCCTTGAAGATATGCTCAGGGCTTGTGTTATTTCTTTCGGTATGAACTGGGAAGATTGTCTTCCATATGCCGAGTTCTCCTACAACAACAGCTTCCAAGCGAGTTCGGGCAAGGCCCCATTCGAAATTCTCTATGGCAGAAAGTGTCGTACTCCTCTCAATTGGTCCAAGAGAGGTGAACGCCAACTTCTTGGCAACGACTTGATCACAGAAGCCGAAGAAATGTGCAAAGTCATTCCTGAGAATCTCACAGCCGCGCAATCGCGCCAGAAGAGCTATTATGATGACAAGCACCGTGATGTGGCTTTTGAAATCGGAGACCATGTCTACCTCCGTGTCTCTCCAATGAAAGGCACTCGTCGCTTCGGTATCAAAGGGAAGCTTACCCCTAGATACGTGGGTCCTTTCAAGATCATTGACAAAAGAGGCGACCTCGCCTATCAACTTGAGCTTCCGTCTAACTTTGCAAACGTGCACGATGTGTTTCACGTGTCACAGCTTCGCAAGTGCTTCAAGACTCCTAAGTGCACTATCAACTTCGAAGAAATTGACCTCCAAGAAGATCTCTCTTATCATGAGCACCCCATTTCTATTCTTGAAGAAACTGAGCGCAAGACTCGCAACAAGTCAATCAAATTCCTGAAAGTGAAGTGGTCACACCATTCGACTGAGAAGCCACCTGGGAGCGCGAGGATCACCTCCGTTCCGAATATTCGGAGTTCTTTCAGTCCTAGATCTCGGGTCGAGATCCTCTTGTAGTGGTGGAGTGTTGTAACACCCCGGATGTAACTTTCCATCTTTGTAACTCCAACTCTTGCCATTTTCGGCTATGTGCTATGGTATTCCCTCTGTGGTTGGGTTTTGTCTTTCGTTTTGCATTTTGTTCATGTCATGCATTTCATATCATGTCATCATGTGCATCTCATTTGCATACGTGTTCGTCTCATGCATCCGAGCATTTTCCCCGTTGTCCGTTTTGCAATCTGACACTCCTACATGCACCGGCGCATCCCTCTTGTCTCTTTTCGTGAGCGGGTGTTAAACGTTCTCGGAATGGACCGAGGCTTGCCAAGTGGCCTTGGTACACCACCGGTAGACCACCCGTCAAGTTTCGTGTCATTTGGAGCTCGTTAGACACTCCAACGGTTAACCGGGTAACCGCATAGGCCTCTTTTGGGTTGCAGCCCAACACCCCTCCAAAACAGCCCAATAACCCATCTAAGTCACTTACATGCTCTCCGTCGTCGGATCACGATCGTGTGGGCGAAAACTACACCTCATTTGGACTCTCCAAACTCCTCCTACCTATAAATATGTCCTCCCCGTCCAATTTTCGGGCAAAAACCCTAGTCACTCCTCCCCGCCACCACCGGACGCATCCGGACCGGGCCGGACACGTCCGCCCGCCGCCGCCCGGCGAACGTGCGCCGCCACATGGCGCGCCCACATCGTCGCGCCGCCCGGCCGCGAGGCTCGCAGGGGCCCCCAGCCCGCCTCGCCGCCGCCGCCCCAGCCCGAAGGCCTTCGGCTTCGGCCGCGCGCCGCCGCCCGCTCGGCGCCGCCTCCGCCGATCGCCGCCTGCCGCACCTCCGCCTCGGCGCCGCGCCCGCCGTCGATCGCCGCCGCGCCGCCCGGCCCGCCGCCGCCTCCGCCCGGTGCGGATCCGGCGGATCCGCCTCCCCGTCCAACTCCGGCGACCGCGTCGCCCCAACTCCGGCGAGCTCGCACCGGCCCGCCTCGATCCGTGCGCCCGTTCCAGATCCACCCTAGGTTGACCTCGTTTTCCTCCAAGTCTGAAGTATTTTTAAGCCATATTCATTGCATCATAACTCCGTCATCGTAGCTCTGTTTCATGCGCACAATATATCTAAGTGTTCATCAGGATGTGCTCTTCATTTTGTTCCATTGGGCCATGTTTATTTGAGGTCATCTAGATGCCTGAATCTCTGATGCAAGAGTGCTATATGATGTTAGTTTCGGATTCTTAACAGAATGTCTGCATTTGTCATTTTTGCTACATTTATCGTGTGCATCTTATGGGAATGAGCTCTACATGTGTTCTGTACTATGCCATGCCATGTTTACAGAGGTGCTTGCCATGTATTTTTGTGATCAATGTGGTGACTAGAACAAGCATGCAAAATAGGCTTCGTGATGTTGCTGATTTCAGTCCCTGTTCTGCTGTTATTTTTATGCCATGTAAACTTGATGCTACAGAGAGATCCATGCATATTTTGAGATACTTCAGTAAGGATGTTTTGAACATATGGTTATGCTATATCCATTCATGCCCCTGTTTGCAATTATGGAGTAGTCTAGCATGTCATTTTCTTGCTCTACTTTTGCTATAAAATGTTTCCTGGCAGATTGTTTACATGATATTCAATTTTGCCAAGGTTGTTGTAGTTGATCCTTGCGCGATATGATCTTGTTCTTGCCATGTTTAGTTTCATAAACATGTATTATTTCTGGTGATATGCTTATCTTGTCATTCAATGACTTGTGGTGAGTGAATCAAGCTCGCAAAGATGCCTTCGTAATGCTGTTAATGCCATGCTCTGTTTCCTGAATCTGTTAGCGAAACTTGCTATGTTTACATGGGTGCCATCATATCTTTTGGTCCTTTTGGGCTCATGGTCAGTAAGGGACTTTTGTTCTATGCTTTGAGTAGTATCACTCCATGCCTTAAGTTTCTACGATGTGTTCCTATAGCATGATGTTTTATTGCTCTAAAAATTGCTTCCTGATGCTGTTTCTGCCATGTTAGTGAAGTTTGTGCTGCTGTTATCTTTTGCACTTTTGCCATGGTTGTTTGAACCTGTTAATGTGTGAATTAGCCGTAGCTCAGTGTACATCTTTTGTCAAGCATCTCCTGTAGATCACTGCCATATGCTTTGTTTTTATGTTGGGGTGTTGTAGCATAGTTCTTGATGTATTCTAAGTGCTATCTTGCTGTTAATCGCAGAATTGTGTCATTCTTGTTTTGCTTGCCATTTGCAAACCGTGCATCCGATTCCGGTGATCTTTATGTCGATTTCAACCGAAATCACCTCATCTTTCCAGCGGCATACTTGGTTTGCCAAGTTGATGCCTTGTTCATCATTTTCCCTTCCGGAGCACGCATAAGCATTGCATATCACATCTCGCATATCATGCCATGTATTGCATCATGTTGCTTGTGCATTGCACCGTGATTTATTGTGGTTCCATTGCTTGTGTTCTTGCTTTGGGTAGAGCCAGGAGACGAGTACGTGCACGAGGAACCTGTTGAGTACGCTAACGAGGATCAAGCTTTCGACAACTCTGAGAACCTTGCAGGCAAGATGACCATACCCTCGATATCACTTCTATCTTTGCTTTGCTAGTTGCTCGCTCTATCGCTATGTTAGCTCTACCTACCACTTGTTTATCATGCCTCCCATATTGCCATGTCAAGCCTCTAACCATCCTTTCCTAGCAAACCGTTGTTTGGCTATGTCACCGCTTTTGCTCAGCCCCTCTTATAGCGTTGCTAGTTGCAGGTGAAGATGAAGTTTGTTCCTTGTTGGAACATGGATACTTTGGGATATCACAATATCTCTTGTTTAATTTAATGCACCTATATATTTGGTAAAGGGTGGAAGGCTCAGCCTTATGCCTGGTGTTTTGTTCCACTCTTGCCACCCTAGTTTCCGTCATACCGGTGTTATGTTCCTTGATTTTGCGTTCCTTACGCGGTTGGGTGATTTATGGGACCCCCTTGACAGTTCGCTTTGAATAAAACTCCTCCAGCAAGGCCCAACCTTGGTTTTACCATTTGCCACCTAAGCCTTTTCCCTTGGGTTTTCGCGAGCCCGAGGGTCATCTTTATTTACCCCGGGCGGTGCTCGTCGTGAGTGTTGGTCCAACCTGTCAGCCGCCGGTGGCCACCAGGGGCAACTCTGGGATGGCCTACCGGAAGTTTGGACAATCCGGTGTGCCCTGAGAACAAGATATGTGCAGCTCCTATCGGGATTTGTCAGCACAGTCGGGTGGCTTTGCTGGTCTTGTTTTACCATTGTCGAAACGTCTTGCGAACCGGGATTCTGAGACTGATCGGGTCTTCCCGAGTGAAGGTATATCCTTCGTTGACCATGAGAGCTTATGATGGGCTAAGTTGGGACACCCCTGCAGGGTATTATCTTTCGAAAGCCGTGCCCGCAGCTATGAGGCAGATGGGAATTTGTTAACGTCCGGTTGTAGAGAACTTGACACTTGACTTAATTAAAATGCATCAACCGCGTGTGTAGCCATGATGGTTTCTTCTCGGCGGAGTCCGGGAAGTGTACACGGTTTGAGTTATGTATGTACGTAAGTAGTTCAGGATCACTTCTTGATCACTTCTAGCTTCTCGACCGATGCGCTGCTTCTCTTCTCGCTCTCACTTGCGTATGTTAGCCACCATATATGCTTAGTGCTTGCTGCAGCTCCACCATATTACCCCTTTCCTACCTGCAAGCTTAAATAGTCTTGATCTTGCGGGTGTGAGATTGCTGAGTCCCTGTGGCTCACAGATTCTACCAAAACAGATGCAGGTACCGAGGATACCAGCGCAAGTGGCGCAACCGAGCTTAAGTGGGAGTTTGACGAGGACCTTGGTCGTTACTATGTTTCGTTTCCAGATGATCAGTAGTAGGCCCAGTTGGGACGATCGGGGATCTAGCATTTGGGGTTGTCTTCTTTTCATTTGGATTTGACCGTAGTCGGTCTATGAGTGTATTTTGAATGATGTATGACATATTTATGTATTGTGTGAAGTGGCGATTGTAAGCCAACTCTCTTTATCCCATTCTTGTTCATTACATGGGATTGTGTGAAGATGACGCTTCTTGCGACAAAACCACCATGCGGTTATGCCTCTAAGTCGTGCTTCGACACGTGGGAGATATAGCCGCGTCGTGGGTGTTACAGAAGGGCACGTGTGGTAGTAGAGGCATGCATGTGTGGTAGTAGAGGCATGCACGTAGCATGTACACATACGTACAGCGGCGAGGGTGCAAGAAAGTAAATACGGTCACGTACGTACATACGGGCGAGGTCTCGAATGCCTACTCGTGCATACGTACGGCTAGGGCTCGTGTACACGACTGGGTCGGAACGGAGAAACTGCATCATTGTCGTGTTCATGGGGAGGCAACGGAATGCGCTGTGTTCATCGGGAGGCAACGGAACACGTGCTGTTCATCGAGAGCCAACCGGCTTGGATGGAACAGGCGATGGAAACGAGGCCTGGCATACCGCAGAACGGAGGAAACGGCCTTGTGTTCGACCGGCCATGGTGAAAACAAGATCATATTCATCGGGAGGGGTCTGGCGTACCGCAAAACCGAGGAAACGGACCTCCTATGGTCGAAACGGGGTCCTGTTGATTGGGAGGGGTGCAGCATACCGCAAAACGGAGGAAACGGATTTGTGTTGGGGTGCTACGGTTGAAACGGGGGCCCTGTTCATCGGGAGGGGTGTGGCGTACAGCAAAACGGGACTCCACGGGATACTGTTCATCTCCACCGTCGACCTCCTCCAGCCACCACGGGCTATTGTTCATCTACCGTTGACCTCCTCCAGCCTCCACCTGCAATTGTTCATCCACGGGCTCCTGTTCATCCAGCCTCCACCGCACGCTCCTCCACCGGCTACTGTTCAACCAGCCCTCTCCACGGGGGTCCTGTTCAACCACCCCTCCATGGGGCTACTGTTCATCCAGCCCTCCACCGGCTACTGTTCAACCAGCCCTCACCGGCTACTATTCATCCAGCCCTCCACGGGGTCCTGTTCATCCATCCCTCCACGGGGTCCTGTTCATCCACCGGCTCGATCGATCGGGGTACCGTTTATCCAGCAGCAACGGCCTCTACTACCACGGGTTCCTGTTCATCCAACTCCCACCAGGAACTGTTCATCCAAACCCCCTCAACAACGCTCATTGTTCATCCAGATGCAGCATCGATTGGCTTCAGTTAGCAGCAGTAGCGAAGGAATCACACTCGGGTTAAGTTAATAGCAAGGGATCGATTGATCGCTCAGGTTCAGTAACGCGTAGCATGCAGTGCAATCGCTCGGGTTCAGTTAGAGACCAACACCTCGCTTGGGTTCAGTTATAGCCCAACGCCTCACTGAAAGTACATGTAGTCCCCATGTGTGGTTTTGGTAATTAATTAATGACAATCCTTATGGACTAATGTTTGCATTGAGATATACATTTGAAGATTAGTCCCATTGGAAAATGATTGAAGAATAATGGAAGAAAACTCCTTTGAAGCAACAATTACATAGAGATGATCAAAATGGAGTTCATTGGAGTATCTTAAGGGTTGCCATGCTTAGAGCTATGGTTTGAGCCATAATGGATCAAGATCTTAAAAAGGATGGTTCGAATGATGAATTCTAGGAGTGGCTCAAAGATATGATCATAATGGACTCATGTGTTGAGTCATGATTGAGCAAGCTATTCAAGTGAAGAATTCAATATATCCTTCATGACGTCAAGATTAAACATGGAGTAGAGATATCGGTTGACCAAGTTGAAGCTCGGAGATTGAACTCTAAATGGTCAACGCACGAGCGCAAATGATGCACCACATAAGATCTTGTGGTATGATAAGAAATTATCAATTGCACTCTGTGTACTAACCCATACTATGTGTTGTCTATGTTTTCGAGGGTTAGGTGATTCTCATGGGCTCGCACTGAGAGAGAGAGAGAGAGAGAGAGAGAGAGAGAGAGATTTCAAGTGTCTATGAGAGGATAACATCAAGTGTTGGTGATCATGGTTGATAAGGGCAAGTTCAAGATAACCATCCCGAGGGATTACATGCTTGAAGCTTGTGGATGATCACATGATGGGCAAGTGAAGATGAATACAAAGCAAGGCCTCCCATATGTGGGAGCTACTTGAAGACTTCACCAATGTCTTGCCTTCAACTTGAGCCAAGAAGAAACATAAACATCAAGCTCAAGTTAAAGGCTTGAGTCAAAGGTATTAGTTCCTTTGGCGTTAGTGTTGTGGAGAGATGACCACCGAAGAAAAATATACACTCAAGAATGGTTCTCGGTAGCTATGTAGTATAGCTCTTTTATGACTCTTGAGTTATAGGGATCCCGCACTATTAAGAGGGGATCAAAGGGGTTAGTGCTAGATTTACTTAAGTCAACTTCTTCTATTTCTACTTCCTCACATCATATTCCAACATAGGCATATTTCACTCCTATCCAACACAATTCCACTCATATCCTATATACCAAATAAATCCATAGCCAACTAGGTTCCCCAAAATATATGATCTAACCTTTGCATACTTTGCATCCTCCATTTTGGTTTATATTGGGTGGTTCTCTATGTGAGGACTGGAGCTTTTCCATAGCTTCAAACGAGCCCAAGATCATCAAAATCGAGTCCGGATGAGAAAGTTATGGATGTTTTACTTTTGGGGCGCTGCAGTTTTGTGTTGGCCGGATAATCGGGACTTGGCCGGAAATCCGGCCGTAGATGTCGAAACCGTGTTGAAATGCTGGTTGTGTCCTCCGGATGTCCGCAACTTGGCAGATGTCCGGGGCCCCAACTTGGGCCAGATGTCGGGCTTTGGCGGATGTCCGCCCATGTACTTTGGCCTCTGTTTTCACATGCGTGTGTGCATTTCTCAGCCACCGGATGTCCGGCCCTTGCCCGGATGTCCGGCCCAACACAGCCACTTATTCACAAACGGCTAGTTTTCTAGGCTTGCTATATATACCCCTCTACTAATCCGGTAGAGGGTTGAGAAACACATTCATATGAACCCTAGAACACAAAAAGGCTCCCTCTCACTTCTCCTACACCAAATCTTAGATCCCAGAGAGATTCGTGAGAGTACTTGAGAGATTTTCCAATCAAGTGATAGATCCACTCCCTCTCCCTCTCTTGACAAAAGGAATTCGTGATTTGAGCAAGTCTTGAGCATTTCCCCTTTGTTCTTGTTACTCTTGGAGGTTGGAGACTCCTAGGCGATAGGAGTGCTCCGGTGAGGAATCAACTTGTGATTTGTCCCTCGGAAAGTTTGTGAAGGTCTGGAGGCCGCCTCAAGGTCTACCACTAGTGGCTGAGAATCGCCATCGTGGTGATATCTCAAGGAGAATAGGGTGAGCCTTCGTGGCGCTGGTGTGCCTTCGTGGTAACATCCACCTCTCTAACGGTGACTAGCTTCCCTCCAAGGAAGTGAACATCGGGATACATCCTCGTCTCCATGACTTTGGTTATCCCTAACCCTAACTCCTTACTTGTGGTTTACTTTGTTCATTTGACCGTGCATTCACTATATCTTGTTGTCCTCATTATATTGTGGTGGTTGATTATATTGTGTTGGCCATTTCCTTGTAGAGATTATTTAGGCCTACACTTCATATTCCGCAATTCATACTTGCTACTATTGATATACATTGTGATTAGTGTGAATTGCTAACTTGTGTTATAAACTTCCATATATTGTGATATTGCTCAAGTAAGTTTGTGTAACTTACTTGAGTTTGCTTGTATCATTCAATTCCATATATTATGATACATTTTGTGTAAGCTTGTATTGCTTACTTGTGGTTGTGTGTATTATTCATTTCCATACCTCGTGATATACACTGAGTAAGTTTGTGTGACTTACTTGTGCTTACTCATATCCTCGTTGTTCTCATCTTGTTTATGCTAAGTTATTGGTGCACTTAGTGAGCCTAGTATATTTAGGATTTGTGCTTGAAAGTTATCCGCTTAGTTTATTTCTGCATTAGGATATAGCCAAATCCATAAAAGATTTTAAAACGCCTATTCACCCCCCCCCCCTCTAGGCCACATCATGGTCCTTTCAATTGGTATCAGAGCTAGGTCTCTCCTTATTAGGCTTAACCGCCTAGAGAGTAACGATGTCGACTAGTGAACTAGTGCACGATGTCACATTTTGTTTTAATGGCACAAATTACATTATGTGGAGATTACGCATGCTTTGTCACTTTCGGGCCATGGGTCCAAATGCTTTGCGGATTGTGGTTGTAGGGAATTCTAATCTAAAGGATGGACAATCTCCATCACTTGATGATATGCATCTTGATTGTGAAGCTTTAAGTTTCATTCACCAAGCTATAACCTTCGAGGTGTTCAAGTCAATCTCGTCTTGCTCGTTGGCTGATGAGGCTTGGACCAAAATTGAAGATATATATGGTGTGTCCAATCTTGATGAAGACAATATTATTTTCAAGGAGTTAATGGAGGAGTTCTCCACATTTCTAAATCATGAAGAGCTCTCTATTGCTTCCACCTCCGATTACTTGCATACCTCAACATCTTTCACTTCACCAACATGTGGCATACCACAAGGTAATGACATGGTGAGTGAAGAAATATCTCGTGATGATGGTATTAAGATCATCATTGATGATCTTGCTTATGTTGATACTAGTGATGTATCTTCTATGGACATGATCATATCTAACACCAAAAACATCGTACATTCTTGTGTAGAGAGTCCATGCATATCATCTAATGATGCACTCATAAATTCTTGTGATGATATGCTTGGTCGTTTGTGTTGCCATATTCAAAATATCGTGATTCCCTCTAGTTCTATTTGTGAAACTAACCATGTAGAGGAAATAAATAAAAATGAGGCATGCTTGGTTGATGAAGAACCCTCTTCTCCAAAAGAATCATCATCAACCCCTTGTGTTCACATGTGCCTCATGGCAAGAGGTAATGACGAGGTATCATCTTCTCTTAGTGACAATGATGATAGTTGTAATGAGGAAGATGATGAAGTCTTGACTCAAAATCTCTATGAGATTGTGAAAACAATTCGTAGAGCTAAAAATAACACTTATAAAAGGTTCCAAGATGTTCTTTCTTGCTTTCAAAAACGTAATGACTTATTTCTTTATGAGCAAGCAAAAAGTGAACAACTGGAACATGAACTTGCTATGTCTCATCAATGTCTTAGTGACTTGAGGTCTTTAAAAGAAGAGATTGAAGTTACGCATTGTAAACTTAAAGAGGATTTTGAGCCCCTTGACCTTGACTACAAGAAGGTCAAAGGAGAGCTCATCAAACTCTCTAAGTCTCATGAGGAACTTCAAGCTACTCATGCGGAGTCTCTAGCTTCTACATGCTCCTCTCATATTGATAATGATGCTTGTGCTACTAAATCTATCTTGTGTGAAGCATCGATATTAAAAGAAAATGTTGACCTAAGGACTCAACTTGATTTGCTAACTAGCAACTATGGGAAATTGGAAGAAAGTTATGAAAAGCTCTCGGGCACTCATGAGGATCTTATAATCTCTCATGATGGGCTAAAGTTAGCTCATGAGGCTATGTGGACTAAGGTAAAATCGTGTGAGTCTCATGTGGATATTAGCACATCTTCTACTCGAAATGCCTTATTGCCATGTGCTAGTCCTTGCAATTCCTCTCTACACGATATTGGTACATCTTGTGATGAATTTCTCACCATGCCTTGTTGCTCTAACAATGAAGTTTCTACTTCCTCTAGTTCTTTTGTTCATACTAACCTTGTAGAGGAAAATAAAGAGCTCAAGGCCCAAGTCACCAGTTTGAAGAAAGACTTGGAAAAATATTGTGATAATATCTTGAGTGTGCAAAAGGACCCTCAAGACAAAATTGGACTTGATTTCATCTCCAACAAGAAGAAGTCCAAGAACAAGAAGAAGGGACGAGATCAAGTCAAGAATTCGGCCAACATTATTTGCTTCAAGTGCAAGAATGTTGGACACCATGTGAGATCTTGTCCATTGAAGAAGAAGGCTTCAAGTGTGAAGCATCAAGGGAAGTGGCCTCAAGTTCAATATCAAGATAATGAAAGGCCTCTTCCCATGCCTAACCAAGATAATGCCCTCCAAGTTGAAAAGGTAAAGAAGAAGAGAAAGGGGAGCACATGTTGCTATATTTGCCGTAAGAAGGGACACATAGCTTCATCTTGTCCCAACGGTAACATGTCTAAGCCTCCTGTAGTCAATAATCATTAATTGCTAAGGAAGGATATTGTTGGCAATGTGTTTGCCAAGTTTGTGGGTTCCCAAAGAAGTTTGAAAGTGGACAAGACCATTTGGGTTGCCAAGCCTATTGTTACTAACTTCTTAGGACCCAACTTGGTTGGGGACCATCAAGCTCAAACTTGATCAACAGGTGTGTGGAGGGCATTGGAGACTTGGCTACTTCATGAAGAAAAATTATTTTCACCATATGTTATGGTTAATGCCAAGTCAAGTGGATTATCATCATATCTATCAATCCAATGCTCCTCTTTGCGGTAACTTGTACTTGCATTGTTTACATTGAAAGTTACTATGTCCCTTGCATGTTTTAGTTTTTGTACCTAGCATGTGCTTTTATAGTTGTGCTTCCTAGTATGCTTGATTTGTGTTATCTAGCATGTGTAGGTCACAATGCACTTCATATATTTGTGCATGTGTGGTTTCAAGCATTTATTGCTTCATTAGTTGAATCTTCCTTAGCTGGATCATCACATTATGGGGGAGTGCTATGTTTTACGGATATCACAAACCTTAAATGTGTATGTATGTGGGATACCACCTAGTATTGTTAGTGCAATATTATCTAGGTACTATGTGGTATGTAAAGCTCATTTGAAACTCAAATTCTCATCCATTAATTATCCTTAGTTGGGTTTCATTTGCTTCTTGTGGATAATACATGGATCATCATATTATGGGGGAGTGATATGCTTTGTGCATATCACAATCCTTGTTAATATGAACAATTGAGGGATGCCACCTAGAATTTATATTTGAGATTATCTTATATCTCCGTGGCATGCAATGTCTTGTTTACGTATGGCATTCTTGTGCGGTTTTGCCCATGGTTATATCTAAAATCATATTTGGAAAATCATTTGATTAAAGCTATTCCAATTATTTCTTTACATGATTATCTATCTAGTCGGAATGTTAATATTATGCTATCCAAGCATTGTGGTTATTTCTAAAACTCTCATGTTATGCTTGTGTTAGTATAGATGATCATGTACTTATTTGGTTTCTACACCGAATGATGACCCGAAATACCATTCTGTTCGAACTCATCTTATTGCTCTATATGAGAGTTTGTTTTCTCATTGTTTATAGTTTCCTATATCTACTTGAGTGAGATATTCCTATGAGTATGTGTGCAATGCATATCTTATATGCTCATTTTTTTTCCTTGGTTCATATGTTGAACTATGTGTGCTATCATATGTTGATTTGTCACTTTGATTCATTTTGGACAACATGAATGACTAGTGATGTTATTGGAAGTATTAACGGTTATGTGGTCATTTGTCCAATTTGTATCTCCCTGGATTTTGGTAGGCTTGTGCATGCATATTTACTATGTGTAAATTCACATGCCTTGTTTGCCTTATTTGATCCAATATATATATATGGTAAATCCATCAAATTCTTAATAGCTATGATGTGCATGAAATTCAAATTCATATCAATAGGCACATATTTAAGTGGTTTTACCCTATGTGTTGTAGTTATGCTAACTACTTCGGACCCAATAAGTTTGGGGACCATATTTTACTTAAAATGTTTTAGGTTCATTTGAGAAGCATTGGGTGCTTGGCTTATTAATGAAGGTGGTGGCACTATGAGGAAATTAGAGCCAAGCTTGGACATTTTATTGATCTACAACTTCATACCAATGCTATCTCGGTAACAAGTATTTACTTCATGCATATATATATAGAAATGAGGTCAGCCTTGTGTAGGTTGCATCATGGCATGAATTTGTTGACTTGTTCCTGTGATACTTGTTTCCTTTCTCAAAGCATCCCAACAATGATCTCTTGTTGCTAGCTGTGATGTCTTTGATGGTTATGTGTTTGGAGTTCATTAATATACAATAAGATTATATTAAGCCATGTGCTATGCTTTCAAGCAAAGATCTCATTGGTATATTATATGTCTCCCGTTTGGATATCTTATTCCTTCCTTTTGTAACTATTTTATGTGTACATCCTCTGTGTGGATATCATCTACCTAGTATCTTATACACGTGAGAGAAGTTACATCTCTAGTTGATATCCCTTTTCTTTCATGTCCGCCATTTCATTCACTTTTTATATCTTTGGTGGCCATTGGAAGCATTTGTTGTATGAGTCGTGTCTTACCTCTTTGCATCTTAGTCCACTCATGTTTGGTGAAGATTATTTTCCTCGTGCTTGTCTTGACAAGCCTATTATTTCCTATCTTCATCATGGGTTGTCACAAGATTCGATTTTAGTTTGCTATTAGTGAGCTTGTGAACCCATTTGCTTGATGTGTGTGTGACTTTCTTAACTTCGTTTGAGTGGAAAGGACATGTCTTGCACTTTGTATCTCATTTACTCAAGACTATGTTGATGCTTAATTCCCATCCTTATAATAGTCTTCTCAAGTGCTTTGACGTGACTCTCGCACATCATGTTGGTTATGCCTATTCTTAGGTTGCCTCATGTACATATTGCTCAACCATATGTTTGTTGCAAATGCTAGGCTTCTTTTCTTATCTATGTTTGCTTGCAATCATTGTGTGTTCCTATTGATTTTGGGGGAGTGATGATCCTACTTTGTGCACTTGTATCCAAATAAAAAATCCTAAATTGTGCACAAATCATGGGGAGCTTCTCTATTTTCCTTAGAACACTCCTTTACCCAAATCGTAATATTCTTTTATCCATTTGGCTCGTCAGATCTTTTGATTGCTTGCTTCACTTTGTGTTATGCAAATGAGATCAATTTGTGCCATGAGCTTTGTGCCATGTACCTTGCTATTATGACTAGGCTCAAGTTGTATAATTGTGGATTCACTTGTGGATATCATGTTCTTATCAATTGCAACCTTTCTTTTTGTGTATACGAGTTTCTTTATGGACACATATCATGATTATTATTGGACACATAGAAATTTTTATACATGAAAAAGTTCATATCTTCGTATCTAATTGCATTCTATAGATTCCGAGCTCCTTTAATTGTTCATCATTGAATATGTGCATTTGTTTTCACTCACATGTTGTGATATGCACACATCAAGGACGAACTCATACTATATTGGTCTGCTAGATGTTTTGTCTTCCATTTTGGCATTTGGTGCCAATGGGGGAGAAGTTTAGAGGGTTTAAGATAAATATCTTTTGTAGTTCTTGTTGTCACTCATGCATATCTACCCTTGTTATATATTCTTATTGCATGAATGAGTATTGTATATAGAGAAATCTCCTCCTAGTTTATGTCAACCGATATATGCAATGACATTCAAAGTTCATTCACACATGCATATATTGTGGGGGAGTTTGCTATGTATACTATGGGTGTACTATCATCAAATGCTTATGTAGTGTCTTGATGATAGTACAACCATCCCAAGTATACAATTTATCCTCGGATAAATTGCATGATTGTTAAAAAATTCATTATATAAACCCTCTTGTTGAGATTGTCATCAATTACCAAAATGGGGGAGATTGAAAGTACATGTAGTCCTCATGTGTGATTTTGGTAATTAATTAATGACAATCCTTATGGACTAATGTTTGCATTGAGATATACATTTGAAGATTAGTCCCATTGGAAAATGATTGAAGAATAATGGAAGAAAACTCCTTTGAAGCAACAATTACATCAAGATGATCAAAATAGAGTTCATTGGAGTATCTTAAGGGTTGCCATGCTTAGAGCTATGGTTTGAGCCATAATGGATCAAGATCTTAAAAAGGATGATTCGAATGATGAATTCTAGGAGTGGCTCAAAGATATGATCATAATGGACTCATGTGTTGAGTCATGATTGAGCAAGCTATTCAAGTGAAGAATTCAATATATCCTTCATGACGTCAAGATTAAACATGGAGTAGAGATATCGGTTGACCAAGTTGAAGCTCGGAGATTGAACTCTAAATGGTCAACACACGAGCGCAAATGATGCACCACATAAGATCTTGTGGTATGATAAGAAATTATCAATTGCACTCTGTGTACTAACCCATACTGTGATTCTCATGGGCTCGCATCGAGAGAGAGAGAGAGAGAGAGAGAGAGAGAGAGAGATTTCAAGTGTCTATGAGAGGATAACATCAAGTGTTGGTGATCAAGGTTGATAAGGGCAAGTTCAAGATAACCATCCCGAGGGGTTACATGCTTGAAGCTTGTGGATGATCACATGATGGGCAAATGAAGATGAATACAAAGCAAGGCCTCCCATATGTGGGAGCTACTTGAAGACTTCACCAATGTCTTGCCTTCAACTTGAGCCAAGGAGAAACATAAACATCAAGCTCAAGTTAAAGGCTTGAGTCAAAGGTATTAGTTCCTTTGGCGTTAGTGTTGTGGAGAGATGACCACCGAAGAAAAATATACACTCAAGAATGGTTCTCGATAGCTATGTAGTATAGCTCTTTTATGTTTCTTGAGTTATAGGGATCCCGCACTATTAAGAGGGGATCAAAGGGGTTAGTGCTAGATTTGCTCAAGTCAACATCTTCTATTTCTACTTCCTCACATCATATTCCAACATAAGCATATTTCACTCCTATCCAACACAATTCCACTCATATCCTATATACCAAATAAATCCATAGCCAACTAGGTTCCCCAAAATATATGATCTAACCTTTGCATACTTTGCATCCTCCATTTTGGTTTATATTGGGTGGTTCTCTATGTGAGGACCTGGAGCTTTTCCATAGCTTCAAAACGAGCCCAAGATCATCAAAATCGGAGTCCGGATGAGAAAGTTATGGATGTTTTACTTTGGGGCGCTGCAATTTTTGTGTTGGCCGGATATCCGGGACTTTGCCCGGAAATCCGGCCGTAGATGTCCAGAACCGAGTTGAAATGCTGGTTGTGTCCTCCGGATGTCCGGCAACTTCGGCCAGATGTCCGGGGCCCCAACTTGGGCCAGATGTCCGGGCTTTGGCCAGATGTCCGGCCCTGTACTCTGGCCTCTGTTTTTCACATGCGTGTGTGTGCATTTCTCAGCCACGGATGTCCGGCCCTTGCCCGGATGTCCGGCCCAACACAGCCACTTATTCACAAACGGCTAGTTTTCTAGGCTTGCTATATATACCCCTCTACTAATCCGGTAGAGGGTTGAGCAACACATTCATATGAACCCTAGAACACAAAAAGGCTCCCTCTCACTTCTCCTACACCAAATCTTAGATCCTAGAGAGATTCGTGAGAGTTCTTGAGAGATTTTCCAATCAAGTGATAGATCCACTCTCTCTCCCTCTCTTGACCAAAGGAATTCGTGATTTGAGCAAGTCTTGAGCATTTCCCCTTTGTTCTTGTTACTCTTGGAGGTTGGAGACTCCTAGGCGATAGGAGTGCTCCGGTGAGGAATCAACTTGTGATTTGTCCCCCGGAAAGTTTGTGAAGGTTTGGAGGCCGCCTCAAGGTCTACCACTAGTGGTTGAGAATCGCCTTCGTGGTGATATCTCAAGGAGAATAGGGTGAGCCTTCGTGGCGTTGGTGTGCCTTCGTGGTAACATCCACCTCTCTAACGGTGACTAGCTTCCCTCCAAGGAAGTGAACATCGGGATACATCCTCGTCTCCGTGACTTTGGTTATCCCTAACCCTAACTCCTTACTTGTGGTTTACTTTGGTCATTTGACTGTGCATTCACGATATCTTGTTGTCCTCATTATATTGTGGTGATTGATTATATTGTGTTGGCCATTTCCTTGTAGAGATTATTTAGGCCTACACTTAATATTCCGCAATTCATACTTGCTACTATTGATATACATTGTGATTAGTGTGAATTGCTAACTTGTGTTATAAACTTCCATATATTGTGATATTGCTCAAGTAAGTTTGTCTAACTTACTTGAGTTTGCTTGTATCATTCAATTCCATATATTGTGATACAATTTGTGTAAGCTTGTATTGCTTACTTGTGGTTGTGTGTATTATTCATTTCCATACCTCGTGATATACACTGAGTAAGTTTGTGTGACTTACTTGTGCTTACTCATATCCTCGTTGTTCTCATCTTGTTTATGCTAAGTTGTTGGTGCACTTAGTGAGCCTAGTATATTTAGGATTTTTGCTTGAAAAGTATCCACTTAGTTTATCTTCGCATTAGGATATAGCCAAATCCGTAAAAGATTTTAAAACGCCTATTCACACCCCCCCCTCTAGGCTACATCGTGGTCCTTTCACTCGCACACACGCGCGTACGTACGAGAGAAACGTGCATCGCTTGGCTCCCGACCACCCACCGTAACCGGGAATTCCCCGATATTTTCCTCGCCCTCGCTTCTACCACGGTTTTTCCGTCATGGACGACCCAAAGAATGTCTTGCAGCTGCGTCTCCGGCCTTCCCAGGACGAAAAGCCCATTTTCTGTCATGATTTTTTTGTCGTAGAAGTAGGAACCCACCACACCTATGATGATACCGGGTTTTGTCACAATTATCGTCATAGAAGTGTCATAAGTATGACAGAAAAAAAAATTGTTCGGCCCAAAATGTCACGGATGTGTCTTTTTTTGTAGTGTGTCATTGTGTAATCCCATCATGAAGTGTAACTTCATTGAAATGGGGTCGTCCATGCCGGCTCGTCGCAAGCTTTCTTCATCTCCTTGGAGTATTCGTCGAGGGACTTGGATCCTTGGATGGTGTTCTCCAATTGGCGTAGAAGTTGTTTCGTGTAGGTTGGAGGCACGAACTCTCGCCGCATAGCTCTCTTTGTCTTGGGCCAACTCATGTCATAGCTCTCTGACTGTGTGTGAAGCCACCATGTGTACGCGTAGTCATGGAAGTTCCTTGTGGCACACTTCACTTGATCTTCGGGACGAACTTGATGTAGCTTGAGGTAGTCGTCCATTAGGTGCTCCCACTCGAGATACTCCTCGGGTTCTTGAGTCACATAGAAAGGAATCTTGTGGTCGGTGTCGAGGTCGTAGTAGCTCATGGAAGTCGTGGACTTGAGCTTGGGGAGCTTCTCTTAAGCGTAGTCTTGAGGTGCTTGTTAGCGAAGATGACGTATATCCGAAGGCGAAGATGCCTTGAAGTCGCTTGGCGAAGATGTTGAGGGAGATGGGAAGTCGTTGAGCAGTTGTTGGTGTTGAGCTCTTGACCTTCACGTTCTTGTTGGTGATGGTGTCGATGCCAATGTGATCTTGCCGGAGATGGTAGCTCGGAGGCGTGTGCTCTTGAGCGTCTTCTCGAAGATGAGGAAGATCGCTTGTAGGACTTGATGAGGGCTTTGATGTCCTCCATTTGAGATTGCATCTTGGCGTTGGTGGAGTTTTTCGTGGCATCGAACTCATCGTCGTTGTTGTAGACCGAAGGTGAAATGCCTTGCCTATCCATCACAAGACTCGAGTAGAGGTGAGTAGGAAATGAGATAAACAATACCAAGTTACCTTTTCCCAAAGTTTAGAATGTATCCCGTTTCACTCAATGTGAAATGAAAGAATAGTGGAATTGGTACCGGACTTGTTCACTCACACCTATCAAGTAAAGCTTATGGAGTAGCTCGGTGAGGATAGTGGCACAAAAATTTGATGCAAAATGTTAGCAAGAGTCAATAATGTTGAAAGAGATTCACAAATTCGCAAGTGAAACAAGTAGACCAATAGCAATGAATGGTACACGAAAACGCACACACGGATAGATAAATGGGGCCGTGCAACCAAGGAATGAGCATAAAATGTGGAATCCACGGAAAACGCTCGTGTTGCACAACTCAAGAGAGATGCTAGCACAATTGCTCAATGGGAGGATACGACACTTGTGCACAACCTATAAGATGCAAAGATATATCAACTTCTATCCCAAGTATGCTATGTATGTATGGTTCCCGGTGTTTCTCTCAAAATGATCCAAGATGATTGGATATCACAATCTTATGCAATGTGGTATGATGATATGGCACTTGCTTACAAGCTCTTTGTTCACTCTTTTTTTTGCTTAAAAGCTTATTCTTTCTTTTTTTGATATGGCCACGTTGCACAAACCAAGATAGCAATTGTGTATATGCGGGAACAATCTTGTGTCACAAGGGATGATATGATACCAATATGATATAGTATGTATGCAATGGAAGGTGTAGATCACTAATGTGCACAAGTGACGTTGCCCGCAATACTCAAAGGCTAGTCTCGATAGGCAAGTGATGCAAAATGGGCTAGGGGTTATCAATGCAATGGCAAGGGAGAATGTACAATGGTGTCGTCGAGGTTACCGTCCTTTTTACAATGACAACCTCGTGCCAATGATGAGTGACGGTGTTCTCAATGTCGAACCGTTCCTAATTACCCGAAACACATTAGGAAACGGAAAAACCACAACTCAAAATCTCAAGGACAAAAGTCAAATGGTGGTAGTGGGAAAGCTGTGGTGGTTTTTGCGGAAGCTCAATGGGATTGCGGAAATGCAATGATGGGTTTTGGAGTACGCAATGCGGAAGTGGAGGGTAAGGTGGTGGTGAACTATACACGGTGTCGGAGTTGAAAGCAAGGTCCCTAAGTAGCCGAAACACCTTAGGAGACACAACTCACAACACAAACAAAATTGGGTTAAGTTGGGGTGGCGGAAGTGTATGGTGGGCAAGCCTATGCGGAAGTTATGGTGGTGGTTGATGAAGAAACAACTGTCCCTAAGTAGCCGAAACACCTTAGGAGACTCGAATCACAACTCAATCAACCTCAAATGGAATGGGGAACAAAATGGGTTAGGTTGCAAAAGTCGGTGGTGGCAATGCGGAAGTTATGGTGGAAGCCCTAGGCAAAGATGCCAAAGGGCCAAAAATTTGATGGTGTCAAATGGAGACGGTAGTATTTTTGTGGGATAGGGGATGTCAATAGCTTCAAAACGAGCTAAAGAACGTCAAAATGGGACTCTGGATGAATTAGTTATGCACAAAATGGTGAAACGGGGAAGGCTAAAATGCCAGGGGTCGGACATCCGGGGTCGGGGCCGGATATCCAGGACCTGATGTCCAGAAACTTGCGTGATTTTGTGCTCCAGGAGCCGGATGTCCGGCTTGGGGCCCGGGTGTCCGGCCTGAGGCCCGGTTGTCCGGCCCGACGATTCCAGATCTCGTTTGGGGCGGAAATTTTCGAATTGGGGGCGGAAATTGATGATTCCAAGGGCAAAATTGATGAGATTTCGTGGATGGAAGGTGGGGAAACTTGGGGAGATGCTAGATCCACTCAAAACCAAGCAAATCCATGGATCAAAATCAACAAAACATCATCAAACCAACAAATCACAAAAAAATTGGGGCTATTTTTGGTGGGGATTTTTGAAATTCGGGAAGAACACAACAAATCAAGCTAGAAAACGAAGAGGGAAGGGGCTCCAAATTCGTGATCAACCTTTCTCTGATCCAAGATGATGTTGGGTGGAACCCTATATGGCCGATCTTTCACGAAAGGAGCAGATCCCGCGAAGAACACGAAGAACACGGGGAAGAACAGAGAGAAATCACAAGGGGAAACACTCAAGAACAAGTCCAATCACACATCCACTAGACAATCAAACACACAAGATCCACAAGGTACATGAACAACAAAGGGAAAGATACAAGGTAGCGTTCATCCCAATCCTTGGAGGAGTTGAGGTCTTGATGATTTCCTAGAAGGATCTTCCCTTGCGGGGTCTTGGACATATCCCGCAGGATCTTCTCACATGGAGGTCTTGAACTCCATGGGAGTGGTACAAGGAGCAAAGCTCTCTATCAAATGAGCTATCACTTTGCTAACCCTAACTAGAGGAAGGGGAAGGAGTATTTATAGTCCAAGCCACGAAAGGGTAAGTGGGGAAGGGTGTTGGGGAACGTAGTAATTTCAAAAAAAATTCCTACGCACATGCAAGATCATGGTGATGGCATAGCAACGAGAGGGGAGAGTGTTCGTCCACGTACCCTCGTAGACCGTAAGCGGAAGCGTTAGCACAACGCGGTTGATGTAGTCGTACGTCTTCACGATCCGACCGATCCAAGCACCGAACGTACGGAGCCTCCGAGTTCAGCACACGTTCAGCTCGATGACGATCTCCGGCCTCTGATCCAGCCGAGCTCAGAGATGAGTTCCACAAGACGACGGCGTGGTGACGATGATGATGTTCTATCGCGCAGGCTTCGCCTAAACTCCGCGACAATATGACCGAGGGGGAATATGGTGGAAGGGGGCACCGCACACGGCTAAGGAACGATCCATAGATCAACTTGTGTGTCTTTGGGGTGCCCCCGCCCGTATATAAAGGAGCTGGGGGAGGAGGCGGCGGCCTAGAGGCGCGCCAAGGGGAGTCCTACTCCCACCGGGAGTAGGACTCCCCTTTTCCAAGTAGGAGTAGGAGAAGGGGGGAAAGAGGAGGAAGAGGGGAAGGGAAGGGGGCACCGCCCCCCTTCCCTTGTCCTATTCGGACTAGGAGGGGGAGGGGCGCGCGGCCCCCTCCTGGCTCCTTCCCTCTTCTCCCTCTTGGCCCATGTAGGCCCATTAACCCCCCGGGGGGGTTCCGGTAACCTCCCGGTACTCCGGTAAAATGCCGATTTCACCCGGAACCATTTCGATATCCAAATATAGGCTTCCAATATATCAATCTTTATGTCTCGACCATTCCGAGACTCCTCGTCATGTCCGTGATCACATCCGGGACTCCGAACAAACTTCGGTGCATCAAAACTTATAAACTCATAATAAAGCATCATCGAAGCGTTAAGCGTGCGGACCCTACGGGTTCGAGAACTATGTAGACATGACCTAGAACCATTCTCGGTCAATAACCAATAGCGGGACCTGGATGCCCATATTGGTTCCTACATATTCTACGAAGATCTTTATCGGTCAAACCGCATAACAACATACTTTGTTCCCTTTGTCATCGGTATGTTACTTGCCCGAGATTTGATCGTCGGTATCCAATACCTAGTTCAATCTCGTTTACCGGCAAGTCTCTTTACTCATTCCGTAATACATCATCTCATAACTAACTCATTAGTTACATGCTTGCAAGGCTTAGGTGATGAGTATTACCGAGAGGGCCCAGAGATACCTCTCCGATAATCGGAGTGACAAAACCTAATCTCGAATTATGCCAACCCAACATGTACCTTCGGAAACACCTGTAGAGCACCTTTATAATCACCCGATTCTGATTGTGACGTTTGGTAGCACACAAAGTGTTCTTCCGGTATACGGGAGTTGCACAATCTCATAGTTGCAGGAACTTTGTATAAGTCATGAAGAAAGCAATAGCATTATACTAAACGATCAAGTGCTAGGCTAATGGAATGGGTCATGTCAATCACATCATTCTCCTAATGATGTGATCCCACTAATCAAATGACAACACATGTCTATGGTTTGGAAACATAACCATCTTTGATTAATGAGCTAGTCAAGTAGAGGCATACTAGTGACTATAGTTTTGTCTATGTATTCACACATGTATCATGTTTCCGGTTAATAAAATTCTAGCATGAATAATAAACATTTATCATGATATGAGGAAATAAATAATAACTTTATTATTGCCTCTAGGGCATATTTCCTTCAAAGGGGATAAATGGGCCTCTGGCCCGTGGCTGCGCGCAGGCAGGCGCCGGATGTCCGAGCTGGGGGCCGGATGTCCGGGGCTTCGCGAGTCGTCGGATGTCCGGGGCACTGGCCGGATGTCCGGCCCGAAGATGGGCAAACTTCTGGTGCGTTCTGTCGTCGATGCCGGATTTCCAGGGGAGGCGCCAGATGTCCGGGCTTTGGTGAGGCGTCGGATGTCCGGGGCCTGTAGCACTTCGGCTGCTGGGCTCTGTTGTAGTGGACATCTCCAGGGGACGGATGTTCGGGTCATGGGAGCTGTCTCCGACTTCTTCCGCCATCGCTTCCAGGCTTCCCTCGCGGATGGTGTAGTTGTTCCTTGGCGCTTGCACTCCTCCTCGTCGTCCGTAGTGTTCCGACAATACCTATGCGTGCACACGAGTGGAGTGTCAAGTAGTATACCATCCTCGAAGGTGTCAAGTGAGCACGTGTAAAGGAGATGATTCACCTTTGTGTATGTGAAGTAGATGTCGCACGTGTAACTCGCCGAACGGACTCTTGACATGGTGATGTCCATAGGATGCTCCGCATCATCCAGTCTCGTTTCTATTGGGCTGGCGACAACAATAAGTAGAAATACCATATGGTCAGTTGGCCTGACATTTGCAAGCCCAGGGAATAAGGAGGCCTCGGTATTATGTGCTCTAAGCGCATGAATATCGCCCTCCTATCCCGATGGCTCTGGCGCATCTTGCAAGGTCACGGTGGCCTCTGGCTCGACATCATCCGGAACAAGTACCTGCGTGGACAGCCCCTCGCCTTCTGTCAAAGATCTGGCGGCTCCCAGTTCTGGCAGTCGGTCGTCCAACTTCTACATGTTCTCCACATCGGGACCTCCATCTAGGTGGGATCCGGGGCAGCAACTTTGTTCTGGTTTGATCGATGGGCCGGAGGCGCTTCCTTCGCTGCGCGCTTCCCCGACCTCTTCTCCATCACTGTCGATCCTTTTATCTCAGTTGAGAGGGCCCTTATTGACTTAGGGCGCCTTGCTTTCCGGAGGCCATTTGGGCCCCGGAGTCCGCCGCGTGGCGTGAGTTACTGGATTGCGTCGCTCTCCATGAGACGATGGTGGAAGGTGGCCCAGACCAGGTGCGATGGCGCCTCGAGCCATCTGGCCAATTCTCCACCAAGTCTCTCTACCAGGCCATCACCCCCTCCTCTGCCCCTCCCCCCCCCCTTACGACGGTGTGGTCCATCCGTCTGCCCCTGAAGATCCGGGTCTTCATGTGGCAATGGATTCGCGGTCAGATCCCGTATGGGGTCGAGGTTCGTAAGTGAAATGGCCCGGGCACTGTCCTCTGCCCGCTGTGCGGTATCCCCGAAGACTCAAATCACATCTTCTTCTCCTGCGTGTCCGCTCAATTCGTTTGGAGCTGCTTTCGCGAAGTGGTGGGTGGAAATTGGTGCCACACCAACTTCCCTGACCTATTTGCCGAACTCCAGAACTCCCCCTTGCCGTCTTGCCACATTAGGTGGCTTGAGATTGGGGTCATTGCTTGGACCCTCTGGACGATCCGCAATAAGCTTCTGATCCAGCGCACTCCTCTTCGACGAGCTACTGACGCTATCTTTAAACTGTCTGGTTTCTTGCAGCTTTGGCGGCATCTTAGCCGCCCTCAGGACCACGACGCCATCTCTGCCTTCATCGCCGACCTCCGCTCGATGGCCGTCCGTCTGTCGCCGCCGCCACCGCTGGAACCTGACTAGGCACTTGTCTTGCTCTCCGGCGCTTTTCTTTTATTTTGTTTGGGCTTGTTGAGTTGTGCCCTCAGCAGAACCTCTGTACTTCTTTGTGAGACTTGGGTGTGTGTGTTTGGACAAGTCCTTGTATGTGTGCTCTCTGACGGTCTGCTTTATTTATAAAGCGGGGCGAAAGCCTTTTTCGATAAGGCCAAGGCACAACTCAAGGCCGAGTGCGATGATGCCTCCTTGGGGGCAAAGCTCATCGACGACAATCCGCAACTCTCGATGATAATCGTGTGTTTATTCGAGTCCAAGGTGGATGCACGCAAGAGGGGGCAGGAGCTACCATTTAATTGTCCATTTTAATGTTTACTACATCGTACATTATGTAAGTAGCTATAATGAATTGGGCTTTCCCCTTGTTCTTCTCATTCCCTCGTGTTTCCGTTGAATTTAAAATCCGAACCACAACACGGTGGAGATGTGGCTCATTGGCTGCACAGGAGCGAGATGGAAGCGGTGTCATAGCAATTTGATTACACGACAAGGGAGATCATCACCCAGGGGGTTTCATCATCCTTAGGCCTCGTTTGGTAGAAGTGGGTCGGAGGGGTTTCCAGCAGATTTTCCTCGCGTGGCCCAGAACCCTCGCAAATCCCGGTTAGCCCATTTGGTACGCGGGGTTTCGGCGGCCCAACCCCCTCCGATCCCCTCTTGTACCCCCGTTTCCACGCGGTTCAGGGCCCTCGAGGGGTGAGGCGCGGATTTGGTAGGAGACGAAGCCGTCCGTTGCCTGCTCACCACGCCGCCGCCCGCCACTCCTGCCGCCCTTCGCTTTGCTCACCGCGCCGCCGCCCGACGCCTTGACTCCGGCGTACTGTCCTTCTCCCCGGCGGTAAGTCGTCGCCTCCCCTCGCCCCGCCTCCCTCCTTTCCCCCTCATTATCTAGATTTCTTCCATCCGCCCGTCCATGGCTGAACCTCGTCCTCCCCGGCGAGCTCGCCTAGCACGCCGTCTGGGAGGGCACCTAGGCCGTCACCAAGTTCACCTCGTCCTAGATGGCTAGATACACTGTGTGTGTTTATCTGTAGTTAGCTGCTGGATTGTGCCCTGACTAGATGTTTTCTTTGCAATGGAACATCACAGACATGTAATTTCCCATCTGAAGAAAGCCATGTTGCTGCTTGGATGTTGGACGTGTTTTGATGGTTTGACTGATGTTTGCTGAATACTTGCTGAAGCCGTTGGTTGTGAGAACTGAATTCTATGGTGCAAACCTAGATTGAGAAATAATGATGCACTTTTGTTTTGATTCGACACTTATGCATTTCATTCATCTAATTACTGTAACTTGTTCTGCCATTTCAAGCCATATATACCATTCAGAGAAATGTATACATTGTAGTTGACTGTTCATTCTTGTTTGCATGGTTGAAGATTGGAGCAAGAAGACCGCTGTGAAAAGGGAGACATCGCCTGACATGATCAAAAAGGAGATTTTGCGTGTAGAAGTAGAGCTGATGAAGTGAAGTGTACCAGCTAATTCCTCACATCTCATTTGCGGACTGCTGTGAGACTCATGTTTACAACTTGCTCAACCACACTTTGGGCAAAATCTGATGGGTGTTTGTTGCAAAAGATTATGTTGTTATGATAAAATATGAATGTTGGGATTTGGGTTTCAAAAACATACTGTTATGATAAATTATGTAGTTGCCGTGATGAGATATTGATTTCAAGTCATTTTTATCAATTCTGCAGGAAGGATATAAGGGGAGTTAGTTACATTGTAAAGATTGGATTTTTAAATGTTCTACACCATGTTATGTCAACATGAAAAACCCTTTCTACCAAATAGAAATTTTAAACAAAGAGGATTGTGAAATGAAGGGTTTTGAGGATTCAAGGGGTTTTGAGGGGATTGGGTGGAAGAGGGGGATTCACCAAATCCCCTGAAATCCCCCCTCCCAAAACCTCTCAAATCCACTTCTACCAAATGAGGCCTTAGTGATTAACGTTGGAGCACGTTGTCGACCAAAGATGAACAAAGCAAGGCGACATTGGGTCCTCTTGATGGAGCCTGTGTTGCGCTTGTAATCAATCCCGGGATACACGAAATGTCATTGACAGCGATGGAAGCGTCACTGATGCACCAGAATAAGTGCATCGACCTAGGCGAGTCAAATCTCACATAATAATGCTAAAAGTAGTTTGGTGTAAGTGAAAGATAACAACCGTTTTGCTCCCTCTCTTCCTAAAAAAAAGACGACTAACTCCTCCAGCAATGGAAGGGTGAGGGAACCCACCTCTCTTCCTCGGCTATAGTTAAGGTTATGACTAGTGTGTTCCACGCCGACGTTTAAAATAATCTCCCCCGATCCCAAACCCATCTCAGTGGTGCCCCCGGTGGTGAACTCGAGGGATCTGTTGGAGCCTTGTTTCAGCATTTCAATGGTGCGATGGATCTAGTGTTTTTTTGTGTGTGTGGCATCGTGTTTGGGGAAAGGTGAAGGTCCAAGAACAAGATTAGAGGCTCGAGAGTGGCAGTTCCATCATTCAGTGTCGACGACATTGGCAACATGTGGTGGATCTAGGTTTCAAAAAGCGCGGGGATGATAGCTAGTCGACGCACGACAGCAACAATGGCCTTGTAGTGGGCCCCTTCTTCATATCACAAAGCCCTCGTGAGTGCTTCTTTGTCCCCGTCGGCAAGTAGTGAGGATGACGGTTGCAGAAATCTCAAAGGACTACGATGTAGTTTTCTTTTTGTGAGGAGTTTTCTTACAAATGTTCATCGATATGTGTCTCTCTCATTGTCTCGTGGTTTCCACAGGTTCATGTAGTTTGACATTTGTTTAATGGTAATGCAAAAATTCCAAAAAAAGGAAAATAATGTCACCATGGACTTCCAAAATCATTAGCAACGGGTCTTTTTTCTTCTTTGGGCGAGTTGTGGAGCTACTTTTTCTTTTCTTAGATATAGTACCATCTGTTTTGACTTCTCTAGTACTTTTGAGGCTAGTCCTCCCCGATCCCCATCATACAAGTTTTAGCAATGTGTCGATAGCTAGGGTCTCCAAGAGGCGTCCCCCAAAATAGCTTGTGTTTTCCTGCAAAAATAAAATAAAATAAAAATAGCTCGTGTTAGCTTAGTGATGTTTTCATTTTCACTTTTTTAGCATATCCCACTTGTCGGGGTAAACCCGAGTCAGAAGCTTTCAACTTCAGAGTGATCGAAGGGTCCTGAATCGCCTAGATGGCATCGTCCGTTCTCATAGACATCCCTTGGTAATTTGTTGTTCTTAACACTGACTTATGGAGCAAAGCATAAAACCATGACGTAGAATTTTTTGCATTTCTGCAAGTGGTCGGCAAAGAGGCTTGTCCTCCCTGAAAATATGTATGGAGATGACCCTCACTTTTATAATTGATCAATGCTGCATTAACCAATAGTTACTGGGAAATAAAGTTAAAAGGGGAAAAGGCAAGGATAGGATTAGGATGGCATTCTCCTGCAGGCCTTGTTCGGTTGCCAAGGTTAGATTCCACGAGTGGTTTCTAACCTCCTAGGGATTGGGTGATCCCCTACTTGTCACCAAACCCCCGCTGTTCCTCATCCACATGAATCCCTATGACCATAACCTGTTCGGTTACTCCCTTTCTATATTCTCTGTAAGCATACCAGGTTAGATCGGGAGGAGATGGGAAAGAAGAGGGGGAAAGGAGAAGAAGGAGAAGAGGCTTACCGGGTGGGAGAGAAGGGAGGGGTGGGGAAGTATGCCGCCATCGTCGCCTCTGGATGGCTGCGTCGCCGCCGCCACCGCCGCCGAATCGCGGGAGAGAGAGAGAGGTCGGGGACTCGCGGAGAGAGGGCTCGAACCTTTTCTTCTCGCGTACCGTTTCGTCCATCGCGGGAGGGATTGGTTCCACGGGTAGAGGGGCGAGGATTATATCCCGGGTAGTTTCACCTGGTTTGTCAGGGATTGGGCGGGGGTGTAGCCCCGACCGGGTTTAACCGAACACACTTATAAAGCAGGCCGGGGTCGAATCCCGGTCGGGTCGAAACCACGGGGTTCGGCGGGGATTGGGCGCAAATCCCGGCGGGGGAGGGGCTAACCGAACAAGGCCGCAGGGTTCTCAAACACAGATGCTAGCAAATGGATATACTGGATTAAGCCACAGTGATTTATCAGTCTGAAAAAGAAGGGTCAAGTAAAGTTTTTTTTGACGGGTAAGGGCCGACTAAAGTTTATATATTACAATAGCTAAATTATACAAAAATAATAACTAAATCCTCCAGTTCAATGACAAGCAAATACTTGTTCGTACCAAACACTATCCTCATCACATGAGGGAACAATTTGATAACCTAATAAGAATATTTCTGAAGAACATATTAACTCAGTAAACATAAAAATCTTGCAGTAGGTAACTAGGGCTGAATTTGGCAATTATTTCCTAAACAAAAAATGAGATTGCGTAATATAATACAAACTTTTAAGACCTTAAACATATTATCAGGTGCAACTCATTCATGAGGTGTATACTGACAGCCTGGCTTTGGTTAGGGCACCATATCAGCATGACGAATTCTCCCCAAAACATGATTGATACACTGCTGTATTGTGGGTGAATCTGTGCTGCACAGTTTTGAAACACGGAGTCAGATCAGGAAGGACACATACATAAATATAAGTGATGGCGAAAAATCAGGTATTGATCCTGGGAGATTGAGGTGAGATTGATCCCTCGAAATGCAAAGTAACACAAAGCTCTTCGAAACAAAGGTTTAAGTATGATAGAATAAATTCCCCTGTTTTGCACAATGAACTTTTGGATTCAGATGTTTAGTACTACTTCAAGCTCAAAAACAAAAAAGAACTCAACTCGAGGTTTGACATGCGTACCATGTTCAAAAAAGTCAGACAAATATTGTTTAACAATAAAATACAAAGATAGTTTTAACTTTTTACAAGCATGTAGTTTGAGTTCATATGGTAATTTGTGATTGTAGTTTAGAAAGAGACAGAGCATTGAGCGGTCAATGGCCATAAAGGGCAGCCCGGTGCATGTAGCTCCCGCTTGCGCAGGGTCCGGGGAAGGGTCAATTGCCATACATGTCCAGAAATGCAAGCACTGTTAATTAGGAGACTGACAACTAAGGCAAGAATATGTTCTATGAGGAAGTCTGAAAAGATATATTTATACATGTTGGAGCAACGTTAGATGACCAGAAGTGCCAATTTCACTAACCAATCCACTGGATGACAAGATACCAATCCACTTTCTCTTCACAGAAACTTCATCTGGAGAAAAATGTGCAGGTTCAGTTAGCAAGATGAAAAACATATTTTATCTAATTAAATGTCAATGCATAATGTTGCTGGAACTTCTAGTTTTTTAATGCTACTACAAGTGAGGAAAGCTTCCTGGAAAAAAAATAGAATGATAACAAGAATAAACTGTAGACATACTTACATTTTTTTTAATTAGCTAGTGCTACAACTAAAGGTATATATGCAAAACCATAAGAAAATTAGGTCACTACACAATGCTCATTCTGTCCTTTCTGGGAGTAAATATCCATTCATCATAAACTGGAGGATGTACAGGAGACTGAATGAAAGTTCAAACTTTATGTACACAGGTTTCAATACCTCGAGATCGTGCAGGTAGTAAAATCATCAAGCTCCTGGTGCTGGGGGGTTCAGAGAACGCCAAACAGCTTGATAATGTAGAATAGTTCATTGATTTTACTATAACTGCCATCGGCCCAACACACACTTGATATGCTGAGGTTCAGACAACTCCAAATAGCTTGATATCTTTTACCATTAGCAAACACATCACACACCAGATGGCCCATGTGTGGAGGTGGCGTACGGATTAGGATTTAGGAGCGATGTCCATAGGATACACGCCCAGCAGCTAAGCACCGACCAGAACACCATGGTGGCAGTGTGGCACCATCACCCAGCTCAATCTTGGTGAGGTACTTGTCCACACCGTTGAGAGGGAGGAGCTCCAAACCACACGAACACTTATCTGCTGATTCCAGTGCATCAACTAACTCCACCGAAGAATTGGTATTTTACAGGGAGCAATTGTATTTGTTCACGATATTTACCTTTCCCAGAAAACAGAGACAACAACAATGAACTAGTTGAAGCTTCAAGTGAGATGCTCTTGCCATCAACTTTAGACATATAATTTCCGGCCTTGACTATCTCCCCCTTCTCCAATAATGTTCTAATGGTATCATTTAAAAGACGAGAGCAAGGAGCACAACCACTCTTCTCCATTGATAAGAACATATTGTCAGCTTCTTCCACTGATCCTTCTTTTAGAAGATTTCGTATCATTATGCCGTATGTAGAGGCATTGGGCACCAACCCGCTGTCTGATATTGCAGCAAACAAATCTTTAGCTTCTTCTCTTCTCTGAACAGTGTACATTGAATTAATCATGGTATTGAGTGTTGTGATATTGAACTTTACATTCATTGTGCGTAATTTCTGGAACATGGCGATTGCTTCGTCGGTGCAATTATTTCTACAAAGTCCTCTAAGAATTATGTTGTATGTGGACAAGCTCACAGTTGTTCCACATCCGGTCATCTCATGGAGCATTTTCTTGGCAGCAACAGTTCTCCCAGCACAAAATAATCCATCCAGTATGATGTTATATGTAACAGTTGTAGGTTTAATTTCCTTGTGTGACGTTTCTCTGAACAGACTCAACCCATCATTGATCCTTCCACTCTTAAAATAACCATTGACAAGTGTATTATATGTAAAGATATCAGGCTCAATGCCAGCTGATATCATGGCATCAAGTACTCTGAGTGCTTTGCCCATCTCACCGATTAGGCAATATCCATCAATCAGCGTATTAAACATAATGATGTCAGATCTCTCCCCTATGTCTTTAACCAAGTCAAAGATATGGTGTGCATCCATAACCCTTCCTTCTTTGCATAGACTGTGTACTATTGAACTGAAGAATGCAATGTTTGGACGAGGAATACCTTTATTCATCATTTCAGAAATCAACTCCTTCGCTTTCACCAAATCACCATGTGTACATAAGCCCTGAACTAGGGAGTGATAAACAACTGTGTTCGGTTGTACTCCCGTACCAATCATCTCACTGAACTTATTCATTGCATCAGCCAGCCTACCCATTCTGCAAAGTGAAGCTATCACAGTTGAATAGGTGACTACATTTGGATTGACTCCTTGTCCTGGCATTTCAGTAAATATGAGCATAGCTTCATCCATCATTCCTCGTTTAGCATATGCATCAATTAATATGTTGAAAACTTGGCAGTTGGCTACAATACCGTCGCCTTCCATTGACTTAAAGAGACTCATCATATCAGGAAAGCTTCCTTCATTGGCATACCCATGAAGAAGAGTGGCGTAGGAGATGATATCAGGCTTGTGGCCCTTTGCAGACATGGAATGAAAAATTTCTGCAGCTTCTTTGCTTCTTCCATGCTTGCAAAGGGAGTCAATGAACGAGTTCCAAGTGACAATATCTGGTATAAGACCACTGCTTGTCATTTCTCTGAACAGTTTAGTCGCCTCTTTCCACTGGCCCAAAGTGGAATATCCATGGATCATGCTAGTATATGTCACTTTACTCGGTTGAACCCCGTTATCAACCATCTGCCGAAGGAACAACTCTGCATTGTCCATTGCTCGGGCCTTGCACAATGCATTGATAACCGAGTTATATGTCACCACATTAGGCACAAACCCTTGCTTCGTCATTTCATGGAATAGATTGCAGGCCTTGCCTATTTTTCCTTCCTTAAAGAAGCCGTGGATGACCGTGTTATATGTGACCACGTCAGGGGAGCACACACCTTCTTCTTTCGCCATCATCCAGAGCAGGTCGAGCGCCTGCTGGCTCCTGTTATCATCACATAAGCCCTTCAGGACAATGGCGTATGAGAAGGCATCAGGCACACACCCCAGCTCGCTCGTCCTACGACGCAGCACTTTCACAGCGTCGTCTGTCCGTTTAGCGCAGCACAGGCACTTGAGGACAGTGTTGGCGATGGTCTGGTCTGCCTTCAGGCCCGTCCTTAGGAGGCGGCCGAAGGAGGCGAGCCCAAGTTCCGGACGACGGGTGCGGCAGCAGCAGTTCATGAGGACGCCGTAGGTGAAGATGGTGGGCGGCGCCACCCGCATGCCGCCGGCTTCTTCTCGGCAGACACGGTTGAAGAGGGAGAGGACGAGGGCGGGGCCGTCTCTGCAGGCTTTGGAGGGCGTAGCACGGCTGAGGGCGGCGAGGAATCCGTTCAGGGAGCGCTCGGGGACCGGGGTGGCCTGCCTTAACAATTCGTCGAACAGGTGGTGTGCGTCTTGCGGGCTGAGCGTTCCGGCGCGGACGCGCTCCGTGGCCGCCGCACAGGCGGCGTGGGGAGACCACGAGGGTGAGGGTCGCGAGGTGGAAGAGGGGAGGCGGTGGCGGCGGCGGCGGCGGAGGCGGATGCGCAACATTGGCGAGATGGAAGAGGAACAGCCGAGGAGGGATGTCAGATAGGGAGAGGAGGAGCTGCGGAGGCGGAAGCCGGACGTCGGGTAGGTAGAGGAGGAGGAGGAGGAGGGTGAGCGGCGGCGGCGGCGGATGCGGGACACTCCGGCGCGTGAGCCGGCGGGGCGGCGCGCGAGGGGAGCCTTTACAGTCGCGGGAGCGTGTTCAGTTCAGGTTTGCGCTATGGAATGGGATCTTGCAGCGTTCCGCCGTACGAGGCACGAGTACGTCAGGTTTGCGTGCTAGAGCAAGTCCACTCAAAAAAAAAAAAAAGACCAACCCAAGGGCTAACCCTCGTTGGCTTTTCTTTACAGCGTGTTTGGCAGCTTGAGGGATTGGGAATGGGAGTTTAGGAGGGGGAGTTTATGAAGGGAATGGACTTGGGAAGTAGACTATTAGTCCCAATCCCATGCTTGGTGTGTGGTGGGAATTATTAGTGGGAATTCAACAGGGAGTTATTTTCCTTTGTTTGTTCATGGTTATAGGAATGGGAATTGTTCTATGAGCTGGGCAAATGAGTGTTGCCGTTAATCAGGTCTGCAAAAAGAAAATACTCATATTTTGACTTTATTTGCTCCACGCCTAAGAAAGAGAGAAGATGTTGATAGCAACAATTTTGCATTTGATCAATAGACTTGCATATATACAACATATCAGAAGATACTAGGTCAGGAAGGAGATACCAAATAATAGATGTCATGCCTGGATGTATTGAATAGTCCATCAAGCAAATCATAAACATTCAATTCCAGCAAATGAGAGCAAAGACATGAAGCAAGTATTTTAACTAGCAAATGAACAGATGAAAGTATCCTTTCCAAGAGTACAAGACGAGATTATATAAAAAAAATAAATGGAGGCACTAAATGTTGCAAGTGATGAGTTGAAAGAAAACAACTACAAGTCCTGAACAGAAAAGAATATATGAGCTGCTAATCTGGAAGTTCAAATCTGGGTATTTGCTTATTTTTTGGCCGCCTCAAGCTCCTGGCGAACAAATAGTACTTTGAAATCATCACGCAACTTTATGAAAAGCTCGGTCTTTCCAGCGTCACCACCAATGACACGAACAGCCATAACAACTTCTTCTTTACTGAGATCTTTAAGATTCTGCAGAATATCAAGTAACTTGGTTCTATTGGCTGATGCTTGCTCATGAACTTCAGCTTCATGCATAAACGCCTCTGTAAACCGTTCATGGTTTTGCATTGTCCTGCTCGCTTCCAAGAACTTTGCAATTGTGTTGGACACACTTATAAGGCCCTGATTCCGGTGCATCATCATCGTGGTATGTTCTCTCACGACTGTGCCTAGAACCACCAGATGGGTTGGTGTTCTCATGTGCTTGAGGAGAATTCTCCTTGGCCGGTTGGCTAGTAGGTTCTGCATCTGTTGTTTCTTCAACTTCTACAACTTCCTCTTCTCCGGGACCTTTAGCGCTGCCTCCTTTAGCCAAATCGCTAGCATAAACCTCACATAGCTTGTCAAAATTAACCATAGGCTTCATGTACAGAGGACCTGCTCCTTCACGGGACTACAAAGAGAGCATGACTTTCCATTAGAAAACAAATTATAATGCACAAAAAATGAAACATAACAGATTACTTTGTCTATTTATTTGACATAGTGTACCTTCGCCCAACCCATATAGGTCTCTCTATCTCCGATTACCATCTTCTTCTCATCATCCCATCCAAATCCACTACCATTTTGCATAATTTCCAGAACATAGGAAAGTTGTTTCTTCAAAATCTTAACTTTTGACCTGATATGTGGATCAGCTTTGAGATCAGCATGTGGGAGTACTTCAGCCATTTTCTTCTCAATATATGTAAGATAGCCAGACTTGTGACCGGTATCTACTTTCCAAGATGAATCATTCATGTCATATAAAATGTCAATAAGTAACTTTTCCTCCTCCGCTGTCCATGTCCTCTTGTCTCTCTTTTTGGATGTCAATTTGCTCTCCTTTGGCTTGGTATTCTGCTAGATTTTAATAGGACAATAAAAATGTATATACAAATGACAAAGAATATAGATGGTCATAAATGAAATATGATGTTCATACATTAATCAATATCTCCTATCACATAAAAGTGAATAAAAAGAAACATAAGCAACTACGACATATGGGACGAGACAAATATTGATGCAGAATGTTTGGACACTCATAGGTTGCTGAATAAACAATTAAGGTCCTACACCTAACATCTAGTAGCGTGTATCAGCGATCACGTCTTTTCTCTGTCCAAGCTTTCCACATTTCATCAGCTAATTTATCTCTTTTCTCATTCCATTCTGATGATGTTTCGGTGGACTGAATGACATCCTCATTTACTTGTTGTTGTTGAAGGCGTAGCATGTACTCATCTAGATACTGTTCGCAAGGATCAACACGCATCTGTTGTCGTATCAGATTGTGAATATAGCAGCATGCTAAAATTATGTCAACTTGTGTATCAAAAGGATAATAAGAGGGATTCCTAATGATAGCCCATCGCATCTTGAACAATCCGAAAGTCCTCTCAATCACATTTCTTGCTGACGAATGCCGCATGTTAAACAATTCCTCTTTTTTTGTTGGGGGGTTTTTCCAATCATTGAGATGGTACCGTTGTCCTCTGTATGGAGCAAGAAATCCTTCACAGTTCTTGTATCCAGCATCGACTAGATAATAGCACCCTATGCAATAGGAACATGTGTATGGGTTTGTTAACTATGTATACAATATATACATTTAACTAGGATGGACCATTTTAATATTATCTCTTACCACGAGGAACCTTAAGGCCATTTGATCTTGATAAAGCATCTCGAAGCACCCTCCCATCAGCTGCTGATCCTTCCCAACCCGGTAACACATAAATGAATTGCATGTCCGGCGCACATACACCAAGAACATTTGTTGCAACTTCATTCTTTCGTGAACGGAATCTTGGTTTGTCAGTTTGGGGCACATGAACTTCTACATACGTCCCATCTAAGGCGCCTAAACAATTCTATATAGTAAGAACAAAATGTGTTAGACCGTGAACAAAACTGGACCTACAACTCTTTCCTATGTTATTATTTTGGTACCTTAAACCACTTCCACCTTCCATCCGTGCAGTTGGCCGGAATTGACCGAGGCTTCTTAAGTAACACTTTCCAGAGTTTTAAAACTGCGCCTAGAACTTGATGAAATTTCCGACTTCTTGATTCAAAGTAACGCTGGAAATCATGATGGATTGCTCGATTTTTCTCATCATGTGCAAGTATGTGAAGGAACATGGCAACCGATTCCTCAACGCTCATGTGCCTAGTATCTTTTAACCCGCCTATTTCTCTTACCAAAGAACATAATACTCTAAAACAACGCCTATCCATCCGAAGTTGGAAAATGCATTCTGTGTCGCTTACTCGTATCTTGTTGTTCAAGGTTTGTGCTCGAGTAATGGGGTCATACCAAGAAGGCTGCCTAATTTGACGCATCCTACATCGACTCCTCCTAAGTAACATTATCAAGATTTGCAACAACAGATATAAGATTATGAGTATTTTCACTCTTCGTCGCCTCATTGCGTGCCATAAACTCCCATTCCCCACGCCCAACTCCCCCCAAACAAACACGCCGTTATGGCCAGTACTAGGCGCCGGCGCACCGGCCCAAAGTTTGGGCCGGTCCCCGCGCAGCCCTCGGATCGCTCCATACGCAGTCGTACGATATCTCTCTTCCCTTGTCTTTTTCACGTCCGCGCGTCCACATCCTAAACGAAAAAAACCACGAAAACAAAACTATGGCGGCCGCCCACTCCCCCTTCCCCTGCGTCGTGCAGCACGCGGTACCTCCCCTCATGCCCAGCCGCCCCCGTCGCTCGTCGTCGACCCTCACCACCGGCACACTCGCGCCAAAATCGCAAACAGAAAGGTTCGCTAGTTCCAGCAAAACTGAAGAACAGTTGTAGCAGAAAAATACGCTGGTTCCAGCAAAACTTCAAGATGATGGTAACAAAAATAACGGATGTTTGTTCCAGCAAAAATCAGAAGGTAGATAAGAAATAGAAATTATGCTTGCAACAAAAAAAGAAAATGGTTCCAGCAAAAGCACTTGCCGCTTCCAGCAAAACTATGAATTATTGTCACTAGGTTGTAGCAAAAAAATCATCGCTTCCAGCAAAAAAAATTGCTGGTTCCAGCAAGGATGGATCGACGTCACACCACGGGTGTCGCCGGTTCCAGCATTTGTTTTGCTGGTTGCAACTCCGCCGGCCTATGGTTGTAGCTCCGCCGAACTAAGGTTGCAGCTCCACCGCGTCTGGGTAGCAGCATCTCTGCCGGCGAATCGCATCAGTGGTTGGTGTCGGCCGCCCCGCTTATAGCCCGTCGTCGCCTTCCCTCCAAACAGGGGGCTCCGCTGCTTGTAGCGCTTGCGTTGGCCGACTTGCAGCACTTGTGCCGCTGCCCCTGCCCGCAGCAGCCGGCTCCTTTCCCTGTATTTGCAACGCAAGTGGCCATGGATATCTAGCAACAGCATTGGGAGAAGAAGAGGAAAGGGGAAGAGAGATAGTGTTCAGGGTGGGGGAAAATGAGTGGAGGAGAACGACAGCGCATGAAGAGATAAGGGAAACAGTCAAAAGGCGGTGCGTGGGCCACTAGCAGCGAGTTAGCTGCGCGAGGCGACCGGCCAGAGCGTTTGGCTGGTCCGCCGTTCACAAATGTTTACCTTTCTTTATAGGAGAAACTCCGTGAAGACCACGCGCGTCCACGCGGACTCGACTGGGTGGGAAATTTGGCAAGAACCTCAACAGACAGCTAACGGTCGACGCCCCGTCCTCCACGGGCCCCCAAGGTGAGTTTTTTCGCGCCGACGCCGGAAAAAACCCAGTCGCGTCCCGAGGACGCCGAAATCTGCCGGCTCGGTCCATATTTTGGCCCGGCGATCCCAGACCAAACCCAGCGCATTAGGGGCGCTTGGGGGCTCCGGCGGAAGGAAAAACTGCTCCTGGGCCACCACTGTCAGTCGAAAAAGCATCTTGCACATCCAAATTCCCCCTCCCGCGCGCTTGCCTTCCGGCGCCGTGCCGATCCCGGCGCCGCCTACCTACCCACCGCCGCTAGAAAGGCCATTCCCCCGCCAGAAAAGAGAGGATTGTTCGCCGCGGCAGCCTCCACCTGCTCCTGGACGAGCTTTCCGGCGCTCCGGCCACGCAGGACGGGGTCACCGGCGTCTGCGCGCCTACCGTGCCCGCCAGGTGTTCGGCGATTTATCTACTTGACGATGGACTCAGACGACAAGGAGGCGTTCGTGGCGCTGCTGGAGGAGGAAGCCGATGCCGACGCCCAGGACGAAGAGCATCTCATGGTCCTCACCGCTCTGGTCGGTCTGTTCGCGAGCAACGCAAAGCGGCGGCGAGGTGACTCGGCGCCGGGCCGGCTGAAGGCAAAAGCAAAGGCATCAACTAGAAGGCTATTGCTTGTTGTACGCCGACTACTTCGCCGACGCTCCACTGCACGGCGAGAAAGTATTTCGGCGCCGTTATCAGATGAGCCGAAAGCTCTTCCTCAGGATTGTGAATTTCATCCGTGGGTTCGACAGCTACTTCAAGTGCAAGAAGGATTGCACCGGCACACTTGGATTCACCTCACTCCAGAAGTGCACGACAGCTATGAGGATGCTTGCATACGGAGCTCCCGGTGATTCACTGGAAGACTATGGACGCATGGTCGAGTCCACGACCATTAAGTGTTTGTATAAGTTCTGCAGGGCAGTGGTGGCAATGTTTGGACCTCAATACTTGTGATCACCCAATGCTGAAGACACTGCTCGGATCCTAGCACAGAATGCAGCAAAGAGGATTTCCTGGGATGCTTGGAAGCATCGAGTGCATGCATTGAAAAAGGAAAGACTGTCCATTTGCTTGGAAGGGGATGTACAAAGGCGCCAAAGGCGGTTGCACTGTGGTACTTGAGGCAGTGGCCACACAGGACCTCTGAATTTGGCACTCCTTCTTTGGTATGGCAGGAACTCATAATGACATCAACGTACTGCAGTGCTCGAATGTCTTTGCCAAGCTTGTTGAAGGTCATGCTCCTCCGGTGAACTTCGAGGTCAATGGGTGCCACCACAACAAGGGATACTACCTAGCAGATGGCATATATCCGAGATGGTCCACATTTGTGAAGACTATCTCAAACCCTGGGCCAGGAGGCAAGAACTCCTACTTTGCCAAGTGTTAGGAGGCTTGCAGGAAAGATGTCGAGCGGGCATTTGGTGTGCTCCAATCTTGATTTGCTGTTGTCCGGTACCCCGCTCAAACCTGGTCGAAAGATCAAATGTGGGAGGTCATGACTTGCAGTGTCATCTTGCACAACATGATCATTGAGAGCGAGTAGGAAGAGTCAGTGTTTGACACTGAACCATATTACAGGCAGGGTCCTCTTGCCCAAGTTGATCACCAGCTACCGGCAACCTGGATTGCCTTCCTCAATATGCGTCAGGAGATCCGAGATCCGCAGGTGCATCAACAACTGCAGCACGATTCGATGGAGCACCTATGGAGGCTCAAGGGCAATGACTAGCTCGACATGTGATGAAATATGAGCTTATATTTGTTGAACTATTTGATTTGTATTGATTTGTTCAACTATTTGATTTGTATTGAGTTTCTGTGATGAACTATGTGATAAAAATTAGCTTCGATTCAATTTGTGTCGAAACACGCCGAATATGGCCCGAAATTGGTCCATTTTGCGCCGAAAGTGGGCCAATTTTGCACCTAAGTGGGCCGAAAGTGGGCCAATGATGTGACCTCACGTGTTATCGCCAAAAGCATGGTCAATAACGCCAACCAGAGAAGGACAGAAAAGTATGTAATTCCTGCCAAGCGCAATGAGAAAAAGAAACAGAAAGAAGCTATTGTTGTGCATGAAGGCAATCAAGGAATTGAATTGAGAGACAACTTTGTATGCGTTGTGGCAAGATGGCAACGCTACTTCTATTGGGCATGTTCACTTGTTGCAGCAGAGGACGTCGATCCACAATTTAGAACTCCATGCATGCAAACCCATCTACGTGAGCGTGTAAGGGAGTAGTACTAGTTGTTTTGGCTTTTTGTGATCAGTGTGCCGTATTTTTAAACTATTTAATTAGTGATTATTTAGAAGAGTTGGATTATTACTAGTAGTAGACCGTGGCTATGGTTAGGTTGGAGTCCAATTAGTATTCGGGCCATACAAAAGGAGTCCGGTAGGTTGTACCTTGTGCTGCGTGCACTATTAAAAGGGCCACCGGCCGTGTATCAAGGAGGTGAGTTTTGGGAGTTAATTACGGGGAATCCGCCAGTTCGCGGCATGTTTCAATTGAGAATCGAATCGAGATTTGTTTGATGCTTGTGGATTGGAGAGAACTGTCTCTAATTCTCGTGATCCGACCAGATCGCCCAAGTACTTCTTGTCTTGAGGTGTGCTTGTTGTTTTGTGGTGTTTGCATCTGCTAGATCGTAAACTCTGCAGCATATAAGATCAGGATCAAGTACTTGCTGGAATTGCACCGTGAAAGATTGGGAAAAGCTTTCGCGCCATCGATTTTTCCGTCGAAGGGCGTATCAAGTGGTATTCAGAGCAAGGTTGATCACGGTACAAATTTTTTTTCCTACTATTTGATTCAACTGTTTGAAAGATGGTGAACTCGCAGCATGACAAATCTGATCATGAGGATGTCGATGAGCTTCCAGAGGGTTTGGAGATAAGTGATGATTTGCGTATCCATCTGATGGCGATCAAGGGAGCCAACAAGAAGCTTGGGACAAGGGTTGAGGAATTGTCCGCAAATATTGTAGGCGTCGAGGACAGGTTGAACGAACGTTTGACTGCCAGCGACCGACAGCGCACTGATAGTCTACAGGTGGTGACTGAGAGTCTTAATCGTCTCACCGCAGCAGTTCAGCGCCTTCAGGCGAGAGATGTGGCACCCCGACAGTCCCGCTCACCTCGACAACGTCGTGACCGCGACAACGATGATGATGGCGATTTTCTGAGGATTCTGATGCCCGTGGAGGCTTACCTCACCGACCACGGCATGATGCTGGGGCTCACCGCCATGCTGGGCGGCGCCGTGACTATGGCGGCAATGGTGCCCACGAGGATGATGGATTGGGTCGAATCAAGATAACCATACTTGAATTCTCGGGACGTTGTGCTGACCCGGAGAAATATTTGGAGTGGGAGATGCGCGTAAATTAGATTTTTGATGGTCACAACTACTCTGAAGAGAAGAAGGTTCGTGTTGCATCAATGGAATTTACAGAGTATGCTCTTGTATGGTGGGATAATAAAAACCATACTCATGAGCGACCAGCGACATGGGCTGACATGAAGCGAATCATGAGGGAACGTTTTGTGCCTGCTTATTACACTCGCCAGCTTCATAGTAGATTGCGTCGTCTAGTGCAAGGTACAAAATCAGTTGATGAGTACTACAAAGAGATGCAAGTTTTGATGATCCGTACAGCTGTGCGTGAGTCTGCGGAGGCGACCATGGTACGTTTCTTTGAGGGATTAGAAGAAAAGATTCGTGACCGTGTTGATTTAATGCAATATAACGATATTCATGAGTTGCTTCATCAAGCGGAGCGTGCTGAACGTTGGGTATTGGAGAAGCAAGCTTCAGAGACTCGTTCAACTTACAATAGTGGGCGACGTGGTTCTTCTCCTATTGATGGTGGGTTTAGTGCTAAACCAACTCCTTATAAGTCGGTAAGCATTGAACAGAGCAAAGTGGCGGCTGCGCCAAAGGAGGTTTCTCAGGTTTCGTCTAGTGCGACGTCATCGCATCACCGTAATATTATTTGCCACAAGTGTGGAGGACGTGGACACATGAAGCATGAATGTTCCAATCAACGAAGGGTTCTACTTGTTGATGCGGAATATATTTCAGAATCTGAAGATGAGTCGCCTAAGTTAGAGGATGGAATCGAAAGAGGTCATGGTGATACCATACTGTGTTATCCTCAAGATGATCCTGATATGGAGAGTTTGCTAGCACACAAGGTCCAGCGAGATGACAAGGTCATTTTTGAACTGGGACAACGACGGAGTATTTTTCAAACTGCATGTACCATCAAGGGAGAAGTGTGCAAACTGATAATTGATGGTGGCAGTGCTAGCAACATGATTAGCAAGGATGTGGTGGAGTCTCTTTCATTTCCAACATGGGAGCATCCAAAACCATACTATATGAAGTGGATAAATGATGTAGGCAAAGTGAAAGTAACACACAGGGTGAAGGTGCCTTTTTCTGTTGATGGTTATGTTGACAAAGTGGAATGCAACGTTATGCCACTACATGTCTGTCATCTTATTTTGGGGCGTCTGTGGCAGCACGATGTTAATGCTCTTCATCATGGACGAACAAACAGGTACACTTTTATGCATAAAGGTGAGTTCTATGCTATTCTTCCCAAGGATGCAAACACTATAAAGTGTACTGTTGAAGTGTTCAAGAAAAAATCAGCAAAATATAGGTCAAAACCGAGGACGGTTTTCTTTCAAGGAAGGGAGGATGATGTAACCTCACGTGTTATCGCCAAAAGCATGGTCAATAACGCCAACCAGAGAAGGACAGAAAAGTATGTAATTCCTGCCAAGCGCAATGAGAAAAAGAAACAGAAAGAAGCTATTGTTGTGCATGAAGGCAATCAAGGAATTGAATTGAGAGACAACTTTATGCGTTGTGGCAAGATGGCAACGCGTACTTCTATTGGGCATGCTCAGCTTGTTGCAGCAGAGGACGTCGATCCACAATTTAGAACTCCATGCATGCAAACCCATCTACGTGGCGTGTAAGGGAGTAGTACTAGTTGTTTTGGCTTTTTGTGATCAGTGTGCCGTATTTTTAAATTATTTAATTAGTGATTATTTAGAAGAGTTGGATTAGTACTAGTAGTAGACCGTGGCTATGGTTAGGTTGGAGTCCAATTAGTATTCGGGCCATACAAAAGGAGTCCAGGTAGGTTGTACCTTGTGCTGCGTGCACTATTAAAAGGGCCACCGGCCGTGTATCAAGGAGGTGAGTTTTTGGGAGTTAATTACACAGGGGAATCCGCCAGGTTCCGGCGGCATGTTTCAATTGAGAATCGAATCGAGATTTGTTTGATGCGTGTGGATTGGAGAGAACTGTCTCTAATTCTACGTGATCCGACCAGGATCGTCCAAGTACTTCTTGTACTGAGGGTGTGCTTGTTGTTTTGTGGTGTTTGCATCTGCTAGATCGTAAACTCTGCAGCATATAAGATCAGGATCAAGTACTTGCTGGAATTGCACCGTGAAAGATTGGGAAAAGCTTTCGCGCCATCGATTTTTCCGTCGAAGGGCGTATCAAGTGGTATTCAGAGCAAGGTTGATCACGGTACAAATTTTTTTTCCTACTATTTGATTCAACTGTTTGAAAGATGGTGAACTCATGACATGACAAATCTGATCATGAGGATGTCGATGAGCTTCGGAGGGTTTGGAGATAAGTGATGATTTGCGTATCCATCGATGGCGATCAAGGAGCCAACAAGAAGCTTGGGACAAGGGTTGAGGAATTGTCCGCAAATATTGTAGGCGTCGAGGACAGGTTGAGCGAACGTTTGATCGCCAATGACCGACGGCAAGACCGATAGTCTCTGGTGGTGACCGAGAGTCTTAATCGTCTCACGCGCGATTCAGCGCCTTCAGCGAGAGATGTGGCACCGACAGTCCGCTCACCTCGACAACGTCGTGACCGCGACAACGATGATGATGGCGATTTTCGAGGATTCGATGCCGTGGAGGCTTACCTCACCGACCACGGCATGATCTGTGGGGCTCACCGCCATGCCGGGCGGCGCCGTGACTATGGCGGCAATGGTGCCCACGAGGATGATGGATTGGGTCGAATCAAGATAACCATACTTGAATTCTCGGACGTTGTCTTGACCGGAGAAATATTTGGAGTGGGAGATGCGCGTAAATTAGATTTTTGATGGTCACAACTACTCAAGAGAAGAAGGTTCGTGTTGCATCAATGGAATTTCTGAGTATGCTCTTGTATGGTGGGATAATAAAACCATACTCATGAGCGACCAGCGACATGGGGTGACATGAAGCGAATCATGAGGGAACGTTTTGTGCTCGCTTATTACACTCGCCGACTTCATAGTAGATTGCGTGCGTCTAGTGCAAGGTACAAAATCAGTTGATGAGTACTACAAAGAGATGCAAGTTTTGATGATCCGCATACAGTTTGTGCGTGAGTCTCATGGAGGCGACCATGGTACGTTTCTTTGAGGGATTAGAAGAAAAGATTCATGACCGTGTTGATTTAATGCAATGTAACGATATTCATGAGTTGCTTCATCAAGCGGAGCGTCTTGAGCGTTGGGTATTGGAGAAGCAAGCTTCAGAGACTCGTCCAACTTACAACAGTGGGCGACGTGGTTCTTCTCCTATTGATGGTGGGTTTAGTGCTAAACCAACTCCTTATAAGTCGGTAAGCATTGAACAGAGCAAAGTGGCGGCTGCGCCAAAGGAGGTTTCTCAGGTTTCGTCTAGTGCGACGTCATCGCATCACCGTAATATTATTTGCCACAAGTGTGGAGGACGTGGACACATGAAGCATGAATGTTCCAATCAACGAAGGGTTCTACTTGTTGATGCGGAATATATTTCGAGAATCAAGATGAGTCGCCTAAGTTAGAGGATGGAATCGAAAGAGGTCATGGTGATACCATACTGTGTTATCCTCAAGATGATCCTGATATGGAGAGTTTGCTAGCACACAAGGTCCAGCGAGATGACAAGGTCATTTTTGAACCGGGACAACGACGGAGTATTTTTCAAACTGCATGTACCATCAAGGGAGAAGTGTGCAAACTGATAATTGATGGTGGCAGTGCTAGCAACATGATTAGCAAGGATGTGGTGGAGTCTCTTTCATTTCCAACATGGGAGCATCCAAAACCATACTATATGAAGTGGATAAATGATGTAGGCAAAGTGAAAGTAACACACAGGGTGAAGGTGCCTTTTTCTGTTGATGGTTATGTTGACAAAGTGGAATGCAACGTTATGCCACTACATGTCTGTCATCTTATTTTGGGGCGTCCGTGGCAGCACGATGTTAATGCTCTTCATCATGGACGAACAAACAGGTACACTTTTATGCATAAAGGTGAGTTCTATGCTATTCTTCCCAAGGATGCAAACACTATAAAGTGTACTGTTGAAGTGTTCAAGAAAAAATCAGCAAAATATAGGTCAAAACCGAGGACGGTTTTCTTTCAAGGAAGGGAGGATGATGTGACCTCACGTGTTATCGCCAAAAGCATGGTCAATAACGCCAACCAGAGAAGGACAGAAAAGTATGTAATTCCTGCCAAGCGCAATGAGAAAAAGAAACAGAAAGAAGCTATTGTTGTGCATGAAGGCAATCAAGGAATTGAATTGAGAGACAACTTTGTACGTTGTGGCAAGATGGCAACGCGTACTTCTATTGGGCATGTTCAGCTTGTTGCAGCAGAGGACGTCGATCCACAATTTAGAACTCCATGCATGCAAACCCATCTACGTGAGCGTGTAAGGGAGTAGTACTAGTTGTTTTGGCTTTTTGTGATCAGTGTGCCGTATTTTTAAATTATTTAATTAGTGATTATTTAGAAGAGTTGGATTAGTACTAGTAGTAGACCGTGGCTATGGTTAGGTTGGAGTCTAATTAGTATTCGGGCCATACAAAAGGAGTCCAGGTAGGTTGTACCTTGTGCCTGCGTGCACTATTAAAAGGGCCAGCCGGCCGTGTATCAAGGGAGGTGAGTTTTTGGGAGTTAATTACACAGGGGAATCCGCCAGGTTCCGGCGGCATGTTTCAATTGAGAATCGCATCGAGATTTGTTTGATGCGTGTGGATTGGAGAGAACTTTCTCTAATTCTACGTGATCCGACCAGGATCGTCCAAGTACTTCCTGTACTGAGGGTGTGCTTGTTGTTTTGTGGTGTTTGCATCTGCTAGATCGTAAACTCTGCAGCATATAAGATCAGGATCAAGTACTTGCTGGAATTGCACCGTGAAGATTGGGAAAAGCTTTCGCGCCATCGATTTTTCCGTCGAAGGGCGCATCAGCCAATTTGCGCCGAAATTAGTGCCGGGGGTGACCTTGGGGGGGGGGGGGGTGGCTGGGAACCCGACCGCCCCCACGCTGATTTTTTCGCCAGCGCGCCCCAGGCGGCGCTATTTCAAGCCACTAGGGGGCCGAACGCCTCTATCCAAAATCCAACACGATGGGCCGAATTCCTGCAATCAGATAAATGTTTGAAAATCTGAAATTTCTCCTTTTTGTTAAATTTACGTTTGAAATGCGCGCGCAACGTTTAGGGCACATTATTGCAACAGGTGCGGCATTTTGAGAGGGCTGAGGTGATGCATTAAGGGAGAGAGCACATTTGGGAGCTCACGATCTGGCGAAAGCGGCAGCGTCTCTACCAGCTTGTAGACATGTATGGTTAAACACCACGGCACTCTAGATTTTTGAATAAAGTGGTGATTTCTCAAAAAGAAAATGTAACATGTGTGTTGCCTCCCGTGTAATGAAAAACTTGCAGCCGCTCAGCTAATTGTGTAGCACATGAGTTGGTAGTACAAAATTGACGCTGAGATCAAGGAGTGTGACCAATCTCTTCGCCCAACGCAAGACAGTTAATTACGCACATTAACTAGCCATGCTTTAATTTATAGAAGGTGTCTTCAACCGTGGGCCCAGCTTGTTCAACCACCTGGGCCCGAACCCAGCCAAGCCTCCAAGGGAACAATGCCCAAGCACTACACATTTGTAGCCAAGGAACTTCTCAGTCTGCACTCACAATCTCTAAGATTCAAATAAAAACCTAAACAAGTCCGAATAGTGAGCGAGGTGTTTGCAACAAAATCGAATGGTCCATCTTTCCTATTAATAGCAATACATATATGTCACAAGTGTAACAACACCAAAATTGGCGGACTGCACGTCTGAACAAAAGCTGCAGTCCTGACTGGCACATTCTCTGCCACAATCACATCGCACAAATAAGAACGCAGACCTCTGATTAGCAGCATTTCAACAAGTTGAATGACCCCCCGGCTGCAGATCACCATCCAAGATCACATGAATAGTTTACCCCGGCAAGCAGACGCCTCCTGCGTGTTGCAGGAGCAGGAGCAGTGCCTCCGCATGTGTAGCAAGGTTTTGCACATCAGGCTCTAGAGATCTCGACGTACTCCAATGCCTTCTGCTTCACATGCTCGATTCTTTCTTCATCGCCCTGAGCCTTCTCATATCGCAGGTATTTCTTGAACAAGAACTGCAGATGGCAAGCATCGTATTAAAAAAATACTTAAATCAATACATGGAACGTAATAAAGCAAACGATGGCATGAAATTCTCAATGGCAAATATCAGGTAGGGCAAGGTCCTCAGTCAAACTTATAATGCATTTTCCAGACAATAACACATATGATATCCCACGGGGAAAGAGAGTAGATACTAGCAAGAGATATGCAGGGAAGGACAGATAACAGTGGAAGAGAGAGATGACGTTCGAGTTTTGAGTAGAATACACAAAGAATGGGCCAAACCTTCATCTTTTTTGGAGGAAGACTAAGGCATGTCACTCTGTCAAATAATGCCCGTATAATTTCCGTGTCACCAAGTCGAATTTCCTACGGAAGACCATGCTTGTCAATGAGACTGATTAAGCTGACAGAATAAGAGATACAGGCGACGGTTTGCTAATGCAATATATTACCTGGTCTAGGTAAACACTCCAAATATCTGTTCTTTTCGGATACTCCCTTAGGATCAGCTCAAATCTGGATCTCCCTTCCTCAGCCACCCCACACTTGAACTCCAGGATAGCAGTCTGCGTGAGAAACTTTATACGCTTGCTTTGTGGCAGACTAAGAAGCGCACGGTTTACGACAGATTTGATGTATTCAACATCCTTGCCTTGAGTGAGAGAAAACTGAATGCGGCGCAACCAGATCTACAATTGCATCATGCAAGTCATAAAGTTGCTCCATATACAAAAAAAAAACTAACCTTGCATGAAGCTTGAAAGTCATAAATATGCTCCAAATACAAAAAACAAAGTGATAAACTAACCTTGCACGAAGTTTTGAATCTTTTGGTCATTCTATCGAAAAGTTCATCTGCCAGTTCATTCTGTTTAGTCCTCTCGTACATTCCAAGAAGAGCCAAGTGCACCTTTTTGGGATCACAATACTGCAAGGCTCTTTGGAATATCTTCTTGACAGCATCCTTGCATATACCAACAGCAGATCAGTATCATTAACTGGAGCAGCAGAAAGAAACAAAACGTAGCGTCATTTTCAACTTACCTCCCGTGGACTCCCGTATTCATTTTCAAGGTTAAAGTATGCTACCCAGACATTGAGTTTCTCCTCCTCCTCTCTAATGTTTATTGTTCTCAAAGCCCTAACAAACATGAGGGACACTTGCATTAAGATGACAATCCATGCAACAGGTTCGAAGTAAACAAATATTCAGCAAAGAAAACATAGATGTCTTTGCATAATAGACTAATAAGAATGGGAATTTTCATGGATTTTTTTTTCACAACAGTAAATTCCTATTGTAAAGATTAGTCAGAAGAGAATTTCAAAACAATTATCCTTATACTGCAATCGTACCTTTCAGCTACTGAACGCGCTTTCTCGACATCCGCAAGGTCTAACAAAAATGCCATATACTTTATCCAGACGAAGCTACTATTTGGAGAGCTCCTCACCAACTTCTCGAATTCATCTGGAGTCTGTGGTATATCTTTCTGTAAAGCCCTTTCCTCCAAGGCACTGATTTCTATTTCCCTGGGAAAAAACATGGTGTAAGAGTCTGTGATGCCACTGTTGAAGGTACAAGAATGAAATGTGTGAAAACCTTTGTTTTCTCGCCTTCTCCTTTAACCGTCTATCGCTCTTTTTTACATTTGATTCACTTCCATTAGCAATTTCATGAGCTTTCTGATCACCCTCTTGGTCAGAACCTTCATATTCGTCCAAGGCGACCTGAAGTGGGGGAACAGAAGCCCTGGGTTCGGGTCCAGGAAGAACTAAAGTGCTGTTAAAACCTCCAGACATCTGAGGGGCACGGCTGATGTCCATGGGAACCCTTCCATTGCCATTTTCATCATCAGTCAGATCAGAGTCCAAGTAGGATTCCTTAAGGCCAAGGGACACTCGGTGCCGATCCTCGTCAATCTGTATGAAGAAAATGAAAATGAAATTTAGCACACATGCAGCACAAAAGACCAGTCTGACCATAAGATAAAACTTGCCTTCAAAATTTTAGCTTTAACGATATCGCCAGCTTTGTAGCAAGCGTTGATATCAAGAACTGGTTCATCAGAAAGTTCTGATACATGACACAAGCCCACCTACAAAACAATGATGTACATTAACATACCGATTACCGATAAACACTTGCAGAATCAAAAGGACAATAGCTTACCAGTTCGCTGCTCTTGATTGTCACAAATAATCCATAGGATTCAACCCGTTTAACTTGACCATCAATGATGTCCCCAACATGTAGGTCACTGTAGCTAATGTCATCCAACTTCTGTGATTTGCTACCAGTGCTCTTCCTAAGTGATACCTCAACTTTCCCTGATAGTGGTTCCGCAGACAATACCCTGCGGGATTTTTCAATTAGATCGGGGAGAGGTTTTTTTGCAATTATATGTGCATTTGTCAATGGCGAGATCTAACCTTCCCTGTACAAGCATTCCAACTGAGAAATCCTTCTGAGGATTTTCGACATACTCATCTGACAGATTTGACAGAATAATCCTAGCCTCAACCATTCGAGAAAGCATGATGAAACACCCTTTGGGATTCACATTCTTCACATAACCCTGCAATGTTTAGAAGAAAATCACGTTAATTCACCGTAGTCGCAACTTAAATATCCAGAAAAGGGGAAAGTAAAAAAACTGATTTCCTTTTTTTACACACTGCATCAGCAACAATTTCTGCTCATTTAGATGCCCAGGGGCTCACAGCCCAACAACTTGAGGCTAAGAGCATGCAGTGTATTTTTTTAAACACTTCAAAGTCTAAAACCAAAACAAATTAAGGCATTTGTGCTCGGTTGTAACAGCTTCAAGAGAACTTCCTCCAAGTTTCATATTACCAAGTTGTATGAAGATAGAAAATACCTTAACCTCTGTACCGGGGCACAGATCGTTGATCTTCTCAAACCGGGGACCGCAAGTTGTCCTACAAAACAAAGATGTCACAGAATGACAGACATAATATTTTTCTGGACAACTAAAAAAATTGTGTACAAAATTCACCATTCTAACAGGCCTCTTTATGTGGGTGACCGTCTCAGTATTTTGTTTATATTATAGAGTACCCATATGACTTTTGACAAAAAGAAGCATATTTAACACTACTAAATATTGTTGTATTTATTATGAACAATACTTTGCAAGCGACAAGACTTACAAATCATCAAGTTTTCTAGAGCGAAGTGATAGGTCAACTCGGACAGATCCTTCAGCTTGGCGGCTTACAGCCAGGACCTTGCACTTCACAAATTGGCCTTCATGGATCCCAGATAGGGGTTCAGGTACCCACGAATCAACAATTTCAGTATAATGAACTCTTCCATGAAGATGAGGTCCAATCTGGATGACAAGCCCACCAACACCAGGTAGAATCCTTTGGATGCGTCCGCCAATGATATCTCCTTCCTTCGTGTGTTCAGCAATGGAAGATACTGTTTTTTGTGTGTCATCTATATCCTCGAGCATGCATTGGTTATCAAACGCTTTCAGCCTCAACAACCTTTTCTCTCTGTTCACCCCAATAATGCGTCCTTTCACTGCTTGACCGACACTATAACGCTGTTGGAACTCTTTTAGTTCGCTTGGCTCAACTGAACTATCGAGAATAAATAAATGAGCCATAAACTTTCTGGATACAGTTAACCAGACCCACTCTGTATCCACCTTGACGACATAAGCACGCACGATATCATTAATTGAATGATTCAATTCAGCTTCAGATGCAGTTAACTCTTCCAAGTCTGCTGTTAAATTGTTCCACAAAAAGAAAGGCTAGCATCAGGAAACCAAGTCATCGCAAGTCACAAGAAGCACCAAGAGTATATAGGTTAGGCTAAAAGGCGTTGCACATACTCCCTCCGTCCCAAAATTCTTGTCTTAGATTTGTCTAAATACGGTGTTCCGTATTTAGACAAATCTAAGACAAGAATTTTGGGACGGAGGGAGTATGAAATGGACAAAAAAAAAAAGGTTTTGGTACAGCCTACCTTTAAGCAAGGATGGCTTAATAGATAGTTCCCATTTCAAATTTCTGCCAGTTTTTGCTGAATGTTCAGCTTGTGCAACAATTCTTGCATGGACCTTTTGCCCGATTTTGAGTTTACTAAAGGGATGCTCACTGCAATCTTCTTCAAGGACCTGAGAAACATATACCAATTACTGATCCATAATTACTTATGAAAACCACTATATAAATAAACTAATAAAGTCTAGTATATACCTCAGTAATATGAATCCTTCCATGAAGATTGACACCAAATTTCAAAATAATCTCAAGCGGCTTGATATCAATAATCTGCGACCAAACATGATTAATATTTATACGCAAACTATAAATTGAGAGTAAATGACTAATCATACGATTGCTATGAAAATAGTAGCACCTCTGCTTCAACAAGTGACCCAACTTTGTAGTCTGATTTCTTCTTAGCCCTTTTAGAACTAGAGATACTAGAATCCTGGGCTGATCCTTTCGGGAGAAGGATAAGTCTTCCAGAAGGGTCAGAACTTGGGATACTTCCAACGACAACGGTAATGCTTCAATAAAAACAAACACAAAATAAGAAAAGAGTACTTCGAACTGTAACTGCATTTGTACTGAGAAAAGAAGGTAAGGGTTGTTAAATTTTAACACCAAAGTGATATAGACTCGATAGTCTGCCGACCTTGAAAATCGCAAATGGTACATCTGCTAGCCGTTTGCATGTGTTCGGTGCAATATAAAATGTTGCTTTATACTAACCCTTTCATGATAATACACTAAACTTGCCTTGTTCAGCAGCAAACATGGCAGATGCTCCTATATTATAAGATGATAGGGCTCGACGCATTCTCTACCATGAATAAAGTGAACTTGCAACAGAAAATGTACTGCTTCACCACACGAGACATTATCAAACCATATCAGAGAGTCCAGACTGCAAAGCATATATAGGAAAAGGTGGGCATGTGAAGTGCATCAATATTTCTACCAGGCAAGTGTGTGCGTGCAAAAGAAGCTTGGACTCAACAAGCTGCTTGAGCTCGGCTTGAGCAATACAATACTTGAGCTAGAAGACCTCATTGAGAAAGCTTGAGGCCAATTATGGTTGAATATATATACATATTTAGTATGTAGTGCAGAAAAATCAAGTCTAATTCAAGTGAGGTTCGAACTTGTCTCTTGAGCGCAATAATCAATGTTGGGTTGCATACTTGCATTGTCAACCCACTGACAAGTTCAGTCAAGCTAAGCTAGAGCTTATTCAATCTATAATAATATCAGTTTCAAGACGGCCTAAGCTAGATTGACTCACGTTTGACTCATTTAAGCTCCTAGATGCCTTGCATGTCCTGGCGACAGGACAGTTTACTAACATAGTATGTTCAGAGTAATAGGTATCTATGAACCAAAAAACAGATACAAATTATAACATGTACAATCGTAACCGAAAGGGCAAAGTAAAGTATTGCCAGTTGTATCTCAAAAAGCCTGATCTGCAGTAGGCGTGCTGTAGAAATTATTAGAAATCTAAAAATGAACCCTTCAACTTTTGCTCCTGGACCATTCAAACAAGTAACTAATCAAAGCAATATATTGAAGTAAGTTCACATGATTACCACTGCCCATTATCATAGTGATGTTGAGGAAGCAATTGTGAGTTGTAATCCATCAACGGTGCAAAGCCTATTGCATGATTATACTCAGGGACAGAAAGAACCTGGATAGAACAAAATGATGAGAAAAGAACAGCAGTCAACCTTTAAGGAAGTAATAAGAATAAACTAGTCAGATGAGTAATTTGCACACCACATAGCTGTCTTTGACTATCTCCACAACTGCATTGACTTCTTCCCGAAGCTCCAAGTCCAAACTTGCGGCTCTGTGACGTTTCTGAAGTGCAACAAACAACCAGTCCAATATAACTAAAGTTAGTGTCAAAGCAGTAGAAATTGGTACCATTAGAAGACTTGTAAATAGGGGGAGTAGCCATGCAGATGTTTTATTTTGTGAACTAAAAACAAACAACATGCAAACAGAGATTTTCAGACACAAATGTTGACAACATTTTTTCGAGTTATGAAGCTACACTGCTAAATGGTTAGCCCATTGTGAGCAGTTTCAAGCAATGCTGTAGATAGGAAGAGCACAATTGCAAGAAGTACTTCGGTGGAGGTAAACTACTAAGCTACCCACAAACAACTACTAGTACCAAGTGACCGAAAGATAACGGAAGAGGCAATCCTTAACCAGACACATATATTGCTGAGACAAGGGCATCTCCTATTATTACCTTCTTTTTCCCATCCTTGCTGACACTGCCAACTAGTTCAGGTTTAAGCGATAAATTTACAACTCCATCAGATAAATCCACAACAAGACCCTTCACAGAAGAACCCACTTTTACAGTACTGCCACCAACTGCAGAAAAGGAAAAGTTTCAAATGATCATAACCAGCAATAGATAATATGCCATATAAGAAGAAAATGAGTTACTTACGCTGATGATGTTCAACTAGACCAACAACATCTGGATGGTCTTTGAAGTTAAGGATAACACCATATTCTTCTACTGCTCCCACCTCACCCTTAACCAAGCTACCAATGCCAAAATATTTCACCCAATCATGAGAAGTACTAGGACCTGAATACTTCAATGCCGCAATCTGGACAAACAAGAAGATAACACCAATTGTCAGTGCACATGTTAAAGCATATTCTAGAACAAGGGTTCACTTAATTGTCAGTGTACTTAAACCACTTCTCTGCTTTTGGATAAGTCCTACCCCCCCCCCCCCACCCACCCAACACACACACACTAGTTGCACTTGCAAGTTCGACCCAAACCTCAGTCTCTGCTTTCACCGAAAGCTTTTATTATTGACCCCAGCCCAAAAATTACCACACTGCTAGCAGCTAGTCCCTCCATTCACAAATATAAGATGTTCTAACCTTTTTCTGAATCGGATATATAAGAGAGAGAGAGAGGGAGAGAGAGAGAGACACGTTTTAGTGTGTTTGTTCACTCATTTCAGTCTGTATGTAGTCTATATTGAAATATCCGAAACATCTTATATTTGTGAACGGATGGTTCTAGATAAGACTTTCCTTCAGCCGTTTAATCTTTTTTTCATCAGGGTTCAGCCATTTAACTTGGAGTAAGACACAAATAGATTTATATTATGACCTTCTGATCGAGAAGAAAATATCCTTGAATAAATGAACAATCAGGTGAAGAGCACATGGACTGTTGGAGTGAAAGCTTTACTCGAGCAGATTCCGCATTCACCTATAACAAATAATGAACCATTCAGTAAACCAAACAACATAGTATCCAAACACGAAAGTATCAACAACACTATGTTACACGTACATTGAGGACATGACTACGAACTGATTGGCCAACACAGAACACATCAGAAAGCTTTTCTATCGGCCTGTCAACCGCCTTCAGGAAACACAAGGTTAGGCTTTTTTCAGACAACAGAGAGAACGACGAAGCCAAAATATGCAAGATAAGAGGCTGTTCCGAGATAAAGAGAGCAGCAGGGCTAATACATGCTTACTTTATCCTTGGGAGAGAAACCAGTTAGATGTCCAAGAAAGCGAACAAAACAACCAGCTTCGATGATGTTGCAAATGTAACCCTAAGGTAAAAAAGAAATGTCAACTGACTTGCTCGTTAATTATAACGTAACTGAAACAAAATGAAGAACTGTACATGAACTACAGCTCCAGATTGCATCTGTGATATCTCTGATGGAATGTCATTTGCGGTGTTGATAAGTGAGTGCTTAGCGGAAAGAACTAAATTTTGGCCTTCAGTATCTGCAACAGCATAATACGAAAGGAAATACTTAATCAAGTGAAGTAATATCCACATGTAAAACAACCAAAAGTGTGTCAGGAAGGATATGTAAATAAAAAGTTTATGCAAGTAAATTACTATATACAGACTGAGTTATGCTACAGCTCAAAGTTCTTTGTCGTATAAAAGTACAAATATTACTAGCATTGTTTGTGTGCTCGCCATAGGTCACCTTACCGCCCTATAGACAATGATTACTAGTACATTGTACTCGCAGAAACTGAACAGCGGGTGAAAGATTGTCAATTAGTTCATACAAATTGTTGAATAACAAAAGAGCCAGAACTTCAATGACTTTACCAAGAACTAAAAGCTGGTTGAACTCATGGCCAGGCTTCAACAAATTCTTCAACTGAGCAGCTTGGCCTAATTAAGAAGAAAAGGTAAATGGGTGAACAGAACAAAGATGTACAGATGAGCCGGGGAAAAGGATTGTGGATGTGCAGGCTGTGTTCGTGTCTCTGTCTGTGCGTGTGGGGAGTCCAGACCGAATGAACCAAATATTTGAAAATCACAGGCAAGGATATACCATGATGATCTGCCAACTGTTCATTAAGTATAGATCCCTTGGAGAAGCCATTGACACTGACCACAACAGTTGCAGGAGTAAGTCGCTCCACAACACCAGAGACAATAGTACCCACCTTTGCAGTATCAGCTTGAATGACCCTGCATGAGAAAGTAAACTTTTAGTTGTCAAGCTACACAACACAAAAGGAAAATTGTGTGCCAAAAACACAGGCACAGGTCTAAGAACAAAGCAGGGATCTGCTCAGGACCTTTCCTGGTTAAAATTCGGTTCCTAGGTGTCAGCAGAAGCCAAGAGACTGAAAGTATTGGCAATAACCATAGAAGGAAAAGGAGAGATCTAGTACTGTAGCACAGCGTTTAAGAATGCAACTGCCCTTTACCATACAAAAATAAACATGTATGCAAAAACTTCAGCAATAACCTGGCGTGCTAAATTTTATATTATGGGTTCAAAAACGAGAAAGGCGTTTTGGAGGCCGAGCTCCATGGAGGCCTTTATTTTTGAAAAATTCAAATTCAAACTTTTATGGTTCAAAAAATTCTGAAAAAAAATATGCGTGTATGTAAGGATGTAACTCACATGTGTGTAAAAATTCATGATGAAATACCTTCAGTTGCGACCTGTACAAAAAAGATAAATCCATGGCCTGGGAGGATGAATAGTATCATGTGTTAAACAGCCCCAGATTTGTCTTTTTTGCACAGCCCTCATTTCAATGTATTTTGAACTGAAAATTTACACACATGTGTATTATGCCTTCATGTATATCTGCAATTTTTTCCAGAATTTTTTGAAATGTAAAAATATGAATTTCAATGAAATTTCAAATTTGAATTTGGAGGCCTCACTGGAGCCCGAGCTCCAAAAGGGGTTTCCGTTCAAAAACACCAATGTATGTAGAGGTATCTAATAGTATAGTTTGTACAACTGCTAGCAGTGTAAAAGCATCTGGCCATTTCCTCTGTGCCAGATGTCTTTCTTTTGTGCAATGAGTGGAAGTGTGGTCAATGGTGCGAGAGTTGGAAGATGGGATATTGTGACACGAGCTGAACACCTACGATTTTTTTTAGTGAATCAAACTTGCTCTCACGAAAAGTGTGGACTCAGGGTTTGGCGAGGCTGGCTCACCCACGCATCCTCAGTTCACTCCAGTTGATGCATGGTGGGGTGGCATGTGGCTGCTGCACCAAAACCTGGCACTGTAAACAGAGAGGACAACTCATCTACACCTGCGGAACGTATCGAAGGAGCGGAATACAGATCTTCATCAGCAATAGACAAAGCTAAGGTGGCCCCTCTTGCTTTCGAGGATATACGTTCGCATGTGGACTAACGTTGTATTGGATGTGCTAAAAATAAGCCTGCGCAACTGTTATTACAGATTCTAATCTCATCTTAATGAGAAAAGTGTTACTGCCATTTTCTCAGAACCTAAATGAAACATACTTAAAATCCAATAAAAGTTGTTTGTTACTCCCTCCATCCAGAAACGTTGGTATTATGGTACTCCCTCCATTTAAACTGTTGTTAAGACAAGGTTTTGACCAACAATTACTATATTAACACAGTTTATGTGATACATCATCACATTCACGAGTACTTTTGAGCATGAATCTAATGACACCAATTATACGTAACATTAATTTTTTTGTTACTTTGTTAGCCAAATCCTTGAGCAAAATAAAGACCTAACATCGATCTCTTCAAAAAAGGACTATTTAAAAAAAACTTTCAAAAAGAATAGAAAGATGACAGGAAATATATTCGCATAATGACCTTCAAAACATTTAAGAACGTACAAGGACAAAAACAACGGCCCAGTTACCCGTAACCATGTAAAACAAAAACTGATATGAGCAAGAGAGCAGAAAAAAAAATAAAAGAACAAGAGGGAACACTCACCTATTAGAAGACATTGTAAAACTAACATATAGTTTCCTTGAAGTGGGGACCACGCTTACAATTCTACATTTGACAACTTGTCCAACATGATAAACACTTTCAGCTTCAACGCCTGGCTCTAGTCCAAGTTCAGATCTAGTACAAATAAGGAAATATGTCAGAGGCATATATTCAATAAATAAATTGTCGCTATCAAGAACAGCATAAGACAAATCACATTCATGGCTATATGCATCAATCGATGCAGTGGCCGGCGGTACTCCTTTCAGAGAGAAAATCAGTCAAACCTGATTTTCAATTCATTAAACTCAACAGACAAAGACTTCAAAGACAAAAGGAGCATGTTTTAACCATTAAGATCATCACATGAATGTGGAAAAAAATATGCAGGTTAAGAACATATAGCTGATGAATTTCATAAGAATGAGAGGTCAACCTGCTAACAAACCCCTGAACTCCATTGTAAAATCTCACGAAGCACCCATGCTTTTCTATTTTAGTAATCCATCCATGAGTCACTAAACCAGTCCTGGCATCAGCATACGAGGCCAACACTTCAAGTTTTGATTTGACCTGAAGGAAATCCAGAATTTTATTATTCAGCTCCCAGAGGCAAGGAAAGCAATATGAAGAACAATATTACATCATGCTCTATATAATATACTCCCTCCATCCCAAAATAAGTGTCGCTGATTTAGTACAAAGTTTGGACGGAGGGAGTACAATTTGCAGTATACTAAACATTTCAAGGGTGAGAGTGCAGTTAAGGTACCAGAGACTTCTTGTATGTCACTGTTATTCTCTTGGATTTGCAACCCAAAACACGAAAAAGTAGTTCAGCTCCAGCCTACACAAAATTAACAAAAAAAAAAGGAAGTGTCAATGGTGGACATGTTATGCATCTTAATCATATATACCAGTCTTATGGTATATGCAATCGAAATTAAGAGAGGAAGAAAAAGAACAGAATGGCACCTTAAATTTCTTCGGTGGCTTTACAATGTTATCTAACTCAGACATGTGAGGAAGTGGGCAAAGTGCTTTCACACCACTTGAAAACTGCACAATTGCGCCAAAAGGCTCAACAGTAACAACCTTAGCTCTCACTACCATTCCTGGTTTGACATCAGCGTGAGTGAAAACAGAACCTTCAAAAGCACTGTCCTGGAAATGAATACGATATGGAGATCCTCAGAAACAACCTCTTTTGCTAGTTTAAGAAAAGGAGGTAAATCTGATTTACAGGCCTGCCTGGCATGCTTTGATATTAATTAAGCACATGCAACAGCTGGAAGAAAAATGATTTTTCAGATGCATGTCAATAATAAAGATGAACCAACTAAATACATTTCAAAACAATGGAGCTAGAATAGAAGAAGCCGCATGCTTAATGAAAGAGAATGAACTTACCTTGCCATCATATTAATTATATATCCAGTACTATCACAAACAATTTTATCATAATTAATAATTAAGAAGTAAAGAAGTGACTTGTAAACAGTGACCAGGAATAGTAAGCAGCACCACGGAAACTAACAGAACAATTATCATCAGATGACCCCCTCCATCATTCAGTACCTCAGTTTCAAATACATGCACTAACATATGGTATGGATCAAGTACCCATCTCATCTTTTATAACCATGTGAACTCCATTGTACAGCTTAAACCGACCTTTAAAGAACATAATTGCTAGATAAATACATAATTGCTAAGAAGGTGGTACAAGAAGAGTTCAAGCATCGAATGAGCATATTGGGTATAAAAAAGGTAGGATGTAACACGGACCAGGGTGTATCAACTAAGAAGGAATACGAGCATCAAAATGGGTTAAGTACATAAGTGTATGGATATTCCAAAGTAAACAAAGGCACAGAATAAAAACTTAAGTGGCCAGATGTGATTACTTTTAGGGTGCCTAGTGCAACTCCTTCAAGATGTCGCACTCCAAGTACACGGACACGTGTCAAGCTGCCTTCCCTAAACTTCTTCTCCACATTCTTCACATCCTTGTCTGATACATCGTGTATCTAAAGATCATAATCGCAATATCCAAATATTAAGATGGATCTTAATGAAAAGCAGAATAAAAATTCAGTGATAGCATAAATGGCAACATAAGATGGGCCCATTTGAAAACAAGAATAGGCCAAGGCAATAACATATTTGAAATAACACATACACTAACAAATCCAGGTGATGGAGTTGGAGAAGGTATTTCAAGAAAAAGACCAGCCTTTTTATCCACCCTCAGCACCCGTGATTTGTCATATATTTCTCCAACTTTAACATTCTGCATAAGGAAAATGGTCAATCAAAAATGAACAAGATGGACAGTAAAGCCCCTCTTCGAATATAGACTAGACTGAAGCCAACTATGCAGGCATAAATGAAAATATTCAAGAACGTACCAAAAGAATTGGTCAGGCAAAAGCAGTAAACTTACAATAGGGGGTACATTAAGACGAAGTAAGTGCTGGTTCAATGTAAGCCCAACTGCTCTTGTTGACGGATCAACAAACAAGATGCGGGCATTTACCTGCAAATTGTAGCACAAAGCATAATGAAAAAATCACTCACAAGTCCTACAGTCCAAGAGAATAACCAACAATATGTTTCAACAACAGGACTGTCATTTGAAAACTGGACAAACATAAACAGAAAAGAGAGGAGAGGGATCATCATGGATCATGCAGATCAAGACAGTTTAATTTTTTGATTAAATTAGCAGCAAACTGTCCTTGTGACAACCGTGGACCACGTGCCTAGCAAAAAATCCACTTCAGGTAAATGTGGTAAAGAAAGCAACGCCCTATTCAATTTAGACCAAATTAAAATGGTAACAAGTGGGCTAGCCAGCCAATCTTTTGTGGCTATGATGACACAGTTTATTGTCAGCTTTCTTTCCGGATGCTGAAAAGGCCTGCAATACATGCCTTTGACCTTTTTTCCTAACTATATGCTAGAAAGTAGTAAAAGATAAAGAAGTACTCCCTCCGTAAAGAAATATAAGAGCGTTTAGATCACTACTTTAGTGATCTAAATAATCTAATATTTCTTTAGTACTTCTCGTGTTAAATCAAAAAATACTTAATTATGTGGAGATTTAAAAGGACAAATAAAAATAATGCATGAAGTATAACTTTGAAGACATCCACGGATCCACCAGTGCTCCACACATTTAAACATACAGTAGCAGGTCATATTCGTATAGACTGTTGCATATCATTTAAGTTCACCACCGACAACTTGTGACATGCTCACATGTCCACGTGTCCTGGAAAGTGGTGGGGTTCTGCATCTTCTGGGGAAAATGGTACCGCCATAGTTGAGAAAATTATCATAACAGAAGTCATGTGCAACATGGTCACTTGTCATTCGATGATTAGACTCACTGTGATACGTGATGGTTGACTTTTGCCGTGTTACAGGGTTATTCGTACTACCTCCAGACCGGTTTACAAGTCCCCCTGGACTTTTGAGACTACGACCACCAATTTAACCAACAAAATATAAGTCGTATGCCACAAAAAGTAAATCATCGGAAACTTCTTCCGAATGTGAATCAAATGATATACTTTTTGTGGCATGTAAATTATATTTTGTTGGTTATAAATCGGTCAAAGTTATGCTCAAAATAAGTGGGGCATGTAAACCGGTTTGGAGGGACTGTATTCTAACACATGAGACAGAATACAGGAACAGGACACATTCATGTAGTGTTCTTGTCTTGCTAGAACCACGCAGACAGATGAGCACCCTAAGAGGTAAAGGAGTGAGTAACCAAACAAAGTTTCTCGGATTAAGAAAAGAGAAACCCGGCACAGAGAGCTAAAAAGTTAATTATTATTATTATTACTACTATTACTATTGTTATTGTTATTATTGCTATCCCAAGTTTACAATCTGAGAAAACGTAAGTCTGAAATAAGAAAAATGTCAAGAAAAAGGAACATTTTTAGCAAAGGTATCACAACCGACCACCCTACAATTTTGGGTACAGTTGAAGTACCCAAAACCCTGCCCACAGATGATAAAAAGAGAATTCACAGTAAGTGTCAATGAACGTAAAATAGGTACAAACATTGTGCAGACTCATTATTAGGACTGATCAATGCAAATATTATAGACTCCATGGCCACAAGCCCACGACCATTATCACATCTATAGGGAAGAATTACTGACCTTCTTATTCTTGCTGTAATCATCTTTCCAATTACCAGAAGGGAAGGAGCTCGACAAATTAAAAATATCAGCCTGATAAGGAAAATACGCTCAATGTAATTAAATAAGTAAAATCCAAACCATGGGAAAGTTAAAAAAGAAAATACTGAAGTGTTGAAAAAAAATTACCGTTCCAGTGAAGTAAGTAAGAAATGATAGCATAACTCCATTTTCAAGGACTGAATGAACACGTGCACTCATCATCATGCCAGGAATTAGATGATCAATAGAAAGGCCTTTCAGATCTTTAATCTGGGTAAAAGCAGACTTATAATTAGCGATAACTGACATGATACAGAATAAATTCAAAAGCCACTGACTAATAATAGATAAGCGTACAATGGATTTAGAGATCAAGTCTTCATCGGAACTCAAGTGAATAATAGAGCGAGTTTTATCAATCCCCTTCACGACACATTGTATGAGTTGTCCGCTCTCAATCTTCACAGTTTCTACAAAAGAATACCAGTTGATTAGCTCATAGGTACATCCCGAAACAAACATCGTTTGAAGAATACAGCAGACACATACTCCCTCCATTTCTAATTATAAGATGTTTTAGATATTGCACTATGGACTACATACGGATAAAAATGAGTGAATATACACACTAAAACGCGTCTAGATGCATACGAATATGAGAAAAAAGAGAAAAGCTAAAACATCTTATATTTAGGAACGGATGGAGTACATCAGTAACACTATTCCAAATAATGTTAAGTAGTAAGCTAGCAGACAGCCCGGCAAGCTTTGTCTTACTGTGCTACGTGTCTTGAGTTCAGTAATTTATTAGAAAAATACACTTATAATCAAATATGCCAAATCAGGAGTCTAGGCACAAGCAAAGTTTACAAATTTCCTCCCATTTAACTATACTTTGTACACTATTCCTTGCATACAGAAGGATACGTCTGAGTTAATAAAAATGTACCTATAAGTACACCAAATAACAAAAAAAGGTGCAGCCTGACAGCGTTATTTTTTCACAAAACGCAATTGCTAGAAATTGGACTATTGATATTATCAGCACTAAATAATTATATTGCCATAAGCCTGTAAACAAACACATTGTTCTAGCAGCTATCTGAAGGTGCTAATGTAGAACAATAACTGGCATGTGCACACTTGTTTAGGCATGTGTAATTTATTAACAATCAATAATTGTAACTGTGACCTTATTAAGCAATGTCTACCTTTGCCAGCTTTCGGCATAAATCCACTAAATGTGGATACTCCGAAATAAAGAATGTAACCATGGTCCTCGACGCTTTTCACTTGAGCAGTGAGCACCTGAGAAACATAACATAAAAGAGTTGGCTCAGAATCTAACACATCGAAGTTTGTCAGAGGTATAAGAGAAATATAGGTAGATAAGGGACAGCCTATTGAGCAGATTATGGACACCATACATGTTACTGGGTGTGCAATAGCACCTTAATAGAACTATCAACAAATGAACAGAACTCATTTCAGTGCGTACATAAAAGACCACCAATGAGCTGACTGTTGATCAGGGTGAGCAGAAATAATTTAATAACAATTACCAACCATAGTTCCATTAAGTTTTTATTTTTTTTATAAGCAGATGCAAGGATGTTTTGTTTGCTGCCATTACAACAGCCCAGTTAGGGAGGCAACCTCATTCTTAAAAAATCAACCCTTTGTGGAAGTTGATTGCCAGTTTGCCACCACGTGCTGAGCCTGGATTTCTCACCCCTGTGGCTGACCAGTCAAAAGCTCATGCCCTGACTAAACTTTCAAGCAACAGTAGGGGCCGATCTTGGCTATAAGCGAAACACACCTTCATTTATACACAAAATTCCAATCTTGGCTATCAGCAAAACACCCTTCATTTATACACAAAGTTCATAAACGGTCGACCACATTTACTTTACTGAAAGGATAGGGGTGATGGGTGGTGGGAGCGAAGGGTGACATTAAGTTGCCATTGTTTGACCAAAATGTTGACTACCTAAAGAAAATTAAACAAGAGCAGTGAGTTTTCCATGATAGCATCAGTAGTTCTCATTGGATGTTCACATCTTTCCATTTTGACTGTTGGGAGAACTGGAGGAGAACATGCTTGGATGTATGCTCTGGCATGTTTCAGTTCTGTTGGGGTGTAATTGTTTTATGCGTGTGAAATTTTGCATGGGTACAAAGTTCTGATCAATTACACATTATGCTAGAATTGTACATCTGCAGTCAGAGACTACGGTTGTGGGCTATGACATTGTACATATCAAGAACTAAGATGGATAAGGATAAGGAAAATGTACACATTTCATGCCGATCTTTCCTAGCAGGAGTTAAGCTGGTATCAGGCATATCTAGAACCAAGGTGAACTCGGCTAAAAACAAGAGCCAAGGCAAATATAAATACCATTCCGTCCTGCATAGCATCCAGAGAAAGACCCTTGTACATCCGGCTCAACCGCAATGATAACCAAACCCGTTTGTGTGCTTTTCCTTCTTTCTTATCATCATCAACTTGCAGAACCATACAAGGTACAAGCTGACCAACATGAACAACTTCAGCACATATACTGCCCTCATTATCCTGCAGTCAAACAGATTAACAGAATAACAAAAATCAATATCAACATCAATTGCATTTTCTGGATAGCAACTTCGAGAACACAACTACATTTTCATTATTACTGGCAGAATATAAATTGCAGAAACCTTGGAAACAAAAAAGATACAAAAAAAAAACAATACCTTGCTATTTCCATGCAAAGCAATGTCCGAAACTTCCTCTGTGCGAACAAACCCTCTCATTCCACCAGGTAGACTCACTATAATGTCTTTTTGGTTAACTTCGATTACAACACCCCAAAGCTTCATGCTTGGTGAAATATTCTGATAAAATAGTAAAAAGAAAGGTTGGTATGGCCGTTTCACCAAAACAGCAGCAATTAATCCAAGAGTCTCACCAACGGAAAAAACATCCCAAATCTAATCAGTAATTTCTGTTAATGTAGTCAGATAAAAGAAACATAGCTGGCAATTAAGAGAGACATTGTGCTAATAAAAACACTACCTGAGTTTTGCTCAATTCAGTGATTCAAATTGGTCCTTGTAATATTGCCTAATACTCGTATTACCTCCGTCCCAAATTATTTGTCTTAGATTTGCTGTATCTAGACAAATCTAAGACAACTAATTAGGGACAGAGCGAGTACAAGGGAAGCCACATCTAGCCAAAAGCATTTCTTCAAGTTATTCTGATATTAAGAATTTCACAATTCACTCTTTCTAATCCTCTTGCACACGACATATTGTATTATTATGGGAAGGTGAGTCAACTGAAGCTACACCTCACGAGCACCCTCCAAGGTGCCAACTTATGTTGTCATAAATGTACCAAGTTAACAACTTAACATACCGGTGGTACCATATGGAGCCACTGGAAACTACCATTTGTGTGCCATACTTTGGGAGCGCTCTGTGGCATGTGGTGTCAAATTCCTAAAGCTTGTGTTAGGCATATACCACATGTGGGGTCAAAGGCACAAAGCTAAATTCGCAATCTGGACGATATACATCTCTGATGATGTTTGATAAACAAACTAGCATAACAAGTTACACGACACTACATGACATTGGCAAGGTTAGGATGCGGTCATTAAAAGGGCATTCCTGCATACAACCTGCCAGCCACTGATTCGCACATGACACAAGGGTTGCAAAGCAAATCGTACAGAGGGACAGTTTCAGAGAGTTCAAAACCTTCAAGGTGATGCGATTGGCGAAGCGTGGGAGCTTCCCGGTGGTAGCCCCGCCGAAGAGGGTCCCCAGGTCATCATCACCGTCGATTCCTGAAGAGGCGTTGGCTTTCCTCTTTTTCTTCCCCCTCCTCTCCTCCTTCTCGAACTCCACCTCGGCCTCCGTGCGCGCCTCGGCCATCTCGTCCCTGCTCAGGAGGCTGCGCCCTCCTGCGGACCGGAACAGGGAGACCCCACGTCAGCACACGAAATCGAAACGCGAAGGGGCGGGGGAGCAGGCCGCGCCCGCGGCCGTCGCTCACCTCTGGGGAAATCGCCGTCGTCGGCGGCGTTGAACAGAGCCGCGGGGTGCGGCGCCGTCTGCTGCTCCCGCTCCTGCTCATGTTCCTCTGCGCCGCCCGCCTTCTCCCCCTCCTCCTTGCGGTGGTTTTTGAACTCCTTGCGGTTGGGGCCCAGCCCCGGCTTGCCGGGGCGGTCCGCGCCCTTCCCCTTCTTCCTGTCGCCGTGCGGCGCCATGGCGGCGAGCGCCCGGGGTGACGCGGGGGGGAGGGGGTGGGCCAAGAGCTCGCGGGTTTGGAGCCGGCCGGGTGGACGAGGCGACGGGCAGTGGGATTGGGAGCGGCGGCGCCGACGAATGGGGGGGAGGGTTTAGGTTTTAGGTGAGGTTTTAGGGGAAGGGGGTACCCGGCAGGCAGGAGAGGACGGACTCTCGTGCCCGCGGCGCTGCTTTCCCTGGGCCCTGGCAATTCTCTCGTGTTTGACGAGGCTTCCAATCTTGGGCTCGGTGAGGGCAGGCCGACAAGCGGCTGAAGCTGGGCTTATTGGGCCGTTCAAGCATTTTCTACAAAGGAATTCGTTAAATAAAATTCAATTCTAAAAATACGAATTACCATTTGCTCAAAAATAGTAAAAATTTCCCTGAAAAATTAATTTATTACTCCCTCCTATCCATATTACTTTAGATACATCCGTTTGAGCGACAAAAGTATTTTTTTTTTACGAAGCTACGACGGGCTTACGCCGGCCTGAACCATTTTCATTTTCATTATCATAAGTAAGATCGAGATACAACACAACGGCTACAAAACTGCAGAACCCAACACACACAAGAAGGATCGAGGAACAACATAGGAGAATCAAAAAATGAGCTACGACAAGCAGCCAATACCACCGAATGTCAATCTTTGTGGACGATGTCATCGTCTTCATCAAATCGATGGACATTCAGTGAGGATTATGGAGTTGTACGGTACGGCGTCCGGACTACGTGTCAACTTGCATTCTGCCATACCAATAGGCTGCTCGGAAGTGGAGACGACACACATTGAGAGCACTTTGGGATGACGCCTTGGGTCCTTCCCATGTAAATATCTCGGATTACCCTTATGCCTCAAGAAACCCTCAGTAGCACAACTCGCTTGATGGACCATTTGGCAAATCGCTTGCCCACTTGGAAGGCAGCCGCCCTGCCCAAGAGTAGCAGACAAAACTTGGTCTTTTCGGTGCTATGCTCGGTTCCGCTACATGCGATGTTGGCACTGGACCTCCCCATGAAGACAATCGCGGATATTAACAAGATAATTAGGGTTTTTTGTGGTGTGGCAAGGCTCAAGCGAATGGGGGAAATTGTTTCGTGGCGTGGGAAGATGTGTGCATGCCAAGATGGGCAGGAGGCCTTGGGATCTCGTGCCTCAGCTGGTTGAACGTCGCGATGCAAACCCGCTGGGCATGGTTACGTCTAGTGGATCGGACAAGACCATGGATGGAGTTCAAGATTACCGTGCCCAGGAATTCTGTGGCATTGTTCAAGGCAGCCACCAGGGCAACAATAGGGAATGGGAAGGATACCCTATTTTGGGAGGACCATTGGTTCGATGGGTTGTGGATGCAAGAGCTTGAGCCGACCCTATATGAGGGTGTCTCGCTGCGAGCCAAGGCCACTCGCACAGTTCATGAGGCGGTCTTGCTTGGTACCTGGGTACGAGACATCAGCTATGACTGTTAGAAAATTAAGTGATTAAATGGTTAATATGTTAATTACCATAAGTTAAAGTGGGCCCATTAGTTAATTACGGAATTAACACTAATTAGCAATTTGCGCCTGTGATTGGGGGCTAATTACGATTATGGTTAGGTCCCACGTCATATACATCGCTATATATAAAGGAGGGCATCCCTGCACCTATTTGATCGTTGTATCTCTTAGGATAACAGTGCCCTCCAAAATTTACTCCAAATCCAATCGGGAGAGCACTGGACGTTGACGTGAAGGCCTAGCCTCACTCCGGCGAGGTGTCGGAGTTGTGATCAACTACACTGCTGCAATTCGTCACCAACATCGGACTCTATTTCCTGCACCATGATAGCCTCTTCAAACAGAGGTATAATCACTACTGTCCACTAATTTCCACATCAAATCGAATAGTATTCCTGTGTATTAGACAAGGTTCGATTAGCAATTGCATAATCTCGGCAATATATCTAACATTTGGTATCATAGCCGATTGGACCTAATTACATGAATCTATTTAAGAAAATTGACAGTAGATTAATCTGTCTAATAGAACTTGCCTGAAAAATCAAATAATTAGGCCTCACCCATGCACATCAGGTGGTGATGCCACCACCGTGCGCATCAAGAGCCGCCACGCGCCTCAGGTCGGTGCTCCCGCTGCCGTCGCGCGTCATGCCTTAGCCCCGACTGCCGCGCATCGGTGCCGTCCTTGTAGAGCTAACTCACTCCCGCAACAGCCGCTTATCCGATCCGGATTTCTCGTGGGTGGCGGCGGCGCAGCAGAAAGTCCTACGTCTTGAGCTTGCGTTGGTTTTCCTTGAAGAGGAAAGGGTGATGCAGCAATAGTAGCGTAAGTATTTCCCTCAGTTTTTGAGAACCAAGGTATCAATCCAGTAAGAGGCTCCTCAAAAGTCTCACGCACCTATACAAACAAACAAAGAACTTGCAACCAACGCAATAAAGGGGTTGTCAATCCCTTCTCGGCCACTTGCGAAAGTGAGATCTGATAGAAATAAATATATTTTTGGTATTTTATAATATAGATTGGAAAAGTAAAGATGCAAATAAAAGTAGATTGAAAGCTTATATGATAAAAGATAGACCCGGGGGCCATAGGTTTCACTAGTGGCTTCTCTCAAGATAGCATCAGTATTACGGTGGGTGGACAAATTACTGTTGAGCAATTGATAGAAAAGGGAATAATTATGAGATTATCTAGGCATGATCATGTATATAGGCATCATGTCCGTGACAAGTAGACCGACTCCTGCCTGCATCTACTACTATTACTCCACACATCGACCGCTATACAGCATGCATCTAGAGTATTAAGTTCATAAGAACAGAGTAACGCATTAAGAAAGATGACATGATGTAGAGGGATAAACTCATGCAATATGATACAAACCCCATCTTTTTATCCTCGATGGCAACAATACAATACGTGCCTTCTTGCCCTAACATCATCGAGAAAGGACACCGCAAGATTGAACCCAAAGCTAAGCACTTCTCCCATTGCAAGAAAGATCAATCTAGTAGGCCAAACCAAACTGATAATTCGAAGAGACTTGCAAAGATAACTTAATCACACATAAAAGAATTCAGAGGAGATTCAAAAATTTCTCATAGATAAACTTGATCATAAACCCACAATTCATCGGATCTCGACAAACACACCGCAAAAAGAGTTACATCGAATAGATCTCCAAGAAGATCGAGGAGAACATGGTATTGAGATCCAAAAAGAGAGAAGAGGTCATCTAGCTAATAATTAACTATGGACCCGAAGGTCTGTGGTAAACTACTCACAACTCATCGGAGGGGCTATGGTGTTGATGTAGAAGCCCTCCGTGGTCGATTCCCCCTCCGGCGGAGCGCCAACGAAGGCTCCAAGATGGGATCTTGCGGATACAGAAGGTTGTGGCGGTGGAATTAGGTTTTCGTGGTCTGTTCTGATGTTCTCGGGGTACGTGGGTATATATAGGAGAAAGAAGTAGGTCGGTGGCCGCCCGAGGGGCCCGCGAGATAGGGCGCGCCCTGTAGGGGTGGGCACGCCCTCCACCCTCGTGGCCGCCTCGACTGCTTCTTGACTTGCACTCTAAGTCCTCTGGATCACGTTCATTCCAAAAATCACGCTCCCGAAGGTTTCATTCCGTTTGGACTCCGTTTGATATTCCTTTTCTTCGAAATACTGAAATAGGCAAAAGAAAAAGCAATACGGACTGGGCCTCCGGTTAGTAGGTTAGTCCCAAAAATGATATAAATGTGTAAAGTAAAGCCCATAAACATCCAAAACGGGTAATATAATAGCATGGAACAATCAAAAATTATAGATACGTTGGAGACGTATCAAGCATCCCCAAGCTTAATTCCTGCTCGTCCTCGAGTAGGTAAATGATATAAACAGAATTTTTGTTGTGGAATGCTACCTAGCATAATTCTCAATGTAATTTTCTTTATTGTGGCATGAATGTTCAGACCCAAATGATTCAAAATAAAACTTCATAATGACATAAGAAATAGTAATACTTCAAGCATATTAATCAAAACAATCATGTCTTCTCAAAATAACATGGCTAAAGAAAGTTATCCCTACAAAATCATATAGTCTGGTTGTTGCTCTATCTTCATCACACAAAGTATTTAATCATGCACAACCCCGATGACAAGCCAAGCAATTGTTTCATACTTTAGTAATCTCAAACTTTTTCAACCACACAATACATGAGCGTGAGCCATGGACATAGCACTATATGTGGAATAGAATGGTGGTTGTGGAGAAGCCAAAAAGGAGAAGATAGTCTCACATCAACAGGCGTATCAACGGGCTATGGAGATGCCCATTAATAGATATCAATGTGAGTGAGTAGGGATTGCCATGCAACGGATGCACTAGAGCTATAAATGTATGAAAGCTCAACAAAAGAAACTAAGTGGGTGTGCATCTAACTCGCTTGCTCACAAAGACCTAGGGCATTTTGAGGAAGCCCATCATTGGAATATACAAGCCAAGTTCTATAATGAAAAATTCCCACTAGTATATGAAAGTGACAATATAGGAGACTCTCTATCATGAAGATCATGGTGCTACTTTGAAGCACAAGTGTGGTAAAAAGGATAGTAGCATTGTCCCTTCTCTCTTTTCTCTCTTTTTTCTTTTTTTTTCTTTTTCCCCTTTTTTTGGGACTTTTTTTTCTTTTGGCCTTTCTCTTTTTTTTTCTTTTTTTTCATAATGTCCGAAGTCTCATCCCGACTTGTGGGGGAATCATAGTCTTCATCATCCTTTCCTCACTGGGACAATGCTCTAATAATGAAGATCATCACACTTTTATTTACTTACAACTCAAGATTACAACTCAATACTTAAACAAGATATGACTCTATATGAATGCCTCCGGCGGTGTACCAGGATATGCAATGAATCAAGAGTAACATGTATGAAAATTATGAAGGTGGCCTTGCCACAAATACGATGTCAACTACATGATCATGCAAAGAGCAATATGACAATGATGATGCGTGTCATATAAACGGAACCGTGGAAAGTTGCATGGCAATATATCTCGGAATGGCTAGGGAAATGCCATAATAGGTAGGTATGGTGGCTGTTTTGAGGAAGGTATATGGTGGGTATATGGTACCGGCGAAAGTTGCGCCGCACAAGAGAGGCTAGCAATGGTGGAAGGTGAGAGTGCGTATAATCCATGGACTCAACATTAGTCATAAAGAACTCATGTATTTATTGCAAAAATCTACAAGTCATAAAAAACAAAGTACTACGCGCATGCTCCTAGGGGGATAGATTGGTAGGAAAAGACCATCACTCGTCCCCGACCGCCACTCATAAGGAAGACAATCAGTAAATAAAATTATGCTCCAACTTCATCACAAAGCGGTTCACCATACGTGCATGCTACGGGAATCACAAACTTCAACAAAAGTATTCTTTAAATTCATAATCACCCAACTAGCATGACTCTAATATCACCACCTCCATATCTCAAAACAATTATCAAGTATCAAATTGATCATAGCATCCAATTCACTTCCTATGATAGTTTTTATTATACCCAACTTGGATGCCTACCATTCTAGGACCAATTTCATAACCATAGAAAATACCATGCTGTTCTAAGAGACTCTCAAAATAATATAAGTGAAGCATAAGAGACTAGCAATTTCTTCAAAATTAAGCCACCGACGTGCTCTAAAAGATATAAGTGAAGCACTAGAGCAAAAACTATCAAGCTCAAAAGATATAAGTGAAGCACATAGAGTATTCTAATAAATTCTAATCAAGTGGGCTTCTCCCAAAAGGTGTGTACAGCAAGGATGATTGTGGTAAACTAAAAAAATACTAATATCATACAAGACGCTCCAAGCAAAACACATATCATGTGGCGAATAAAAATATAGCTCCAAGTAAAGTTACCAATGAACGAAGACGAAAGAGGGGATGCCTTCCGGGGGCATCCCCAAGCTTAGGCTTTTGGCTATTCTTGAATATCTTGGGGTGCCATGGGCATACCCAAGCTTAGGCTCTTGCCACTCCTTATTCCATAGTCCATCAAATCTTTACGCAAAACTTGAAAACTTCACAACACAAAACTCAACAGGAAATCTCATAAGCTTCATTAGTGAAAGAAAGCAAAACCACCACATAAGGTACTGTAATGAACTTATTCTTTATTTATATTGGTGTTAAACCTACTGTATTTCAAGTTCTCTATGGTTCATACCACTTAATACTAGCCATAGATGCATCAAAATAAGCAAACAACACACGAAAAACAGAATCTGTCAAAAACATAACAGTCTGTAGCAATCTGTAACCCTCGAATACTTCTGGAACTTTAAAAATCCTACCAAAATAGGAAGTCCTGGGCAATTTGTCTATTGATCTACAGAAAAAAGAATCAATGCAAAAGCACGTTTCTGTGAATTAACAAACTAATTTCGTGCGCACAAAGTTTCTGATTTTCAGCAGAATCAAATTAACTATCACCATAGGTTATCCTATAGGTTCTACTTGGCACAAACACTAATTAAAACATAAAAAACATCTAAACAGAAGGTAGATACAAAATTTATTACCAAACAGAAACAAAAACAAAAAACACAAATAAAATTGGGTTGCCTCCCAACTAGCGCTATCGTTTAACGCCCCTAGCTAGGCATAAAAGCGAGGATAGATCTAAGTAGTGCCATCTTTGGCACTCAATTCATAAGTAGCTCGCATGATAGATTCATAAGGTAATTTAACTTTATTTCTTGGAAAGTGCTCCATGCCTTTCCTTAATGGAAATTGGAATCTAATATTCCCTTCCTTCATATCAATAATCGCACCAATCTTTCTAAGGAAAGGTCTACCAAGAATAATAGGGCAAGAAAGATTGCAATCTATATCAAGAACGATAAAATCTACGGCCACCAAATTTCTATTTGCAACAATGAGAACATCATTGATCCTTCCCATTGGCTTTTTAATGGTGGAATCCGCAAGGTGCAAATTTAAAGAGCAATCATCAAGATCATGGAAACCTAGAATATCACATAAAGTTTTCGGAATCGTGGAAACACTAGCACCCAAATCACATAAAGCATAACACTCATGATCTTTAATTTTAATATTTATAGTAGGTTCCCACTCATCATTAAGTTTTCTAGGTATAGAAACTTCCAAATTAAGTTTTTCATCAAAAGATTGCATCAAGGCATCAACAATATGTTTGGTAAAAGCTTTATTTTGACTATAAGCATGAGGAGAATTCACAACAGATCGCAACAAGGAAATACAACCTTCTAAAGAACAATTATCATAATTATATTCCTTGAAATCCAAGATAGTGGGTTCAATGCTCTTTAAAGTCTTGACCTCTCCAATCCCACTTTTACCAAATTTAGCATCAAGATCTAAAAACTCCGAATCATTGGGACGCCTTTTAACTAAAGTTGACTCATCTCCAGTCCCATCATTATTAAGATTCATATTGCAAAACAAAGATCTAATAGGGGACACATCAATAACTTTAAGATCTTCATCATTATTTTCATGGAAACTAGAAGAACACGCCTTTACAAAGCAATCTTTCTTAGCACGCAATCTAGCAGTTCTTACTTTCTTTGCACTCATCAATGGAAATTCTCATTGCTTTGAGAGACTCGTTGATATCATGCTTAGGAGGAGTTGATCTAAGTTTCAAAGAATCAATATCAAGCGAGAGTCTATCAATGTTCATAGCTAAATCATCAACTTTGAGCAATTTTTCTTCAAGCAAGGCATTAAAATTCTTTTGAGAAATCATAAATTCTTTCACACTATTCTCAAAATCAAAGGGCATCTTATTAAAATTACCATAAGAATTATTGTAGGAATTTCCATAATTATTAGAGGAATTACTAGGGAACGATCAGTTTCCTCTATAAGCATTGTTTCCAAAACTATTCCTACTAACAAAATTCATATCCACAGATTCATTATTATTCTCAATCAAAGTAGACAAAGGCATATCATTGGGATCAAAGGAGCACTCTTAGTAGCAAACAATTTCATAAGTTCATCCATCTTTCCACTCAAAACATTAATTTCTTCTATAGCATGCACTTTTTTACTAGTAGATCTTTCGGTGTGCCATTGAGAATAATTAGCCATAATATTATCAAGAAGTTTTGTAGCATCTCCTAAAGTGATTTCCATAAACGTGCCTCCCGCGGACGAATCTAAAAGATTTCTAGAAGCAAAATTCAAGCCGGCATAAAATTTTTGTATGATCATCCATAAATTCAAACCATGAGTAGGGCAATTGCGAATCATTAATTTCATTCTTTCCCAAGATTGGGCAACATGCTGTTGATCAAGTTGTTTAAAATTCATAATATCGTTCCTAAGAGTGATAATCTTAGTGGGAGGAAAATACTTAGAGATAAAAGCATCTTTGCACTTGTTCCAAGAATCAATATTATTTTTAGGCAAAGACGAAAACCAAACTTTAGCACGATCTCTAAGTGAAAATGGAAATAACTTCAATTTAACAATATCATTATCCGTGTCTTTATTCTTTTGCATCTCACACGAATCAACAAAGTTGTTTAGATGGGTAGCGACATCTTCACTAGGAAGGCCGGCGAATTGATCTTTCATAACAAGATTCAGCAAAGCAGTATTGATTTCACAAGACTCAACATCATTAAGGGGAGCAATCGGAGTACTAAGGAAATCCTTATTATTGGTATTGGAGAAATCACACAATTTGGTATTATCTTGCGCCATGGTGACAAATAATCCAACACACAAGCAAACAAAAAGGCAAGTGAAAGAGAGAGGAGATTGGGAAAGAGAGGGCGGCAAGGGTGAAGTGGGGGCGAGGAAAACGAGAGGTAAATGGCAAATAATGTAAATGCGAGGGAGATGAGTTTGTGATGGGTACTTGGTATGTCTTGACTTGAGCGAAGACCTCCCCGACAACGGCGCCAGAAATCCTTCTTGCTACGTCTTGAGCTTGCGTTGGTTTTCCTTGAAGAGGAAAGGGTGATGCAGCAAAGTAGCATAAGTATTTCCCCAGTATTTTAGAACCAAGGTATCAATCCAGTAGGAGGCTCCTCAAAAGTCCCACGCACCTACACAAACAAATAAAGAACTCGCAACCAACGCAATAAAGGGGTTGTCAATCCCTTCACGGCCACTTGCAAAAGTGAGATCTGATAGAGATAATATGATAAGATAAATATATTTTTGGTATTTTATAATATAGATTGGAAAAGTAAAGATGCAAATAAAAGTAGATTGAAAGCTTATATGATAAAAGATAGACCCGGGGGCCATAGGTTTCAATAGTGGCTTCTCTCAAGATAGCATAAGTATTACGGTGGGTAAACAAATTACTATTGAGCAATTGATAGAAAAGCGAATAATTATGAGATTATCTAGGCATGATCATGTATATAGGCATCTCGTCCGTGACAAGTAGACCGATTTCTGCCTGCATCTACTACTATTACTCCATGCATCGACGGCTATCCAGCATGCATCTAGAGTATTAAGTTCATAAGAACAGAGTAACGCACTAAGAAAGATGACATGATGTAGAGGGATAAACTCATGCAATATGATATATACCCCATCTTTTTATCCTCGATGGCGACAATACAATACGTGCCTTGCTTGCCCTAACATCCTTTGGGAAAGGACACCGCAAGATTGAACCCAAAGCTAAGCACTTCTCCCATTGCAAGAAATATCAATCTAGTAGGCCAAACCAAACTGATAATTCAAAGAGACTTGCAAAGATAACTTAATCACACATAAAAGAATTCAGAGGAGATTCAAATATTTCTCATAGATAAACTTGATCATAAACCCACAATTCATCGGATCTCGACAAGCACACCGCAAAAAGAGTTACATCGAATAGATCTCCAAGAAGATCGAGGAGAACATGGTATTGAGATCCAAAAAGAGAGAAGAAGCCATCTAGCTAATAACTATGGACCCGAAGGTCTGTGGTAAACTAGTCACAACTCATCGGAGGGGCTATGGTGTTGATGTAGAAGCCCTCCATGGTCGATTCCCCCTCCGGTGGAGCGCCGACGAAGGCTCCAAGATGGGATCTCGCGGATACAGAAGGTTGTGGCGGTGGAATTAGGTTTTCGTGGTTTGTTCCGATGTTCTTGGGGTACGTGGGTATATATAGGAGGAAGAAGTAGGTCGGTGGCCGCCCGAGGGGCCCACGAGATAGGGGCACGCCCTGTAGGGGTGGGCGCGCCCTCCACCCTCATGGCCGCCTCGACTGCTTCTTGACTTGCACTCTATGTCCTCTGGATCACGTTCGTTCCAAAAATCACGCTCCCGAAGGTTTCATTCCGTTTGGACTCCATTTGATATTCCTTTTTCTTCGAAATACTGAAATAGGCAAAAAAAACAGCAATACGGGCTGGGTCTCCGGTTAGGATGTTAGTCCCAAAAATGATATAAATGTGGAAAGTAAAGCACATAAAACATCCAAAACGGGTAATATAATAGTAGCATGGAACAATCAAAAAATTATAGATACGTTGGAGACATATCAGAAAGCTAACTCGATTAGGGATTCAGTGTACGCAGCTACATCGCACTTCTCGTAATTGATCGATTCCACTGGTTTTGGGCTATCAGAGTTACTGGGCTGCACAACATTTTTTTGCAATTACATAGCAAACAACAACGTTACGTGCAGGTTTTTTTTGAGGATACGTGCAGATTAATTTGAATTTATCTCTCTGTACATAGTACACATATAAGTCTGTTGATTATTTATATACAGTTAATTCTTGTGTAATCAATAGTTTTTTTTGCATAAGTGTGTCAAATCAAAACAGAACCAACCTGAAATTTTGGTTTAACACTGCAAAAAAATTTGGGATAGTTGCCATGATTAATTTTTAGTAATGCATGATTACATACTGACCAACGTTGTTTCTGATCATGACTATTATGGTTAATTTCCGAATAATGCTATTATATGATTTGGTCCTTTTTTCGTTATTGCCCAAATATTGGAATTTGGACTTCATTAAATTTGTCATATTATTAATCAGACCAACGTAGGATTGATATCTGAAGGAAATATGCCCTAGAGGCAATATTAAAGTTATTATTTATTTCCTTATATCATGATAAATGTTTATTATTCATGCTAGAATTGTATTAACCGGAAACATAATACATGTGTGAATATATAGACAAACAGAATGTCACTAGTATGCCTCTACTTGACTAGCTTGTTAATCAAAGATGGTTATGTTTCCTAACCATGAGCAAGGAGTTGTTATTTGATTAACAAGGTCACATCATTAGTTGAATGATCGATTGACATGACCCATTCCATTAGCTTAGCACCGATCGTTTAGTATGTTGTTGTTGCTTTTATCCATGACTTATACATGTTCCTATAACTATGAGATTATGCAACTCCGTTTACGGAGGAACACTTTGGTACTACCAAAGCGTCACAACGTAATCGGGTGATTATAAAGGAGTACTACAGTGTCTCCAAAGGCAGATGTTGGGTTGGCGTATTTCGAGATTAGGATTTGTCACTCCGATTGTCGGAGAGGTATCTCTGGGCCCTCTCGGTAATACACATCACTTAAGCCTTGCAAGCATTACAACTAAATGAGTTAGCTGTGAGATGATGTATTACGGAACGAGTAAAGAGACTTGCCGGTAACGAGATTGAACTAGGTATTGGATACCGACGATCGAATCTCGGGCAAGTAACATACCGATGACAAAGGGGAACAAAGATCTTCGTAGAATATGTAGGAGCCAATATGGGCATCCAGGTCCCGCTATTGGTTATTGACCGGAGACATGTCTCGGTCATGTCTACATTGTTCTCGAACCGTAGGGTCCGCACGCTTAAGGTTCGATGGCGGTTATATTATGAGTTTATGTATTTTGATGTACGAAGGAGTTCGGAGTCCGGATGTGATCACGGACATGACGAGGAGTCTCGAAATGGTCGAGACATAAAGATTGATATATTGGACGGCTATATTCGGACACGGAAAGGTTCGGAAGTTTCGGAGAAAATCGAGTGCTTGGGAGGGTTCTGGAACCCCGGGAAGTAATGGGCCTTATTGGGCCGACAGGGAGAGAGAGGGCCGCACGGGGAGGTGGCGCGCCCCCATGGGGAGTCCGAATAGGACAAGGAGGGGCGGCCCCCCCTCTCCTCTCCCTCTCCTTCCTTCCCCTTCCTCCTTCCTAGTTGGACTAGGAAAGGGAGTCCTACTCCCACTAGGAGGAGGACTCCCCCCCCTGGCGCGCCTCCTAGGCCGGCCGCCCTCCCCTTGCTCCTTTATATACGAGGGGGGGCACCCTAGAACACACAAGTTGATCCTTGAGATCGTTCCTTAGCCGTGTCGGTGCCCCCTCCACCATATTCCACCTCGGTCATATCGTGGCGGTGCTTAGGCGAAGCCTGCGTCGATAGAATATCAAGATCGTCACCACGCCGTCGTCTTGTGGAACTCTCTCCCCGAGCTTTCTTTGGATCGAGCCGAGGAGCGTCACCGAGCTGCAGACGTGTGTCAAGAACTCGGAGGCGCCGGAGTAATGGCGCTGGGATCGGTTGGATCGCGAGGAGAACGTGACGACTACTTCCTCTACGTTGTGATCGCTTCCGCCGGTCACGAGGGTGCGAGACAACACTCTCCCTCTCGTTGCTATGCATCACCATGATCTTGCGTGTGCGTAGGAAATTTTTGAAATTACTCGTTCCCCAACGGTGGCATCGAGCCAGGTTTTTATGGTTTGATGTTTTGCACGAGTAGAACAAAAGTGAGTTGTGGACGATACAAGTCATACCGCCTACCGGCATGTCATACTTTGGTTCAGCGGTATTGTGAGATGAAGCGGCCGGACCGACATTACGCCAGACGCTTACGCGAGACTGGTTTCACCGTTCTGAGCACTCGTGCTTAAAGGTGGTTGGCGGGTGTCTGTCTCTCTCACTTTAGTTGAATCGAGTGTGGCTACGCCCGGTCCTTGAGAAGGTTAAAACGGAGTCTATTTGACGAAGTATCGTTGTGGTTTTGATGTGTAGGTGAGATTGGTTCTTGCTTAAGCCCGTAGCAGCCACGTAAAATTTGCAACAACAAAGTAGAGGACGTCTAACTTGTTTTTGCAGGGCATGTTGTGATGTGATATGGTCAAGACGTGATGCTTTATTTTATTGTACGAGATGATCATGTTTTGTAACCGAAGTTATCGGCAACTGGCTGGAGCCATATGGTTGTCGCTTTATTGTATGAAATGCAAGCGCCTGTAATTGCTTTACTTTATCACTAAGCGGTAGCGATAGTCGTAGAAGCAATAGATGGCATAAACGACAACGATGCTACGATGGAGATCAAGGTGTCGCGCCGGTGACGATGGTGATCACGACGGTGCTTCGGAGATGGAGATCACAAGCACAAGATGATGATGGCCATATCATATCACTTATATTGATTGCATGTGATGTTTATCCTTTATGCATCTTATCTTGCTTTGATTGATGGTAGCATTTTAAGATGATCTCTCACTAAAATTATCAAGTAGTGTTCTCCCTGAGTATGCACCGTTGCCAAAGTTCGTCGTGCCGAGACACCACGTGATGATCGGGTGTGATAAGCTCTACGTCCATCTACAACGGGTGCAAGCCAGTTTTGCACACGCAGAATACTCATGTTATACTTGACGAGCCTAGCATATGCAGATATGGCCTCGGAACACGGAGACCGAAAGGTCGAGCGTGAATCATATAGTAGATATGATCAACATAAGATGTTCACCATTGAAAACTACTCCATCTCACGTGATGATCGGTTATGGTTTAGTTGATTTGGATCACGTGATCACTTAGATGACTAGAGAGATGTCTGTCTAAGTGGGAGTTCTTAAGTAATATGATTAATTGAACTTAAATTTATCATGAACTTAGTACTGATAGTATCTTGCTTGTCTATGTTTGTTTGTAGATAGATGGCTCGTCTTTGTTGTTCCGTTGAATTTTAATGCGTTCCTTGAGAAAGCAAAGTTGAAAGATGATGGTAGCATTTACACGAATCGGGTCCGTAATTCGAGGATTATCCTCATTCTGCCTGAAGAGTTACGTCTGGATGCACCGCTGGGTGCGAACTGCTTCTTGATGCTAACCGACGGCGTTAAGAACGTCTGGCGAGCAAAGGCGATGACTACTCTATAGTTCGATGTGCCATGCTTTACGGCTTAGAACGGGTCTTCAACGACGTTTTGAGCGTCATGGAGCATATGAGATGTTCCAGAGTTGAAGTTGATATTTCAAAGAATGCCCAGATTGAGAGATATGAAGTCTCCAATAAGTTCTATAGCTGCAAGATGGAGGAGAATGGGTGCATCGGTGAGCACATACTCGAATGTCCAGGTATTACAATCACTTGACTCAAGCGGGAGTTAATCTTCCGGATGATTGTGTCATTGATGAATTCTTCAATCACGCCACCAAGCTACAAAGGCTTCGTGATGAACTATAATATGCAAGGGTTAGTAAAGACTATACCCGAGCTCTTCGCAATGCTAAAAGCAGCGGAGGTAGAAATCAAGAAGGAGCATCAAATGTTGATGGTCAATAAGACCACTAGTTTCAAGAAGAAAGGCAAAGGGAAGAAGAAGGGAACTTCAAGAAGAACGACAAACAAGTTGTTGCTCGGAGAAGAAACCCAAGTCTGGACCTAAACACAAATCGAGTGCTTCTATCGCAAGCGCATCGGTCCTTTGAAGCGGAACTGCCCCAAGTATTTGGCGGATAAGAAGGATGGCAAGGTGAACAAAGGTATATGTGATATACATGTTATTGATGTGTACCTTACTAGAGCTCATGATAGCACTGGTATTTGATCTTGGTTACATTGCTAATATTTGCAACTCGAAGCAGGGACTACGGATTGCGAACACCGCAAAGGACGAGGTGACGGCGCGCGTGGGAAATGGTTCCAAAGTCGATGTGATCGCGGGTCGACACGCTACCTCTACATCTACCTTGGGATTAGTTTTAGACCTAAATAATTGTTATTTGGTGCGGCGTTGAGCATGAACAATATATCTGGATCTTGTTTGATGCGAGACGGTTATTCATTTAAATCGAGAATAATGGTTGTTCTATTTATATGAGTAATATCTTTTATGGTCATGCACCCTTGAAGAGTGGTCTATTTTAATGAATCTCGATAGTAGTGATACACATATTCATAATGTTGAAACCAAAAGATCTGAGTTGATAATGATAGTGCAACTTATTTGTGGCAATCTTGCCGTTTAGGTCATATCGGTATAAAGCGCATGAAGAAACTCCATCTTGATGGACTTTTGGAGTCACTTGATTATGAATCACTTGGCACTTGCGAACCGTGCCTCATGGGCAAGATGACTAGAACCCGTTCTCGGTACTATGGAGAGAGCAACAAATTTGTTGGAAATCATACATCTGAGATGTATGTGGTCCGATGAATGTTGAGGCTCGTGGCGGATATCGTTATTTTCTCACATTCACAGATGATTTAAGCGGATATGGGTATATCTACTTAATGAAGCATAAGTCTGAAACATTTGAAAAGTTCAAAGAATTTGAGTGAAGTTGAAAATCATCGTAATAAGAAAATAAAGTTTCTACGATCGATCGTGGAGGCGAATATTTGAGTTACGAGTTTGGTCTACATTTGAAACAATGCGGAATAGTTTTGCAACTCCGCCACCGGAACACCACATCGTAATGGTGTGTCCGAACGTCGAATCGCACTTTACTAGATATGGTGCGATCTATGATGTCTCTTACTGATTTACCGCTATCGTTTTGGGGTTATGCTCTTGAGGCGGCCGCATTCACGCTGAATAGAACACCGTCAAAATCCATTGAGGCGACACCTTATGAACTATGGTTTAGCAAGAAACCAAAGTTGTCGTTTCTTAAAGTTTGGGGATGTGATGCTTATGTGAAAAAGCTTCAACTGATAAGCTCGAACCCAAATCGAGAAATGTGTCTTCATAGGATACCCAAAGGAGACAGTTGGGTACACCTTCTATCATAGATCGAAGGCAAGACATTTGTTGCTAAGAATGGATCCTTTCTAGAGAAGGAGTTTCTCTCGAAAGAAGTGAGTGGGAGGAAAGTAGAACTTGATGAGGTAACTATACCTTCTCCCTTATTGGAAAGTAGTTTATCGCAGAAACCAGTTTCGAGACATCTACACCAAATAGTGAGGAAGTTAATGATGTTGATCATGAAACTTGAGATCAAGTTACTCTGAACCTCGTAGATCAACCGAGTAAGATCCGCACTAGAGTGGTACGGTAATCCACATTCGAAGTCATGCTACTAGATCATGATGAACCCACGAACTATGAAGAAGCGATGGTGAGCCCAGATTCCACAAAATGGCTTGAGGCCATGAAATCGAGATGGGATCCATGTATGAAAACAAAGTGTGGACTTTGGTTGACTTGCCCGAGGGTCGGCAAGCAATAGAAAACAAGTGGATCTTCAAGAAGAAGACCGACGGCGACGGTAATGTTTCGTTCTACAAAGCTCGACTTGTGCAAAGGGTTTTCGACAAGTTCAAGGGATTGACTACGATGAGACCTTCTCACCCGTAGCCATGCTTAAGTCTGTCCGAATCATGTTAGCAATTGCCGCATTTTATGATTATGAAATTTGGCAAATGGATGTAAAGCGCATTCTGAATGGATTTCTAGAAGAAGAGTTGTGTATGATGCAACCGAAGGTTTTATCGATCCAAAGGAGCTAACAAAGTGTGCAAGCTCCAATGATCCATTTATGGACTGGTGCAAGCATCTCGGAGTTGGAATAAGCGCTTTGATAGTGTGATCAAAGCATTTGGGTTTATCTGAGACTTTTGGAGAAGCTTGTATTTACAAGAAAGTGAGTGGGAGCTCTGTAGCATTTACGATATTATATGTAGATGACATATTACTAATCGGAAATGATATAGAATTTCTGGATAGCATAAAGGGATACTTGAATAAGAGTTTTTCGATGAAGGACCTCGGTGAAGTTGCTTACATATTGGGCATCAAAATCTATAGAGATAGATCAAGACGCTTAATTGGACTTTCACAAAGCACATACCTTGACAAAATTTTGAAGAAGTTCAAAATGGATCAAGCAAAGAAAGGGTTCTTGCACGTGTTACAAGGTGTGAAGTTGAGTAAGACTCAATGCCCGACCACCGCAGAAGATAGAGAGAAAATGAAAGATGTTCCTATGCTTGACCATAGGCTCTATCATGTATGCAATCTTGTGTATCGACTGATGTGTGCCTTGCTATAAGCCTAGCAGGAGGTACCAAAGTAATCCAGAGTGGATCCTTTGGACAGCGGTCAAGAACATCTGAAATACGAAAAGGACTAAGGATATGTTTCTCGTATATGGAGGTGACAAAGAGCTCATTGTAAATGGTTACGTTGATGCAAGCTTTGACATCGATCCGGACGATTCTAAATCGCAAACCGGATACGTATTTACACTAAGCGGAGGAGCTGTCGGTTAGTGCAGTTCTAAACAAAGCGTCGTGGCGGGATCTACATGTGAAGCGGAGTACATAGCAGCTTCGAAGCAGCTAATGAAGGAGTCGGATGAAGGAGTTCATATCCGATCTAGGTGTCATACCTAGTGCATCGGGTCCAATGAAAATCTTTTGTGACAATCTTTGGAGCAATTGCTTTAGCAAAAGAATCCAGATTTCACAAGAGAACAAAACACATCAAGAGACGCTTCAATTCCATCCGGACTTGGTCGGTGGGAGACATAGAGATTTGCAAGATACATACGGATCTAAATGTAGCAGTAACCGTTGACTAAGCCTCTTCCACGAGCAAAACATGATCAGCACCAAGACTCCATGGGTGTTAGAATCATTACTATGTAATCTAGATTATTGACTCTAGTGCAAGTGGGAGATGAAGGAAATATGCCCTAGAGGCAATAATAAAGTTATTATTTATTTCCTTATATCATGATAAATGTTTATTATTCATGCTAGAATTGTATTAACAGGAAACATAATACATGTGTGAATATATAGACAAGCAGAATGTCACTAGTATGCCTCTACTTGACTAGCTTGTTAATCAAAGATGGTTATGTTTCCTAACCATGAACAAGGAGTTGTTATTTGATTAACAAGGTCACATCATTAGTTGAATAATCGATTGACATGACCCATTCCATTAGCTTAGCACCGATCGTTTAGTATGTTCTTTGTTGCTTTTATCCATGACTTATACATGTTCCTATAACTATGAGATTATGCAACTCCGTTTACGGAGGAACACTTTGGTACTACCAAGCGTCACAACGAATCGGGTGATTATAAAGGAGTACTACAGTGTCTCCAAAGGCGGATGTTGGGTTGGCGTATTTGAGATTAGGATTTGTCACTCCGATTGTCGGAGAGGTATCTCTGGGCCCTCTCGGTAATACACATCACTTAAGCCTTGCAAGCATTACAACTAAATGAGTTAGCTGTGAGATGATGTATTACGGAACGAGTAAAGAGACTTGCGTAACGAGATTGAACTAGGTATTGGATACCGACGATCGAATCTCGGGCAAGTAACATACCGATGACAAAGGGAACAACGTATGTTGTTATACTGTCGACCGATAAAGATCTTCGTAGAATATGTAGGAGCCAATATGGGCATCCAGGTCCCGCTATTGGTTATTGACCGAGGCGTGTCTCGGTCATGTCTACATTGTTCTCGAACCGTAGGGTCCGCACGCTTAAGGTTTCGATGGCGGTTATATTATGAGTTTGTGTATTTTGATGTACCGAAGGAGTTCGAGTCCGGATGTGATCACGGACATGACGAGGAGTCTCGAAATGGTCGAGACATAAAGATTGATATATTGGACGGCTATATTCGGACACGGAAAGGTTCGGAAGTTTCGGAGAAAATCGGAGTGCCGGGGGGTTACCGAAACCCCGGGAAGTAATGGGCCTTATTGGGCCGAGAGGGAGAGAGAGGGCCGCACCGGGGAGGTGGCGCGCCCCCATGGGGAGTCCGAATAGGACAAGGAGGGGGGGGCCCCCCCTCTCCTCTCCCTCTCCTTCCTTCCCCTTCCTCCTTCCTAGTTGGACTAGGAAAGGGAGTCCTACTCCCACTAGGAGGAGGACTCCCCCCCTGGCGCGCCTCCTAGGCGGCCGGCCCTCCCCTTGCTCCTTTATATCACAGGCGGGGGCACCCTAGAACACACAAGTTGATCCTTGAGATCGTTCCTTAGCCGTGTCGGTGCCCCCTCCACCATATTCCACCTCGGTCATATCGTGGCGGTGCTTAGGCGAAGCCTGCGTCGGTAGAACATCAAGATCGTCACCACGCCGTCGTCTTGTGGAACTCTCTCCCCGAGCTTTCTTTGGATCGAGCCCGAGGGCGTCACCGAGCTGTCGTGTGTCAAGAACTCGGGCGCCGGAGTAATGGCGCTGGGATCGGTTGGATCGCGAGGAGAACGTCGACTACTTCCTCTACGTTGTGATCGCTTCGCCGGTCTCACGAGTGCGTGAGACAACACTCTCCCTCTCGTTGCTATGCATCACCATGATCTTGCGTGTGCGTAGGAAATTTTTTGAAATTACTACGTTCCCCAACAATATCATGCAATGTTTTTTTAATATGGATATTTTCATAATTCATAATTTTGATATCCATGTTATTTATGTTTTATTCAGCTTTGAACCCACCACTTATTTCTGGGCTCCTAAACTCAATTGAGCACCTCAATGGGACAAACTTTCCTACATGGATGGAGCAGATTTCCATTAACCTTGGGGTCATGGATCTTGACTACGCACTTAGGGAGAAGGCTCTGAAGGAAATATGCCCTAGAGGCAATAATAAAGTTGATATTTATATTTTCTTATATCATGATAAATGTTTATTATTCATGCTAGAATTGTATTAACCGGAAACTTAGTACATATGTGATGTAACACCCCGGTGTAATGATGCTACAGAAACCCCTGGGATTAAGTTAATCTTTTTGCTAAGCATGTGCCTGATCATAGTTGTCTCATGTTCTTTCAAATTCCACTTGAATTCAAATTCTAATTCTGTGTGAAATTCAAAATGCTCAGACATGAACACAAAAATGTTCATCATGTGCCAAATAATCCACAACTAATATTGGTGGTGAACCAACATTTTTTTGCAAAAGGTTTGAGTGGCCTAAGCTACTTAAAGCAGGGACCTAAGCAATAAATTAAATGCCCTTTTAATTTATAAAATGGCAAACTATTTCTAAAGCCTCACAATCTTTTTTCTCGATTGCCCGGTAATTATTTGAAATTGTTTTGGCGAGTGCCATAATTTTTGCAAAGTCAATAGTGGCTAAAGGCAAATGCAGAAGCTGCAAAAAAAAAGAGAAAAGAAAAGGAGAAAAGGAAAAAAAACAGAGGGGAGAGAAAGCCCCTGCCCCACTTGGGCTTCGGCCCACCCGCGCTAGCTGGCCCAGCTAGGCCGGCCCATGCCCCCTCACCGGTCGCTCTCCCCTCCCTCCTGTTCCCCGATCGCCTTTGCTCTGCTGGCTCGTCGCCGCCCGACCACCTCGCCGGGCGACGCCCCTTGAGAGGATAAGGCGCCCCTCCTGCTCCTCGAGTCCTCCCCACCTACCTCCACCCTCCCTGAATCTCCTCGCCCCCCGCCTCTTCCTCTCCCTCTCCTTCGTTCGAGAGGAGGCCATGTGATCGCCGCCGTTCTCCGTCGTCCCCTGCCACCCGGCGTCCCAGCGCCTCCTCTTGGTGACGAAGCTCCACCGGCGCCGGTACTCCCTCTCCGACCACGAGCTCGAACTCGGCACCACCTCACCGACCGGATTGGCGTCGCCTTCCCGTTCGGTCGCCGCCGTCTTCCTCCACTCCGGCCACCTCTGCGCTCCTAAGCCGCCGCAGCTTTTCGTAGCCGCTCGGTGAGCTCCTCCTCCCTCCATTCTTCTTCTCGCACCGCGTGGTTCTCCCTAGCTAGCTCGTCGCCATTGCCGTGAGCTCGCCGCCGCAGGTCACATCACCGTCATGGCCACCGTGGCCCGAGCTCGCGCCCGAGCTTGTAGTCGGGCTCCTGGAGCTCGTAGGAGCACAACGCCGTTCCCCGCATCGCCTAACTTGCCCTGCGTCATCGTAGACACCAACGGCCGAAAGCCGGCGTCCGCTCCGCCGCTAGCCATCGCCGTCTCCGGCCGTTTCCGGCCAAAACGACGCGACAGATCGGTGCGCAGGCGAGCGCCCGTTCTAAAGAACCTAACCGCGTGCCAAATGGTGCCCCCTAAGCGCGTTCGGCGACTCGCGACGCCGCCTTGATTTTGGTCGCCGTAGCTCTCTCCGGCGCGCGGCCACGACGTGGCACAGGGCCACCCACAGGTCATTGCCGGTGGGGCCCTCGGACCTGATGACGATTGGTCAATCATACTGACCGGGCACACAAGATTGCCTCGACATGCGGGTCCCACCGCTTATTCCTCTAACTAAAACATTTTAATAAATAAACTAATTAGTTTAGTTAATTAGACAACGGCAATGTGGGCCCGATGGTTTTACTAACTAAATTTAGATTAGTTTAAACCTGTTTAACCCATCGTCTATGATGGTGGGTCCCCATGTCGATTTTGACCGGTCGGCCGTCTGTTGTTGATTGGCGTCGCTATGACGTCATGCTGATGCAATATTTCCTTTTCTGTTAAATTTAGGTAATTCCAGAAAACTGTTTAATCTTTATTAATTCATAGAAAATAAACCGTAGCTCAGATGAAAATGTTTTCTATATGAAAGTTGCTCAGAAAAATCCAACGAATCTGAATATGCGATCCGTTCATCTGTCACATGCCCCTAGCATGCTGAACATGGAACTTTCCCCCTCCGGTCATCTGTCTGACACAGGTCCGGAACCGGGAAAACATTCCCGGTTGATTTCCCCCTTCTCCTAGGTCGTGTAGCCTTACGTTAGATCACACCCGACATAACTTATTGCCATGTTATGCTTTGTGATGCTATGCACCTTTATATTTACTGTTTCTTCCCCTTCTTCTCTCCGGTGAGACCCCGAGACCGATCTCGCCCTGTGATCGACTACGTCGACGCGACCCCTCCTTGCCAGAGCAACCGAGTGCAAGCCCCCTTTGATCATCCCGATATCGCCCATTCCATTCTTTCATGCTTGCATTAGATTTTGCTCTTGTAATTGTTTGCTCCTATTACGATGCATAGCTTTGCTTTTATATCTATTTGTTGTACCTTACATGCTTATCCTAAACTGCTTAGTATAGGTTGGTTAGTGATCCATCGGTGACCCCACATTGTCCTTGTTGCCCTGCTTCATCATTGAAGACCCGATCAGCGGGATCGAAGACCGAGCCCGACACGCACATCACTTTCCCATTAGTTGCTCGACACTTCTTTGGGTTACTATCGAGTACCGAGGGTGAACCTCTTGACGCCGATGTTAACCCAGTAGTGTAGTCATTCGATCGTGGTCATCGAGGGTGATTTCCTCCTTAACCACTTCCGATACGACTGTCGTGCAACCCCCTCAAGTGTGAACTTCGAGGGTGATTCCTCGTCGTTCACCTTGATGATTACATTGAGTGGAGTTCATGGGGTGATTCCTCGGGTTTTACCCTTGATGTTTAGACACACAGTTACTATGATTACTATGACTTTACATGAACCGTGTTACTAAAGGCGGGTCCATACGAGGGGTACCAGCGAGCATAATTGCAGTGATGTGGAGTCGGGTTGACACGGAAGGTGCGAGAGATAATTACGAGGCGTGGCGGGCATTCTTAGCCCTTGCCGCAAGTCCTCGAGGCGGGCAACGGGTCACATCTTTCGTGAGTCTCGCTTGTTACCGCGTGCTCCTAATCCACTACGATTTGGATATTTGATCCGAGGGCCTCGGCACGATAGCACTAACCATCACGTGGGCATAGTATGGGCGTTCTGCGTCGTATGCATCAGCCGAAGCTTATTAGACGTCAGCGACGGAGCGGCGCGCGCCGGGTTGGACTGGTAAGCTTCTTCCTATTAAGGAGGTAGCTAGGTCTGCTCACCGGCCGCGTACGCAACGTGCAGGAGTTCCCGGGGAGATGGCCCATGACCCCTGGGGGCATAGGTTTAGTCCGGCGTGCTGGCCTCTCTATTAAGTCTAGGTCGGGTTGCGGCGTATTGTTTGGCCGAGGCCGGGCATGACCCAGGAAAGTGTGCCCGGCCGGAGTTAAGCGAGCGTGGTGGGTAAGTTGGTGCACCCTGCGGAAGAACTAATCTATGCATAGCACGTCCTCTGATAGCGGACACTTGGAGTTGTATCGATCGATACAACTAGAACTGGATACTTGTGATGAGAACTGGATGGTGATGAGGATTTGATTGTGATGATAACAGGATAGTATGGCTCTGGGATGCCTTTCTCGCAGGAGTCGAGAAAGGATCTCGCCGAGGTTGATAACACTACTACTACTTTACTTTATGCTACTCTACCCCTCCTGTTGCTGCAAGATGGTGGTTTCGAGAAGATGCTAGTCTTGATAGGACTAGGCCTTGTCTCTATTCTCGCATTTCTGCACCCAGTCCACATATCTGACCTTCCTTTGATAATGTTGCATATGTAGTGTAGATCCTTGCTTGCGAGTACTTTGGATGAGTACTCACGGTTGCTTTGTTCCCCTTTCCCCTTTCTTCTTCTTTCGGTTGTTGCAACCGGATGTCGGAACCAGGGCAGACGACACCACCGGCGACTACTACTACCCCGAGGGTGCCTACTACCTCATGAAGACCGCGACGACTAGGAGTAGTTAGGAGGCTCCAGGCGGGAGGCCTTGCCTTTTCGATCGTTGCTACTTTTGTGCTAGCCTTCTTAAGGCATACTTGTCTAACTCATGTGCGTACTCAGATATTGTTGCTTCACGACTCTTGTGTAATCGAGCTTATGTATTCGAGCCCTCGAGGCCCACGGCTTGTAATATAAAGCTTGTATTATTTTTAATTTGTGTCTAGAGTTGTGTTGTGATATCTTCCGTGAGTCCTTGATCTTGATCGTACACCTTTGCGTGTATGATTAGTGTCTGATTGAATCGAGGCGTCACAAGTTGGTATCGAGCCATTGCTGTAGGTAGCCCCTTTCCAACTCCTTGGCCGAAGTTGAGTCTAGTCACTGAAAAACTTTTACTAACATGGCTGTGTGTCTTATGGGCCCACGTCGCCATTGGGTGGTATTAGGATCTTTTACTCCTCGTCTATACTCTGGGACTCTGGACTCTCTTCTACTCGGGTTAAACGAATTTACTAACATTAGGATCCCGTGACCACATCCACCCCGAAGTTGGATGAAACCATAGTTATTCCTTAGAATAGCATTTTGAGTAGTGCACACCCTGTCGTGTTGACTACGGAGTGGAATCCATCGTACCTCCTTCATTATGCATGTTTTCATCATGAATGATCCTTGTCTTTGCAAATGCTAAATGCTGAACTACCCCCTGTTACATGTTAGCGGGATGGTTAGACTCTTTGTTACGTGGCCGTGGTGGCAACGATCCACCACCGCCCAATTCTCTCTTTGGAATGATGCAACAGTTTGAGCTGAACCGCCAGTTCATGGAAGGAGTGATGGCTCAGTTTCCTCGTCCGAATATGAACCAGCAGCCACCCCCAGTTACTCTACAAGACTTCATGGGCCTCAATCCAACAATCTACCGCAGCTCAACTCAGCCCCTTGATGCTGATGAGTGGCTCCGAGACATCACATATGAAATGGAGTCTGCTAGTGTTGCCCCTGCCAACTATGTCACCTTCGAATCCTTCTTCCTCAAGGGTCCCGCTGCTCAATGGTGGGACAACCACAGGCGTACCCTACCTGCTGGAACGGTCATCACTTGGCCGGATTTCCAAGCCGCTTTCGTGCCGCTTCATTCCTCGGGAATTATGGGCGGGAAGAAGCGAGAGTTCCGTAACCTCACCCAAGGCAACAAGTGCGTAGATGCTTATCGGTGAGAATTACGTGAATTGTCTCGTTCTGTTGAAGAAGACATTGCTCTCGATGCTCGTAGGCAAGAAAAGTTCCGTGACGGACTTCACCACGATATCAAGCTAGCATCGCTCGTTCATGACTTTGCCGACTTCGCCACCTTGGTGAACAAGGCTATTCGAGTTGAGGCGGTCTTGAGGAACACGAGGATCCCTCAGCGTAGCCGTGACGCCGCCCATCTTTGGGCCCGTCGGTAAAGCGTCGGATATGGATTCCCACGGCATGTATCATCCAACCGCACTGCACCAAGACAGTCCTATGTTGCACCTCGTCGCCTCCTCCACCGGAGAGGCAGCCTCTTCAGTTATACCACCCCAAGCTCCTGCTCCCAACCCCAATGATGAATTGTGCTTGGTGTGGCCGTCCAGTCACCGTGCTAAAAAGTGCAATCGGAAAAAGAGCCAGATGGCTCGCCTCCAATCGACCGTAACAATCAGCCCCATAACAACAATGCGGACCTTATGGTGGTGGTCGCTAATCATGTAGATCTGAATGAAGCTCAAGACCAGCTCGCCATTGTGATGGGTACTCTTCTTGTTAATTGATGCCGGCTTCGCATTTTATTCGATTCAGAGCATCGCATTCATTCATGTCGAGAAAATTTTGCTTATGCACATGACATTCGATCGCGAGCCCATGAACACTCCGATAGTGGTACGCACCCTGCGGACGATGTCAAACTACCATGATTGGTCGCGACGTCCCCGTTGAAATTGAAGGGTTGGAATTTCATGTTTCTCCCATTATTCTGGAGTCTTCCAATATTGACCTCATTCTGGGAATGGAATGGTTGAAAGCGCATATTGCCTCTATCGTTTGTGCTACCAAGGTCGTTCACCTCCTACATCCTTCAGAAGAGATTGTAACCTACCATGCTCAGCTTGTTCAAAACGCTGAAGCACGACTTTATGCTTTGAATGCGTTGAACGCAGCACCTCTTGAGGGAATTGAAAAGATTCCAGTCGTTCGCGACTTCCAAGACGTATTTCCAGAAGAACTTCCAGGAATACCCCCTGCTCGGGCCGTCGAGTTCGTCATCGACTTGAAACCAGGCACCGTTCCTATTGCCAAACGACCCTACAAGATGCCACCTCATGAACTCCTTGAACTGAAGGAGGAAATCGACAAATCTCTTCGCAAGGGTTTCATTCGTCCAAGTTCCTCTGCTTGGGGAGCACCTTCTCTCTTCGTTAAGAAGAAGGACGGAACGAACCGTTTGGTCCAAGACTACCGTCCTATCAACCAAGCTACAATTCAGAACAAATATCCCCTTCCTCGGATCAATGATCGTATGACCAACTTGTTTGGTTCATCGATATTCTCTAAACTCGACTTGAGGTTGGGTTACCACCAGATCCGTGTTCGTGAAGAGGATATTCCAAAGACCGCATTCGTGACTCGTTATGGTTCTTACGAGTACACCGTTATGTCTTTCGGCTTAACCAATGCCCCGACTACATTCTCTCGTCGATGAACTACATATTCATGGATTACCTCGACAAGTTCGTCGTAGTCTATCTGGATGATATCCTAGTTTATTGAAGAACAAAGATGAACATCTTGAACATCTTCGTCTTGTTCTAGAGAAGCTTCGAGAGCATCAACTTTATGCCAAGTATTCCAAGTGCGAGTTCGGTTGCGAAGTCACCTACCTTGGTCATGTCATCTCCAAGGATGGTATTGCCGTCAACCCAGAGCGAGTTCGGGCTATTCTTGATGGACCCCTCCAAGACCTGTCAAGCAAGTCGAAGCTTTCTCGGCCTAGCCAGCTATTATCGCCGCTTTGTCGAGAACTTCTCCAAGATCGCCAAACCAGCGACTAATCTGCTTCACAAAGGCGTTAAGTTCGATTGACGGACAAATGTCGAAAGTTTCCAGACACTCAAAGACAAACTGACTTCCGCCCCAGTGCTTGCTCCCCCTGATTCTCGCAAGGACTTTGTCATCTATTGCGATGCTTCACGTCAAGGATTAGGCTGTGTCCTAATGCAAGAGCGCAGAGTGATTGCTTATGCCTCCCGTCAAGTGCGTCCTCATGAAGAGAACTACCCAGTTCATGACCTCGAGCTTGCGGCGGTTATCTTTGCATCGAAGCTATGGCGGCAGTATCTTCTCGTGTCGTTGTGAGATCTTCACCGATCATCGAGTCTGAAGTACTGTTTACTCAGCCAGATCTGAACCTCCGTCGCTAGCGGTGGATGGAAGCCATTCTTGACTACAAGCTGCGGTATATCTTATACCTGGCAAGGCTAATGTAATGGCGATGCCACGAGCCGTAAGTCTTATTGCAATAATCACCGGTCTACAAAGCTCAACCCGCCTTTATGAAGAGCTATGCAAGTTGAACCTTCAACTAGTTCCACAGGGTTCTCTGAATAACCTTGTCTTGGAACCAACTCTTCTTAAAGCAATCAAGTCTGCTCAAGCCAAAGATGCTCATGTTGATCTGATGAAAAAGGATCTTGCCTTAGAGAAATCCAGAGATTTCTCACTTGGTGAAGATGGAACCTTATACTTCAGAGATCGCATTGTCGTACCCCGGTTCGAGCTTATGACAGAGAAGGTGATGAAAGAAGCGATGACACCCTCTCTATCCACCCGGGAAGTACCAAGATGTATCTAGACATCCGTCAGAAGTACTGGTGGTCTAATATGAAGCAAGACATTGCTCGATATATTGAAGAATGTGACGTTTGTCGTCGCGTCAAAGCAGAGCATCAGAAACCGGCTGGACTTCTGCAACCGCTTCCTATTCCTGAATGGAAGTGGGATAAGATTCAGATGGACTTCGTCACTGGCCTTCCCAAGTCTCAGAAAGGTAACGATGCTATCTTTGTCGTCATCGACCGATTCTCGAAGGTTGCTCACTTTCTGCCAGTCAAGGAGACTATCACTGCTAGTCAATTAGCAAACTTGTATATCTCCCGAATTGTGTCACTCCACGGCATTCCGAAGGAGATCGATTCGCATCAGCGGCGATATTTTCACTTCTAAGTTCGGGATAGTTTCCAAGAGGCAATGGGAACTCATATTACCCGGAGCATCGCTTATCATCCCCAATCCCAAGGCCAAGTCGGCGAGTCAATCAAATTCTTGAAGACATGCTTGGGCTTGTGTTATTTCTTCGGCAAGAAGTGGGAAGAATCTCTCCCTTATGCGGAGTTCTCTTATAACAACAGCTATCAAGCCAGCTTGAAGATGGCACCCTTGAAGTGCTATATGGGCGTAAGTTCGAACCCCTCTGAATTGGTCGAAGCGGGAGCGGACGCTCATTGGTCGAGACATTATTCAACAAGTGAAGAGCGAGTTCGCATTGTCGGGATAATCTCGTATGGCGGCCCGATCCGTCGGAAGAGCAACTATGACCGGAAACATCGGGTTCAACTTATCAACCCGGTGAACAAGCTTATCTGCGTGTCACTCCTTTGAGAGGCACTCATCGGTTGAGTCAAGGGCAAGCTAGCTCCGCGCTATATTGGTCCTTCCGCATTTTGGCCCGTCGTGGACTGGTGGCTTATCAAGCTGGAGTTGCCACCTCGGTTCTCTCACGTCCATAGCGTCTTCCATGTGTCGCAACCGTCGTTGCTTCAAGGATCGAGCGTGAAGTGGATCCGAATTGATTGAAATTCAAGATGATCTCACATACAAGGAGCATCCGATCTGCATTCTTGAAGAAGTGAGCGTCGAGCAGCGCGGAAGGTTACCAAGTTCCTCAAGGTGCAATGGTCAAATCATTCTAAAGATGAAGCCACTTGGGAGCGAGGATAACCTCCGTCTTTGAATACCCGACCTGTTCCCTTCTACCTCTTAATTCTCGGGACGAGAATTTCTTTTAGAGGAGGAGAGTTGTAACACCCCGGTGTAATGATGCTACAGAAACCCCTGGGATTAAGTTAATCTTTTTGCTAAGCATGTGCCTAATCATAGTTGTCTCATGTTCTTTCAAATTCCACTTGAATTCAAATTCTAATTCTGTGTGAAATTCAAAATGCTCAGACATGAACACAAAAATGTTCATCATGTGCCAAATAATCCACAACTAATATTGGTGGTGAACCAACATTTTTTTGCAAAAGGTTTGAGTGGCCTAAGCTACTTAAAGCAGGGACCTAAGCAATAAATTAAATGCCCTTTTTAATTTATAAAAATGGCAAACTATTTCTAAAGCCTCACAATCTTTTTTTGTCAGTGCCCAGTAATTATTTGAAATTGTTTTGGCCAGTGCCATAATTTTTGCAAAGTCAATAGTGGCTAAAGGCAAATGCAGAAGCTGCAAAAAAAAAGAGAAAAGAAAAGGAGAAAAGGAAAAAAAACAGAGGGGAGAGAAAGCCCCTGCCCCACTTGGGCTTCGGCCCACCCGCGCTAGCTGGCCCAGCTAGGCCGGCCCATGCCCCCTCACCGGTCGCTCTCCCCTCCCTCCTGTTCCCCGATCGCCTTTGCTCTCTGACTCGTCGCCGCCCGACCACCTCGCCGGGCGACCCTCGAGAGGATAAGGCGCCCTCCTGCTCCTCGAGTCCTCCCCACCTACCTCCACCCCTCCCTGAATCTCCTCGCCCTCCCGCCTCTTCCTCTCCCTCTCCTTCGTTCGAGAGGAGGCCATGTGATCGCCGCCGTTCTCCGTCGTCCCATGCCACCGGCGTCCCAGCGCCTCCTCTTGGTGACGAAGCTCCACCGACGACCGGTACTCCCTCTCCGACCACGAGCTCGAACTCGGCACCACCTCACCGACCGGATTGACGTCGCCTTCCCCGTTCGGTCGCCGCCGTCTTCCTCCACTCCGGCCACCTCTGCGCTCCTAAGCTGTCGCAGGCTTTTCGTAGCCGCTCGGTGAGCTCCTCCCTCCCTCCATTCTTCTTCTCGCACCGCGTGGTTCTCCCTAGCTAGCTCGTCGCCGTTGCCGTGAGCTCGCCGCCGCAGGTCACATCACCGTCATGGCCACCGTGGCCCGAGCTCGCGCCCGAGCTCGTAGTCGGGCTCCTGGAGCTCGTAGGAGCACAACGCCGTTCCCCGCATCGCCTAACGCCTGCGTCATCGTGAGCACCAGCGGCCGAAGCGGCGTCCGCTCCGCCGCTAGCCATCGCCGTCTCCGCCGTTTCGGCCAAAAGCAGCGACAGATCGGGTCAGCGGCGCCCGTTCTAAAGAACCTAACGCGTGCCAAATGGTGCCCCCTAAGCGCGTTCCGAGCGACTCGGCGACGCGCGCGCTGCAGCTTTTGGTCGCGGAGCTCTCTCCGGCGCCGACGCCCGACGTGGCACACAGGGCCACCACAGGTCCTTGCCGGTGGGGCCCTCGGACCTGATGACCGATTGACCGTGGTCAATCATACTGACTGGGCACACAGTGCCTCTGACATGCGGGTCCCACCGCTTATTCCTCTAACTAAAACATTTTAATAAATAAACTAATTAGTTTAGTTAATTAGACAACGGCAGTGGGCCCGATGGTTTACTAACTAAATTTAGATTAGTTTAAACCTGTTTAACCCATTGTCTATGACGGTGGGTCCCCATGTCGATTTTGACCGGTCGGTAAATCTGTTGATTTATTGGCGTCGCTATGACGTCATGCTGATGCAATATTTCCTTTTCTGTTAAATTTAGGTAATTCCAGAAAACTGTTTAATCTTTATTAATTCATAGAAAATAAACCGTAGCTCAGATGAAAATGTTTTCTATATGAAAGTTGCTCCAGAAAAATCCAACGAATCTGAATATGCGATCCGTTCATCATCACATGCCCTAGCATGCTGAACATGGAACTTTCCCCTCCGGTCATCATCGACGAGTCCGGGCCGGAAAACATTCGGTTGATTTCCCCTTCTCCTAGGTCGTGTAGCCTTACGTTAGATCACACCGACATAACTTATTGCCATGTTATGCTTTGTGATGCTATGCACCTTATATATTCTTGTTTCTTCCCCTTCTTCTCTCCGGTAGACCCCGAGACCGATCTTGCCCTGTGATCGACTACGTCGACGGCGACCCCTCCTTGCGAGCAACCGGGCAAGCCCCCTTTGATCATCCCGATATCGCCCATTCCATTCTTTCATGCTTGCATTAGATTTTGCTCTTGTAATTGTTTGCTCCTATTACGATGCATAGCACGCTTTTGTATCTATTTGTTGTACCTTACATGCTTATCCTAAAGCGCTTAGTATAGGTTGGTTAGTGATCCATCGGTGACCCCACATTGTCCTTGTTGCCCTGCTTCATCATTGAAGACCCGATCAGCAGGATCGAAGACCAGGCCCGACACGCACATCACTTTCCCATTAGTTGCTCGACACTTCTTTGGGTTACTATCGAGTACTGAGGGTGAACCTCTTGACGCCGATGTTAACCACGTAGTGTAGTCATTCGGTCGTGGTCATCGAGGGTGATTTCCTCCTTAACCACTTCGATCGACTACGTCGTGCAACCCCCTCAAGTGTGAACTTCGAGGGTGATTCCTCGTCGTTCACCTTGATGATTACATTGAGTGGAGTTCAGGGGTGATTCCTCGGGTTTTACCCTTGATGTTTAGACACACAGTTACTATGATTACTATGACTTTACATTGAACCGTGTTACTAAAGGCGGGTCCATACGAGGGTACCCGCGAGCATAATTGCAGTGATGTGGAGTCGGGTTGACTGGAAGGTGCCGAGAGATAATTCTGGCGTGGCGGGCATTCTTAGCCCTTGCCGCAAGTCCTCGAGGCGGGCAACGGGTCACATCTTTCGTGAGTCTGCTTGTTACGCGTGCTCCTAATCCACTACGATTTGGATATTTGATCCGAGGGCCTCGCACGATAGCACTAACCATCACGTGGGCATAGTATGGGCGTTCTGCGTCGTATGCATCGGCCGAAGCTTATTAGGCGTCGTGACGGAGCGGCGCTTGCGGGTTGGACTGGTAAGCTTCTTCCTATTAAGGAGGTAGCTAGGTGCGCTCACCGCCGCGTCACATAACGTGCGAGAGTTCAGGGAGATGGCCCATGACCCCGGGGCATAGGTTTAGTCGGCGTCTTGGCCTCTCTATTAAGTCTAGGTCGGGTTGCGGCGTATTGTTTGGCGAGGCGGGCATGACCCAGAAAGTGTGCGGCGGAGTTAAGCGGCGTGGTGGGTAAGTTGGTGCACCTGCAGGAAGAACTAATCTATGCATAGCCCGTCCTACGATAGCGGACACTTGGAGTTGTATCGATCGATACAACTAGAACTGGATACTTGTGATGAGAATGGATGGTGATGAGGATTTGATTGTGATGATAACCGGATAGTATGGCTCGGGATGCCTTTCTCGCAGGAGTCGAGAAAGGATCTCGCCGAGGTTGATAACACTACTACTACTTTACTTTATGCTACTCTACCCCCTCTGTTGCTGCAAGATGGTGGTTTCGAGAAGATGCTAGTCTTGATAGGACTAGGCCTTGTCTCTATTACGGCATTTCTGCAGCCAGTCCACATATCTGACCTTCCTTTGATAATGTTGCATATGTAGTGTAGATCCTTGCTTGCAGTACTTTGGATGAGTACTCACGGTTGCTTTGTTCCCCTTTCCCCTTTCTTCTTCTTTACGGTTGTTGCAACCAGATGTCGGAGCCAGGGCAGACGACACCACCGGCGACTACTACTACCCCGAGGGTGCCTACTACCTCATGAAGACCGCGACGACTAGGAGTAGTTAGGAGGCTCCAGGCGGGAGGCCTTGCCTTTTCGATCGTTGCTACTTTTGTGCTAGCCTTCTTAAGGCATACTTGTCTAACTCATGTCTGGTATTCAGATATTGTTGCTTCCGCTGACTCTTGTGTATCGAGCTTATGTATTCGAGCCCTCGAGGCCCCTGGCTTGTAATATAAAGCTTGTATTATTTTTAATTTGTGTCTAGAGTTGTGTTGTGATATCTTCCCGTGAGTCCTTGATCTTGATCGTACACCTTTGCGTGTATGATTAGTGTACGATTGAATCGAGGGCGTCACATGTGAATACATAGACAAACAGCGTGTCACTAGTATGCCTCTACGTGACTAGCTTGTTGAATCAAAGATGGTTAAGTTTCCTAGCTATGGACATGAGTTGTCATTTGATTAACGGGATCACATCATTAGAGAATGATGTGATTGACTTGACCCATTCCATTAGCTTAGCATTTGATTGTTTAGTATATTGCTATTGCTTTCTTCATGACTTATACATGTTCCTATGACTATGAGATTATGCAACTCCCGAATACCGGAGGAACACTTTATGTGCTACCAAACGTCACAACGTAACTGGGTGATTATAAAGGTGCTCTACAGGTGTCTCCGATGGTACTTGTTGTGTTGGCGTAGATCGAGATTAGAATTTGTCACTCTGATTGTCGGAGAGGTATCTCTGGGCCCTCTCGGTATTGCACATTACTATAAGCCTTGCAAGCAATGTGACTAATGAGTTAGTTGCAGGATGATGCATTATAGAATGAGTAAAGAGACTTGCCAGTAACGAGATTGAACTAGGTATTGAGATACCGATGATCGAATCTCGGGCAAGTAACATACCGATGACAAAGGGAACAACGTATGTTGTTATGCGGTTTGACCGATAAAGATCTTTGTAGAATATGTAGGGACCAATATGAGCATCCAGGTTCCGCTATTGGTTATTGACCGAAGATGAGTCTTGGTCATGTCTACATAGTTCTGGAACCCGTAGGGTCCGCACACTTAACGTTCTATGACGATCGGTAATATGAGTCTATGTGTTTTGATGTACCGAAGGTAGTTCGGAGTCCCAAATATGATCACGAACATGACGAGGAGTCTCGAAATGGTCGAGACATAAAGATCGATATATTGGATGACTATATTTGGACATCGGAATAGTTCCGGGTGAAATTGGGATTTTACCGGAGTACGGGGAGGTTGCCGGAACCCCCCGGTAAGTGTATGGGCCTTATTGGGCCATAGTGGAGAGAGAGAGAGGATACTAGGGCAGGCCGCACGCCCCCTCTCCCTCTGGTCCGAATTGGACTAGGAGGGGGGCGGCGCCCTCCTTTTCCTTCCTCACTCTCTCCCCCTTCCTTCTCTCCTAGTCCAACTAGGGAAGGTGGGAATCCTACTCCCGGTGGGAGTAGGACTCCTCCAGGGCGCGCCATAGGAGGGTCGGCCCTCCCCCTCCTCCACTCCTTTATATATGGGGGAGGGGGCACCCCATAGACACACAAGTTGATCATTGATCTTTTAGCCGTGTGCGGTGCCCCCCTCCACTATAATCCACCTCGGTCATATCGTAGTGGTGCTTAGGTGAAGCCCTGCGTCGGTAGCTTCATCAACACTGTCATCACACTGTCGTGCTAACGGAACTCTCCCTCGAAGCTCTACTGGATCGTGAGTTCGTGGGACGTCACCGAGCTGAACATGTGCAGACCGCGGAGGTGTCGTACGTCCAGTACTAGGATCGGTTGATCGTGAAGACGTACTGAAAGGATCGAGAAGAGGCGTCTAGAGGGGGGGTGATTAGACACTAAGTACCAAAAGTTACAGTTTTTAACTTCTTCAAGTTTAAGTGGAGTTTTGGCACAAGTTTAACACTCACAATACATAACAAGCAAGCATGCAAAGAGTATATGAGCAGCGGAAAGTAAAGCATGGAACTTGCAAGAATGTAAAGGGAAGGGTTTGGAGAATACAAACGCAATTGGAGACACGAATGTTTTTGTCGTGGTTCTGATAGGTGGTGCTATCGTACATCCACATTGATGGAGACTTCAACCCACGAAGGGTAGCAGTTCTTGCTGAGTCCACGGAGGGCTCCACCCACGAAGGGTCCACGAAGAAGCAACCTTGTCTATCCCACTATGGCCGTCTCCCACGAAGGACTTGCCTCACTAGTGGTAGATCTTCATGAAGTAGGCGATCTCCTTGCCCTTACAAACTCCTTGGTTCAACTCCACAATCTTGTCGGAGGCTCCCAAGTGACACCTAGCCAATCTAGGAGACACCACTCTCCAAGAAGTAACAAATGGTGTGTTGATGATGAACTCCTTGCTCTTGTGCTTCAAATGATAGTCTCCCTGTCGGTGTCAAAACCGGCGGATCTCGAGTAGGGGTCCCCGGCTGTGCGTCTAGGCGGATGGTAGCAGGAGGCGAGGGACACAATGTTTTTACCTGAGTTGGGCCCTCTCGATGGAGGTAAAACCCTACGTCTGCTTGATTAATATTGATGATATGGGTAGTACAAGAGTAGATCTACCACGAGATCAAGGAGGCTAAACCTAGAAGCTAGCCTATGGTATGATTGTTGTAATGTATGTTGTCCCACGGACTAAAGCCCTCCGGTTTATATAGACACGGAGGAGGCTAGGGTTACAGTCGGTTACAATGGTAGGAGATCTACATATCCGTATTGCCAAGCTTGCCTTCCACGCCAAGGAAAGTCCCATCCGGACACGAGCCGAGTCTTCAATCTTGTATCTTCGTAGTCTTGGAGTCCGGTGGATAACGATAGTCCGCTGTCCGGACACCCCTAGTCCAGACTCCTCGGTAGCCTGAACCGGTCTTCAATGACGATAAGTCCGGTAGCGCATAATGTTCGGCATTGCAAGGCGGGTTCCTCCCTTGAATAATCCAGAGAAGATCATGAACACCAGGATAGTGTCCGTCTCTGCAAAATAAATTCCACATTCCACCGTAGAGAGAATAAAATGTACACTAGCTCAATCTGCTGACGTATTATGCTGCATGACATCACACTGCTACCAAGCCCTTGTTTGTCGTTTTTTACTATACCACCTCAGCATGTTTAGCGAAGCGGTTTCCTTGGCACGTCTTGTCGAAGCAGAGATCGTGTTCCCCTTATTCCGGGATCCTCATCAATACGTGCGTGGGTAACCCAACCGCTCCCGTCGCCACGCCTCCTCTATCGAAGGCAAATCTCGAACGGTCACGGAGGCGGCTCTTGGTATTTTTTCCCCTTTATAAGAGGACCAAGGCCTGTCCTCGTTCTTCAATCTCGCATCGAATCTCCTCCTCGCTCCCAGTTCCAACACCCAGAGCCTCAGATTGGCGCGGATCCTCAACCATGTCCGGCTCCGACCTCCGGGGCGGTGGATGCCCTCCTCCGTCACGGAGGAGGACATAATGAGTTACGTGAGGCCAAGTACACGGCCCACGAGGTTTCAAGACAGGTTGCTGCCCAAGGGCAGGCCGTGCCCCCCCGAGCCCGGTGAATACGTCGTCTTCGTATCCCACCTCCGTCGGGGTTTAGGCTTCCCGACGGACCCCTTCGTGAGAGGGCTCATGTTTTACTATGGGCTGGACTTTCACGACTTGGCTCCGGAGTCCATCCTCCACATTTCCGCATTCATCATTGTCTCTGAAGCCTTCCTCCGCGTCCTCCCCACTTCGGCTGTGGTGAAGACCTTCAAGTGGAGCCGAAGATGATCGGGGCGTCAGCGGAGTCTTGTGGTGACCATAAGCAAAAGGCCGACACCCGTGCCCGAGGGTTCCTTCAAGAGGAACTCGGATTTGTGGCAACAAGAGTGGTTCTACATCACCGCTCGAAGGGCAGCAGCAAAAGCCGCCGCCTTCATTCTGCCGGGACCTCCACGCCAGCTAATGTCGTGGGTCAACCAAGGGCTCAATTGGGGGCCGTCCGAAGACGTGCCCTCACTGCAGGGCCGGATTCGAGATCTCCAAGCGAGGGAGATCGACCTGATCAAGGTGATGCAGGTTATGCTAATCAGGCATCTTCTGCCCTACAAACACCGTCCTCTCCGTCTATGGGAGTTCAACCCGGAGGGACCTCGGATTCTCCAACACTTTATGGGTGCGACACCCATGGAGATGTACAAGTTGTTCTTCGGACCGCAAGTGGCGTGTCCGGATTTAGCCGAGGACGCAGGCCAAAGCCGCGATCGCCCGGATACTCAGGTAAACAGCTCCGAGTCCGAACATTCTGTTTATATGCCTTTCTTCAAGGCTGATAAGGTGTCCGCCCCCCCTCCCAGAGACCGCACTGGAGCCCGTGCTGGTCAGAATGTTGGAGGTCGCGCCCAAAGAAGGGGGCGAAGGGGAAAATAGAGGAGCTAATATTTCGCCCAAAGGGGCGACTGAAGAGGGGGGAACCAAGAACCCCTCCCTTCAGGGGGAAGAGGACCGCCTCAGAAGATCCGGAGGCCAAAGCCCCTAAGCGCGGGAAGAGATCTTCACCGGGGGGTCCGGCGTCCGGAGAGAATCCTGACGCACAATCATCGCCAAAGGATCAGCCCTCCAGCGAGCCGTGAGTATGAAAGAGGGAGTTAATTAGTAAGGAAATACCTTCATTGGTGCTTCTGTGGGTAACCGAAATATTTATATTGCAGTTCGGATCTGCAGCCTTCTCAGATGAGCTCGTCTTCGGGGGACCTTCTTCCGGAGATGATGGAGAGCGAACGCCTCCGTCTGCGATTGCGTCCAGATAAGGCGGGCGAGCTGAAGTGTAAATCACGGAGGGTATCCCGAGTCCGGGGGGCGAGAGTTCGGCACCCACTAGTATCCGGCCGGAGAATCAAGAATCTGCTTGAGAGGCGTCCGTTTGAAGATCACCGTGCGTTGATGCGTATGGTGATTGGAAGGATTTAAATCCGCCGAGAGCGGATTACACAATGCCGCCATGAATTTTTGGCGGGATTTGAGGTATCTGAAAATAGCGCACCCTTTTGTCTTTTAACAGTTTTGCACATAAAAACGCATACTGTATAGATAGTAGCCCACGAGACTCGGTAGGTTGTCGAAAGCGACAGCGCGTCGAGGATCGAAATCTAAAGTAAATAATTCCGCCGTTCCTATGCGGTGGTGGATAGTCGAGGCTAGTCGGACTAGTGGGTTTGCGAATTAAAGCGGCAACTTGACTTGGCGATGCGGACATCGCACTTGTCGTGACGACTTGACGAGTCGCAAGGTAAGAGAGTTCTCGCAGATTGCTTTATTAAGGGGTGAAGCCCTCCTCGATAAATTATATGCTGTTATCTGAGACGGTTCTGCTTCTTTGTGGAGAGCCTTGGGCTGAACTTGCTCGAGCTAAGGAGCAAGCCCGAAGGAGTGACGCGCTGCCTCGAGGGCGCCGAGGAGTTGAAAGCGGAAGGGCTGCGCCTTTGCCTAAGTAGGGCGTAGGTGGCGAATTGGCCATGAAAGTAAAGGATCTTGCCGACCGCAATGAGGCTCTTGAAAAGGGCGCTCATCGGAGCGGGAAGACTGAAGAAGGCCACCGCGAAGCCAAGGATGCCCGCTCTGCAATGCGGGCTATGAAGGAGGAAGCTGCGCCGGGCGGAGATATCGTGGTGGCAAGCCTTTTCTCGCTGCGTCGCCGGTTTATGGATGGAAAGTATGCTCAATTTGAGCGGCTGTGGAGTCCGGAGGATCCGTATATGGACTTAGCTGCAAGTGCGGCCGATGCCATTAAGCACTTCCGGAGCCAGGAGGATCACGAGGCGGAAGAGCTATATTGGTCTCAATTCCACAGCCGGATCACTCTCTTCCGTTGATGACCGGCTGGCGAATGGGCGAGCTAAATAGATTGTCCGGACTTGCCATGACTGACATCGTGGCCCATGTATGGCCAGAGAGGTCCAAGGCGACGAGCCACTTTGGCTTACTGCAGCAATTTCTTGGAGCGGTGCCGCATATAAAGGAGATGAAGCGGTTGCTTTGCATCGGTAGCGGATGGCTCTTGCTCGTGTGAAGCGCGTTGTCCGAGATGGATGCCACCGCTGTTGCCGCCCAGGTTGGATTAAAGCGGCTCCCTGCCGAGCACTACTTCGGGGAAGTTATGCGTGGCGCTCGTATAATAGAGTCGCAGTGCTCGAAAAATATCACGTTCAAGTGAACGGTTTAGCTTGTAAAACAATGATTATGCTATAATTGCTTTTTATACTTGTGCGTCCCAAGTAGTAAAACTTCTCCTGTGCGGCCGTTTACGTATACATTCGTATAACTTGAAAGATTGCGTCTTGACTTCAGCCCCCACGCACAAGGTGCGGGGTGTTCATAAAATAGCGTTTTCACACTTAATCCGGCGTCTCGGTCCTGTTTAAGGAGGTGGTAGCGTAGCTTAACGAGGCAATCCGGACTATAATGCTTTATCACTTTCACTTAGCGCTGGAGCTCGAGGTGGGGCTACGATATAGCCCCGATGGCATCGCCCTTCTCCGAAGTCGGAGGCGTATGTGCTGACCGAAATGGTCCTTCGTCAAAGCGGGAATTCTAAACATTCCAATAGTCGATCGAGTGGTTGACGGACTCATTGTATCATGACATCAATTTTCGCTTTCTCTCTTGAGGTGCTCGCCAAATTAGGCGGGGCACTGTCGCGATAGTTCTCCGGTGCGCGTTAGCCGATGATCTGAGCGTAAAGGCAGCAAAACACGTGAGCCGGGCAAACCCAACATTTGACCAAAGACATGATTCGAGCTGATGCATATAATGCCTAACTCGAGACGCCGAACACTCCCTAAGGTGTTCGGTCTTTATGATAATGGGCGTAACGATGCCCTAAGCCCCTAGTGTCGTGCGGGCATGGTCTTCGACGGCCGATGCCAAAGCGTCGAGCTCGCTTTGGCTATAGGAAGAAACCAAGGAGAATAACAACAAGAGACATAAAAAGGTTTACGCAGGGTTTTAATCGAAAAGAATCCTCACAACGGGTCCCTCGCACGTCGTACTGTGTCTCCGTTGCGCCGTTATCCTGGATGGGTATGCACGTTGTTCATCTGTAGAAAGAGAGGAACGTTTAGTTTTAAAAACAATTCGTGCGAAAAATATGTAAAATAAGAAATATAAATAATTGAAGCAGGGTTTGTATGAACCCGCGGTTGGTTGTGCGCGCGGCCCCCTGTGAAGGGGTAAGCGGCTAGGGAGCCCCTAGCCTGCTGACGCCGGATTCGTCTATCCGAGTCCGGGGTCTTTAAGTGACCCTCGCACTAAAATGACGCCACGCGGACCGGGCATCTTGAGTGTAAGAGACGCGTAATGCGGTATGGCGTTGAAGCGGACAAAAGCCTTTCGTCCCAAGAGTGCTTGATATTCACTTTCAAATGGGACGACATGAAAAATTAATTTTTCGCGTCGAAAATTGTTCGGCGATCCGAACACGACTTCTAGTAATATGGAGCCTGTGCACTTGGCGTAAGGGCCTGGCGTCACTCCTTTGAAGGAAGTGCGGCTGTGTCGTATTTTGGTAGGGTCTATCCCCATCCTACGGATTGTGTTTGAATACAGCAGGTTTAAGTCGCTGCCTCCGTCCATTAGGACGTTAGTAAATTGTAATCCGTCTATTATGGGATTTAATATCAGGGGAGTCCGCCCCGCATTTGACGCTTCGGAATAGTCCGGTGGTGAAAGTGATTGGTTTTGATATCCAATCTCTACGATCTCATTGGGTTGGACCGTGAAGCTCTTTTTAGAAAGTGCCACACTATTTTTCCGCATTATCACATGAAGTGAGTTCTTTGCTTTGACCCCTTGTGGGATAGTCTTTTGTTTTCGGTGCTCTGCTGGTGGGGTTTATCTTCTTCGCTGATGGCGTCGAGCCCCTTGTGTTCGGCATTTAGTCGGCGGACTGTTTAAAACCCAACAATCCTGTGGGTGTGATTTGCGAGCCTTCGAAGTCTTGTGGATTTGGCATATCCGACCCAAAATCTTGTTTAAGTTGGACAATTCGTCACTGTCATCCTTTAGAGGCTGTGTTTTATTATTGGGCCACGAGCTTTTGAATCCGGCGTTGACTGCCGTGTTCTTTTCGCTTTTCTCTTTATTCCGGCGCTGCTCTTTTCTGCGCCGTGATTTTCCATTTCCCTCTCTTATCTCGGATGTACTTGGGTCGCTGGTGCTGCATCTTGCTAACCAGCTATCCTCTCCCGCACAGAAGCGGGTCATGAGGCTTGTTAGTGCGGACATTATCCTCGGTTTCTCTTGACCGAGGTGCTCAAGCAACCATTCGTCTCGAACATTGTGCTTGAAAGCTGCTAAGGCTTGGCGTCCGGATAGTCGACTATTTGGTTCTTTTGGTAAGGAACCTGTTCCCCAAATTTCATACCGACTCTCGGGCTGTTGAGTTATATGACTTAGATCATCTGCATCCGGAGGACGGACGTACGTCCCTTCAAAATTTGCTCTAAACGCGTCCTCGAGCTCTTCCCAACTTCCAATAGTGTTTTCTGGGAGGCTTTTAAGCCAATGACGGGCTGGCCCTTTGAGCTTGAGGGGTAGGTATTTTATGGCGTGGAGATCGTCTCCTCGGCCATATGTATATGTAGTATATAATCTTCTATCCGAGACTCAATGGTGCATTGTTCCATCGTAGGCCTCTATGTTGATGGGGTTAAATCCTCTTTGAGAATTCATGGTCCGGCACCTCATCGGTGAAACATAGTGGGTGTCGGCGCCCAGATTTGTGTGTGCGCTATCACGGACACTTGACGTGTTGCCTTGCTTCTTGGGGCCTTCTCCTTTGGCCGTAGATGGACTGGCTGGGCCATCTATCCTCCCAAGTTCGTTGGTTGGTTTTATGTGTGGCGCCTTGTTGTCGAATTTGGCTTATCATCGGCGTTTATCCGTGGGGCAGCCTCTTTATTTTTGGACGGTGGAGGCTCTATGGCCTCCTCGTCAATTTCAGTAACAACTTGCGCCGGGTAGCTCTTTGATTGGTGGCCATTGCCGTATTTATCTGCGGTTTTGAGCACTTTGCTCCATCTCATTACGAGTGTGTCCGCCGCTGTTTTGAGCTTCCTCTTTTCCTTCTTGAGCTTCTTGCGGTGTTAGCGAGTCTTTTAGAAGGTTTTGCTCTCCGTGGCGTGTCGGCATGAGGTCGTCCGGACTGTTGTTATCACCGGGCCTAGATTGATTATCTGACTCGTCATGTTCGGACGATTGCTTATCTGCATGTTCGTCGTCCATTTGTGAGCCCTGTCGTATTGCGGGCTCCTTGGGAGCGTTGTTGTTGTCGAGGCGGGACTTAGGGCGGCGTCTGCGTCGCCGTTTTGGTTGTTTATCGGCGGGGTTATCTTCTGCCGCGGCCCGTTTGTCCTCGTCATCGCTCTCCTTTGGGGTATCCACCATGTATATGTCATGTGACGAGGTGGTATTCCCGTGCCTTATGGGCTCTGTTTCTTGTTCGTCTCTGGCATCGTCGTCCATTCCGTCGATGTCTTCGGAGCCATAGTCTAGCATGTCGGTTAGATCGTCGACAGTGGCTACAAAGTGGGTGGTGGGTGGGATCTGAATTTCTTCGTCATCCGTACCCCAACCATCCTGGCCATAGTCCGGCCAGGACTCTCCTGATAACGAGAGATGCTTTAGTGAATTCAGGATATCGCCAAAAGGCGAGTATTGAAAGATGTCCGCGGTGGTGAATTCCATGACCGGCGCCCAATCCGGATCAATTGGTAGGGGCGCGGGAGGTTGAGTCCGTGAGGAGTCGGCGCCTCGAATCACGAGTTCGCAGGGGACAAGATCAGTGTTCGGCTCCATCGCCGTGAATGTTAAAGCCCCCAGGGCGGCGTCTATCCACCGGCCCTCGATCTGGGCGATCGGCTCCGGGCTAATGGCCGAAGCGGATCCATGTGCGGCCACCAAGGCACTGTTCGGCGGCAGAGCTAGATCATGCCCATCGTCACAGTGCGGCATGCTCGGCTGTGGCTCGGGTTCGTCGAAGGTCAAGTCTCCGCGGACATCGGCCGTGAAGTTCAAGCTTTCAAATCTGACCTGACGGCCAGGGGCGTAGCTTTCGATCTGCTCCGGATGGCCAAGTGAATTGCCCGCAGGCGAAACCGCCCGAATCTGAAGATCTGTCCGGGAGAAAAGTCTCACCGACAGCGTCGTTGGTTGAAGATGCCATCAAGCCTATCGGTGGCGGCACGGAGGAACTCTCAATGAAAGCACCAATGTCGTGTCAAAACCGGCGGATCTCGGGTAGGGGTCCCGGCGTGCGTCTAGGCGGATGGTAACAGGAGGCGAGGACACAATGTTTTTACCTGTGTTGGGCCCTCTCGATGGAGGTAAAACCCTACGCCCTGCTTGATTAATATTGATGATATGGGTAGTACAAGAGTAGATCTACCACGAGATCAAGGAGGCTAAACCCTAGAAGCTAGCCTATGGTATGATTGTTGTAATGTATGTTGTCCCACGGACTAAAGCCCTCCGGTTTATATAGACACCGGAGGAGGCTAGGGTTACAGTCGGTTACAATGGTAGGAGATCTACATATCCGTATTGCCAAGCTTGCCTTCCACGCCAAGGAAAGTCCCATCCGGACACGAGCCGGAGTCTTCAATCTTGTATCTTCGTAGTCTTGGAGTCCGGCGGATAACGATAGTCCGGCTGTCCGGACACCCCCTAGTCCAGGACTCCCTCACTCCCCAACACTCAACTCTCTCTCTCACAGGATTTGGATTTGGTGGAAAGAAGATTTGAGTGGAAAGCAACTTGGGGAAGGCTAGAGATCAAGATTCATATGGTAGGAATGGAATATCTTGGTCTCAACACAAGTGTAGGTGGTTCTCTCTCAGAAAATGTATGCTGGAAGTGTAGGTTCATTCTGATGGCTCTCTCCACGAATGAAGAGTGGGTGGAGGGGTATATATAGCCTCCACACAAAATCTAACCGTTACACACAACTTGCCAATCTCGGTGGGACCGAATTGAGAAACTCGGTGGACTGATTCAGCAAATCTAGTGACCATTAGGATTTTCGGTGGGACCGACATGCAACTCGGTAGAACCGATATGGTAATAAGCTAACCAGAGTTGGTCAGGCAAACTCGGTGGGACCGATTCGCTCATCTCGGTTGGACCGAAATGTTACGAAGAGGAACAGAGAGTTTGCATTGTAATCTCAGTAGTACCGATTACTCAAACTCGGTGAGACCGATTTTGGTAATGGACATACACAGGGAGATTACAATCCCATCTCGGTGAGACCGAGATCCCTATCGGTGAGACCGATTTGCCTAGGGTTTGTGGTAGTGGATAAGACATCTAAACTCGGTGGCGCCGGATAGAAAGAATCGGTAGGGTTGAGTGAGACTTTTGGTTTAGGTCATATGTGGATGTGAGAAAGTAGTTGAGGGCTTTGGAGCATATCACTAAGCATTTTGAGCAAGTAAGCCATTAAGCAACACCTCATCCCCTCTTGATAGTAGTGGCTTTTCCTATAGACTCAATGTGATCTTGGATCACTAAAATATAAAATGTAGAGTCTTGTGCGTGAAGCTTGAGCCAATCCTTTGTCCTTAGCATCTTGAAGGGGTTCCACATCCACTAGTCCATGCCACTTCATTGTTGAACTTATCTGAAACATACTAGGTAAAAGTGTTAGTCCAACAAGAGATATGTTGACATTAATTACCAAAATCACCCAGGGAGCACTTGTGCTTTCAATCCCCCCCTTTTTGGTAATTTATGACAACATACATCAAAGCTTTAGATAAAGATATAGAGAATAGCAAGTAAAGCTTTGGAAAGGCATGTAACAAGCATAGGCTCCCCCTACATGTATGCAATCATGTGAATATGGAATATAGAAGCATGTGAGAGCATAACCATGACAAAGTAGGCAATGTGTTACATGTATCTTGGCTCTATGCATCAGAGCAAAAGATGTGAATGTGGGAAATGTACCTTCATGCTCATGAGTCCTTCTTGCAAACAGTATGTACATCAGCAAGAATTCCTCATACACATGATTGTGATGCATATACTTACCTTGTGGTCTTGAGTTGGCTTAGGATGGAATGAACCTGTGAAAATAAGGTTAGATAACACAAATGCACCTACTAGCCAGAGCAAACAGAAAGAAACCACAAGAATACCAAGACTGGGATGACATGTAGAAAGTGAGTACTGAGTACCACATTTGATATAGACATGTCCCCCAAAGGTAAAGATGTGCAATGAATTTAAAGAATTTCTTTCCCTTAGATGTCTTGCTCCCCCCTTAATCTAGCATGGGATCTTTGGGAGAAGATAGGGAGCAGAAAGTCGAGCTCAAAGAAACAAATGAACAGAGCTAATGCAAATAAGCACATATGAACATGTCTTTCCCCTCAATAAGACATGTGGCATCTCTCCTCTTGAACACCAATCATCTGGGATCCTTGAAGATTACTCTCTCCTTGAGTATTCTCTCCCCCTAGAGATATGATTAAGCTTTGATGTGATCTCTCTCTCCCCCTTTGATATCAATTTCCAAGAAGGATCTTCTGGAATTTGTCGTGAATGGGTTTGGTCCTTGAGTCACAGCACAAAGCACTAAGGTAAATGTGATGCTTGTAGAGGACAAGATTCATTGAGTGGAGCTGGATCAAAAGTAATGTAGGAACGAATGGCAAATGTCTTTCTTGTAGTGAAATCGGTGGCACCGAGTGGTATGCTTTGGTTGCACCGAAAGAATTCAGTTGGTCCAAAAACAAGAGACCGGTGTGACCGAGTTCATCACAGAGAAAACACTTGTCACCTCAGCTCACTAGACAGGTAAGATCTCACAAGGATTTGCAAGGAATTAACCGAAAGATTTGCAATGAATTTGATGTAGGGAATGCAGAACAAATAGAAAAGAAAAAAAATTCTAGATGAAGTGTTTTTTTGAAAGGGGAAACAGATATGCAAGAGATAAATGCAAGAGCGCAGAAAAGAACACAAGAGAACTTCATCTAGAATTGGTCGGCGACAAAGTCACCCATGTTAGAGTATATTGACTTAGGAGTCAAGTGAGATCACTTGATCAGAGGTCATACCCATCGTTTAAGCTCGAAATGGGGTTACCATTTTTTGTTTAAGGATCTTGATGTATTCACATCTTGTCGAGTTGCTTTGACTCATGACTTGGAGTAAAGCTTCTCTAAGATGGAATAACATACCTTGGGTGGTGGTGTTGATCGTGATCATGTAGTTGAACTTATGTGGGTTGCTCGAAGTTGATGTAGATCATCAAGAGTTGGGAGCACCTCTTGGAATTTGAGTTCATCTACCTACATGGGTTAGTTTTTGCAAGGAAGAGCACTTGTGTATCCAAAATGACAATCATGAAACTCAACATAGAATTTATCAAAGGATATGTTTGAATGGTTTTGTGCTTCCTTGTCTTCAACCACCGTTGTGTAGGGACTTGGTGATGTAGAGATTACTCAAGATATGAATGAGTTGCAATCTCATAGATTTAGATTCATCCAAGTACCTACAAGGGTTAGATAACATGCAAGGTGCAAATATATCCAAGACATAAGATTATCATCATAAGAAAAATATCAAGGATTAGTCATAAGCTCGTGTCTTGCATGTATCCAATGGAGTTCCTACTCCAAGTTTGAAGCATCAATGATGTTCAATTCACCTCTTAACCTGCAAAACACTTTCTCATCAAGTGGTTTGGTGAAAATATCCGCTAATTGCTTTTCGGTGCAAACATGCTTAAGATTAATGTCCCCTTTGGCAACATGATCTCGAATGAAATGATGACGAACTTCAATATGCTTAGTTTGAGAGTGTTGCACGGGATAGTGAGCAATCTTGATAGCACTTTCATTGTCACAAAGTAATGGAACATGTTTCACATATATCCCATAATCTTTAAGAGTTTGGGTCATCCAAAGTAATTGAGCACAACATGAACCAGCGACAATGTATTCCTCTTCGGCGGTGGATAAGGATACCGAGTTTTGTTTCTTGGAAGACCAAGATACAAGAGATCTACCAAGAAATTGACAAGTACCCGAAGTGGACTTTCTATCAACCTTGTCACCGGCATAGTCTGAGTCGGAGTAGCCAACAAGATCGAAAGAGGCCCTCTTTGGATACCAAATGCCAAAGTTTGGTGTATGGATTAAGTATCTCACTATCCTTTTCACGGCCTTAAGATGACATTCTTTAGGAGCAGCTTGATATCGTGCACACATGCACACACTTAGCATGATATCGGGACGTGAAGCACATAGATATAACAATGAACCAATCATAGAGCGATAAACCTTTTAATCGACCGGTTCACCATCTTTGGTCAAATCAAGATGTCCACTAGTAGGCATGGGTGTAGTCATACCTTTGCATTCTTGCATATTGAACTTCTTGAATAAGTCCTTGGTGTATTTCGTTTGAGAGAGAAAGGTACCTTGATACGTCCATTTTGCATCATGCTTTTATATCAATATTTATTGCATTATGGGTTGTTATTACACATTATATCTCAATACTTATGGCCATTCTCTCTTATTTTACAAGGTTTACCATGAAGAGGGGGAATGCCGACAGCTGGCATTCTGGCTGGAAAAGGAGCAAACGTTGGAAACCTATTCTGCACAGCTCCAAAAGTCCTGAAACTCCACGAAACAACTTTTTGGAATTAATAAGAATTTCGAGCGAAAGAAATATGCCGGGGCCCACACCTGTCCGAGAGGTGGGCGCCCTATAGGGCGCGCCCCTATCTCTGGGCCCCCTGGTGGGCCTCGGCGTCCATCTTCTGCTATATCATCACTTTTACCCTAAAAAAATCATGGGCAAGCTTACGGGACGAAACTCCGCCGCCACGAGGCGGAACCTTGGCGGAATCAATCTAGGGCTCCGTCGGAGCTGTTCTGCCGGGGACACTTCCCTCTGGGAGGGGGAAATCATCACCAACGATCCTCTCATTGGGAGGGGGTCAATCTCCATCAACATCTTCACCAGCACCATCTCCTCTCAAAACCCTAGTTCATCTCTTGTATCCAATCTTGTATCAAACCACAAATTGGTACCTGTGGGTTGCTAGTAGTGTTGATTACTCCTTGTAGTTGATGCTAATTGGTTTACTTGGTGGAAGATCATATGTTCAGATCCTTTATGCATATTATTACTCCTCTGATTATGAACATGAATATGCTTTGTGAGTAGTTATGTTTGTTCCTGAGGACATGGGTGAAGTCTTGCTATTAGTAGTCATGTGAATTTGGTATTCGTTCGATATTTTGATGAGATGTATGTTGTCTTTTCTTCTAGTGGTGTTATGTGAACGTCGACTACATGACACTTCACCATTATTTGGGCCTAGAGGAAGGCATGGGGAAGTAATAAGTAGATGATGGGTTGCTAGAGTGACAGAAGCTTAAACCCTAGTTTATGCATTGCTTTGTTAGGGGCTGATATGGATCCGTATGTTTAATGATGTGGTTAGGTTTACCTTAATACTTCTTTTGTAGTTGCGGATGCTTGCAATAGGGGTTAATCATAAGTGGGATTCTTGTCCAAGTTAGGGCAGTACCCAAGTACTGGTCCACCCACATATCAAATTATCAAAGTACCCAACGCGAATCATATGAGCGTGATGAAAACTAGCTTGACGATAATTCCCAATGTGTCCTCGGGAGCTCCTTTATCATTATTAGAAATTGTCCAGGCTTATCCTTTGCTACATAAAGGATTGGGCCACCTTGCTGCACTTTGTTTACTTTATTTACTTATTGCTCGTTACTATTTATCTTATCACAAAACTATCTATCACCTACAATTTCAGTGCTTGCAAAGAAAACCTTACTGAAAACCGCTTATCATTTCCTTCTGCTCCTCGTTGGGTTCGACATTCTTACTTATCGAAAGGACTACGATAGATCCCCTACACTTGTGGGTCATCAAGACACTTTTCTGGCGCCGTTGCCGGGGAGTGTAGCACTTTTGGTGAGTGGAACTTGGTAAGGAAACATTTATATAGTGTGCTGAAATTTTCTGTTACTTGTCACTATGGAAACTAATCCTTTGAGCGACTTGTTTGGGTTATCTTCACCCCAACCAGAAGAGCAAAGAGTTGCTCCTCAACCTACTGAACTTTATGAAAATATTTACTTTGAGATTCCTTCGGGTATGATAGAGAAACTGCTAGCTAATCCATTTGCACGAGATGGAACATTGCATCCCGATTTACACATTATCTTTGTGGATGAAGTTTGTGGATTATTTAAGCTTGCAGGTATTCCCGATGATGTTGTCAAAAGGAAGGTCTTCCCTTTATCTTTGAAGGGAGATGCATTGACATGGTATAGGTTATGTGATGATACGGGATCTTGGAATTATAAGCGATTGAAGTTGGAATTTCACCAGAAGTTCTATCCTATGCATCTTGCATCGTGATCGTAATTACATATATAATTTCTGGCCTCGCGAAGGAGAAAGCATCGCTCAAGTTTGGTGGAGGCTTAAGTCAATTTTATATTCATGCCCCAATCATGAGCTCTCTCGGGAAATGATTATTCAGAATTTTTATGCTCGGCTTTCTCTTGATAATCGCAACTTGCTCGATACTTCCTGTGCTGGTTCTTATATACTGAAGACTATTGATTTCAAATGGAACTTATTGGAAAGATTTAAATGCAACTCTGAAGATTGGGGTTCCGACGATGGTAAGGAGTCAGGTATGACACCTAAGTTCGATTGTGTTAAATCTTTTATGGATACCGATGCTTTCCGTGGATTTAGCTCTAAGTATGGACTTGACTCTGAGATAGTAGCTACTTTCTGTAATCTTTTGCTACTCACGTTGATCTCCCTAAAGAAAAGTGGTTTAAATATAATCCTCCTGTTGAAGTGAAAGCAGTTGCACCTATTACAGTCGAAGAAAAGGCTATTACCTATAGTGATCCTATTGTTCCTACTGCTTATGTTGAAAAACCTCCTTTTCCTGTTAGGATTAAGGATCATGCTAAAGCTTCGACTATTGTTCGTAAGAGTAATACTAGGACTTATACAGCTCCTGAGCAAATTAATGTTGAACCTAGTATTGCTATGGTTAAATATCTCTTGGATGAGGACTTAGATGGGCATGTTATTTCTTTCTTGGGTGAGACTGCTAATATTGCTAGACCTGATACTAAGACATGTAGACCTGTCGTAGGCATGCCTATTATTTCTGTTAAAATAGGAGATCATTGTTATCATGGCTTATGTGATATGGGTGCTAGTGCTAGTGCGATACCTTATGATCTTTATAAAGAAATTATGCACGACATTGCACCCGTTGAATTAGAAGACATTGATGTTACTATTAAGCTTGCTAATAGGGATACCATTAAACCTATTGGGATTGTTAGAGATGTCGAAGTTTTGTGTGGGAAGGTTAAATACCCTGCTGATTTTCTTGTTCTTGGTTCCCCACAAGATGATTTTTGTCCCATTATTTTTGGTAGACCCTTCTTGAATACTGCTAGTGCTAAGATTAATTGTGAAAAGAATATTGTCACTGTTGGCATAGATGGTATGTCTCATGAGTTTAATTTCGCTAAGTTTAGTAGACAACCTCATGAAAGGGAACCACCTAGTAAGGGTGAAATTATTGGTCTTGCATCCATTGCTGTTGCTCCAACTGATCCGTTAGAACAATATTTGCTAGAACAAGAAAACGATATGTTTATGAAGGAAGGGAGGAAATAGATGAAGTGTTCCTTAAATAGGAACCTGTGCTGAAACATAACCTTCCCATTGAAATTCTTGGGGATCCCCCTCCACCCAAGGGTGATCCCGTGTTTGAACTCAAACCATTACCTGATAATCTTAAGTATGCTTATCTTGATGAAAAAGAAATATATCCTGTTATTATTAGTGCTAACCTTTCAGAGAAAGAAGAAGAAAGATTATTGAGAACTCTGAAGAAGCACCGAGCCGCTATTGGATATAGTCTGGATGATCTTAAGGGCGTTAGTCCCACGTTATGTCAACACAAAATTACATTGGAGGATGATGCCAAACCAGTTAGAGATCCTCAAAGACGACTAAATCCCAAGATGAAGGAAGTGGTAAGAAAGGAGATACTAAAGCTCCTTGAGGCGGTATCATTTATCCTGTTGGCGATAGTGAATGGGTAAGCCCATCCATTGTGTTCCTAAAAAGGAGGTATTCTGTTGTTCCTAATGATAAAGATGAATTGACCCGCAAAGAATTATTACAGGTTATAGGATGGTAATTGATTTCCATAAGTTAAATAAAGCTACTAAGAAAGATCATTACCCTTTACCTTTTATTGATCAAATGCTAGAAAGGCTATCCAAACACACACATTTTTGCTTTCTAGATGGTTATTCGGTTTCTCTCGGATACGTGTCGGTGAAGGATCAATCTAAAACTACTTTTACTTGCCCTTTTGGTACTTTTGCTTATAGGCGTATGCCTTTTGGTTTATGTAATGCACCTGCTACCTTTCAAAGATGCATGATGGCTATATTCTCGATTTTTGTGAAAAGATTTGTGAGGTATTCATGGATGACTTCTCGGTCTATGGATCCTCTTCGATGATTGTTTGAGCAACCTTGATCGAGTTTTGCAGAGATCTGAAGACACTAGTCTCGTCTGAATTGGGAAAAGTGTCACTTTATGGTTAATGAAGGCATTGTCTTGGGGCACAAGATCTCCGAGAGAGGTATTGAAGTTGATAAGGCCAAAGTTGATGTTATTGAAAATATGCCATGTCCCAAGGATATAGAAGGTATAAGAAGTTTCCTTGGTCACGCCGGTTTTTATAGGAGGTTCATTAAAGACTTTTCTAAAATCTCTAGGCCTCTGACTAATTTATTGCAAAAAGATATTCCTTTTGTCTTTGATGATGATTGTGTAGAAGCATTTGAAGTACTTAAGAAAGCTTTGATCACTGCACCTATTGTTCAACCACCTGATTGGAATTTACCTTTTGAAATTATGTGTGATGCTAGTGATTATGCTGTAGGTGCTGTTCTAGGGCAAAGAGTCGATAAGAAATTGAATGTTATCCAGTATGCTAGTAAGACTCTTGATAATGCCCAGAGAAATTATGCTACTACTGAAAAAGAGTTCTTAGCAGTTGTGTTTGCATGCGATAAGTTTAGACCTTATATTGTTGATTCCAAAGTTACTATTCACACTGATCATGCTGCTATTAAATATCTTATGGAAAAGAAAGATGCTAAGCCTAGACTCATCAGATGGGTTCTCTTGCTCCAAGAATTTGACTTGCATATTATTGATAGAAAGGGAGCCGAGAACCCGTTCTGAGATAACTTGTCTAGGTTAGAGAATGTTCTTGATGACCCAACGCCTATTAATGATAGTTTTCCGATGAACAATTAGCGGTCGTCAATGCTTCTCGTACTGCTCCTTGGTATGCTGATTATGCTAATTACATTGTTGCTAAATATATACCGCCTAGTTTCACATACCAGTAAAAGAAAAAGTTCTTTTATGATTTAAGACATTACTTCTGGGATGATCCACACCTTTATAAAGAAGGAGTAGATGGTGTTATTAGACGTTGTGTGCCTGAGCATTAACAGGAACAGATTCTATGTAAGTGTCACTCTGAATCTTATGGAGGACACCACGCTGGAGATAGAACTGCACATATTAAAATCTAGTTTTTATTGGCCTACTCTCTTCAAAGATGTTCATAAGTTTGTCTTATCTTGTGATGAATGTCAAAGAATAGGTAACATTAGTAGACGTCAAGAAATGCCAATGAATTATTTTCTTGTTATTGAACCGTTTGATGTTTGGGGCTTTGATTATATGGGACCTTTTCCCGCCTCTAGTGGTTATACACATATTTTAGTTGCTGTTGATTACGTTACTAAGTGGGTAGAAGCTATTCCAACTAGTAGTGCTGATCATAACACTTCTATTAAAATGCTTAAAGAAGTTATTTTTCCGAGGTTTGGAGTCCCTAGATATCTTATGACTGATGGTGGTTCACATTTTATTCATGGTGCTTTCCATAAGATGCTTGCTAAGTATGACGTCAATCATAGAATAGCATCTCCTTATCATCCGCAGTCTAGTGGTCAAGTAGAGTTGAGCAATAGAGAGCTCAAATTAATTTTGCAAAAGACTGTGAATAGATCTAGAAAGAATTGGTCTAAAAAACTTGATGATGCATTATGGGCCTATAGAACTGCATACAAAAATCCTATGGGTATGTCTCCATATAAGATGGTTTATGGAAAAACGTGTCATTTACCTCTTGAACTTGAACATAAAGCATATTGGGCTATTAAAGAGCTCAATTATGACTTCAAACTTGCCGGTGAGAAGAGGTTTGATATTAGCTCACTTGATGAATGGAGAACCTAACCCTATGAGAGTGCCAAGCTTTTCAAAGAAAAAGTCAAACGCTGGCATGATAAGAGGATACAAAAGCGTGAGTTTAACGTAGGAGATTATGTGTTATTATTCAACTCTCGTTTAAGATTTTTTGCAGGAAAACTTCTCTTAAAATGGGAAGGTCCCTACGTTATCGAGGAGGTCTATCATTCTGGTGATATAAAAATCAACAACTTCGAAGGCACAAATCCAAGGGTGGTTAACGGTCAAAGAATTAAACACTATATTTCAGGTAATCCTATCAATGTTGAAACTAGTATTATTGAAACCCTAACCCTTGAGGAATACATAAGGGACACTTTCCAGAACGTTCCAGACTCTGAAAGGTATAGGTATGTGGTACGGTAAGTAAACTGACTCCAAAACAACTCTAATGGCAATTTTTATCAGTTTTGGATTATTTAAGAATTTTAGGAAGAAAGAAGTAGTCCGAAAGGGACACGAGGCTCCCACGAGAGTGGAGGGCGCCCCCCCATAGGGCGTGCCCCCTGTCTCGTGGGCACCTCGTGTGCTCTCCGGGACTCCGTTTTCTTGCATATTACATATTTTGGTCGGCAAAAATCCATTATATATACTCCCGAAGGTTTTGACCACCGTATCACACAAATATCCTCTGTTTTCGTTTCGAGCTGTTCCTGTTGCAGAATAAAGCAAGATGTCTTCTCAGGAATTAGTCGGGGAGAGCCGGGTGTCTCACCCAACGCCAGGTCCCGGAGCAAATAGCGATGCCTATCACTTTGGACCATCAACGGAGGATGAGATGGAGGCTGATTTGAAAAGAATAGATGCCATGGAGGAGGATCAAGAAGTTACCTCTCGTCTCCGAGCAGAATTCACTATGGGGAACTACCTAGCTGGCTGTCCCTACTTGGTCCTCCTTCCAACTCTAGATTTCTTTCTTATGAAAATATGAAAAAGAGTTTCACTTGTTCTCCAGAAGCTATGCATCATGCTTGGGTAAAAGGAGCTTTGGCAGTTACGGGCGAGCTCCGTAAAGAAATTATGGACCTCAAACAACAAGTCAATAAGCTCGAGGAGGAGAACCGTATCCTGAAAGGCATCATCGCCAAGAAGATCACAACACCAACCGTGAAGAAGGAGAAATAATCACATGGGTATGGGCACTCCCCTTGGAAACTGCCAAGCTTGGGGGAGGTGCCCCGGTATCGTATCACCATCACACTCCTATCTTTACAGCTTTATTTAGTTCGATCCTTTTAGTAGTATCTTGATCTAGTAGATTCAAGTTTTGATATCAAGTAGTTTTGAGTTTTGCATTGTGATCTCTTTTTGTAATCGAGTCCGTGAGCTATCTATAATAAAGATTAGTGTTGAGTCAAGGGCTTTTCTATGTTGCTATGATCTTGAGAAAGTAGAAAGAATAAAAGAGATCATATTGATCTTATGGATAGTGATAACTTCACACATAGAAAGTATGAGGCAAAAAAATTGTTGAGAGTTGATGAACGTAGCCTTGGTCATCATTGCAATTAATAGGAAGTGATAAGGAAAGAGGGGTTCACATTCAAATACATTATCTTGGACACCTTTTATAATTGGGAGCACTCATTAAGTATGACATGCTAAAAGAGTTGACGTTGGACAAGGAAGACAACGTAATAGTTTATGTTTTCTGACATCTCAGTTAAAGTATACTAGTCATCAACCCGCGCACCAGCATGGGCTAGTTTTTCAAATGGTACAATACTTCTATACTTGTAGTGAACATTAGTTGTTTGAAGCCGTTGATTTTGGGTTGCTCCCCCTCTATCAAGCAGTGTTTCCACCATATTTGACTCATCATTACATTTTCTCACGGATGATGTGTTAAAGTCTCTCATAGTGATGTCTGCTTCTTTTCTCATGGTGAAGACATAAATAATTGTATTTGTGCGATCTTTCAACAATTCAATGTAAAAATTGTTTAATATGTGCATCCGTACACTTAATTTAAGGAATAGTAGCTTTAGACCTTGACTAATATGACGGAGAAACACATCACATGTAGTGCAACAAATATTAAACATATCGGTAATTGCCCTAGACAAAGTTGACGGGTATCTTAGCATTATGAAAGTAAATTCCGTATTTATTCCTATTGAGTTCGGACACTGTTTTAGATGCCAGTTTTTGTGAATACTTTCAATTTTGAAAAAACTATGTCGTCACTTTGTACTTTGGAAATATTTTAGCAAATATGACACAAAATGTTGCCTTTTCCCACATACATGTCTATGAAATAAGTACACCCTTATTTTGAATGGGATTTTTATTATGTAATTTTTGAATCGTATATTACTATGCTATTTTTTTAATCACCCATTTTAATTATTATGCTTACATTTTGAACTCTACCTTCGGAAATTATTCAAAAATTAGTTTGAGCAGATTTGGCACCATATCTCTTTAATAGTTTTATCAGATTCCCAATCCAAAACTCCATGTGACACACTCAGATAAAAAACTCCAAGTGACACATAATTTATTGTTTGCTCTTAAAAATATAACTCCATCGGTTCAGTTTAAAGTTGCTTCATCATGATGTCCAGTTAGTGAGGCTGATTTATGCTACTTTTTTGGTAACTGTTGGAGTTCAGGTGTATGCGTGCATGTAACTCCACGGGGAGCATTTTAAGTGTTAACTCAAATTTGCACATGTATTCACATTGCCCATGCATATCCGAACAAATCATACACTTGAAAGTAACCAACTGTTTTACTACAGGGAGATTGAGCGCCTCATCAGCGAATGTAGTTACTGAAAAATGAATATCAAGACACAAACTTACCAGGTCAACTTGCAATTTTATATTGTTGGTCTATAGAAAATCCTACAGGCTACGGTGTTACTGAAGATATATAAATACTGCGTTATTTTGATTGATGTTATCACGATTGCTTACCGAAGATGAGAGTAGATTTCGAGGCAGAGATTGTGCCATCTCTTGATCATCTACACCAGGAGCAAGCAGCCAGAACATGAGCTGCCGGCCATCAGCAAACACAGCCAAAACCTGGAAAGGAAGAAAAGAGGTTGTTTGCATATTCTTATGCAGCAATTTTGTCTGCTCAAAAGTCTGGACACCATCGGTGTCATGGGTCGGCTCCAAGATCTAGGAGCATACAGCTATACGTGTGTGCACCATGCATCATATAGGCATCCAGCCGCCGTCTATCTTCATCTATGTGCGTTCCTCAAGGCCAAAAGCGATGGCAATCAACCCATATCAGAGGCCATCTTCGAACAGTGCCATAATGCCGGCCGGAAGGACGTCGGTGATCTGCATCGGGAAATCACCAGGTCAGGCTTGCGCCAATGCTTTTTGCCGTGGCATGTATCTCGACAGGGCAACAAAAAATAATTTGTTTATTCGAGGAATCACAGGGAGATAGAGACCACGGATAAGAGAACTCACTTGCGTGGGATAGCGGAAGGGCATGTTAGGCTTCATGAACGGCTACAAATACAATAAGTTATAATCTGGAGGCTTCATGAATATGAGGAATTTGGCGAAATCCAGATTGAAGGATAGAATAGAAGAGATTTTGAGGGACGAACATTCTGAGTCCATGCACTGTACAACGCCATGAAGTAAAACAATGGAACTGGGGATAGAGTAGGTAAATGATATGTACCATGCTCTAAATAGGACGGAGTACAGCTTATGGCTGATTGTGTCCTCGTCAAAGTAGTCGACGGCGAGATGTAGCTCTACCACGCTCGCAAGGACGGTACTTCGTGGGTGCATCGTCGAGTTCCTGATAATCACACCGTTGTAATTCACCTCGCCCTCGAGACTCTTCTTTATTTGCCACTCAGAACATCCCTCTTATTCTCTTTCTTACTGTATTATTTCATCACGTAGGAGTGATTTTGCATGTGGAGAGAAAGGGTAGAAAGGACCGTACATGTTCTACAGAAGGCTGTCTGCTTAGGTATTGACATCGGCAACTGATCTAGGAGAGCAGACATGCACAAACAGGAAGAAGCTGCAACAGAGATGCGACAACGAAGAACGACCCGAGGGAAGGAGACGTGCATGAGGGCTGACGGCAAGGATTGCGTGAGAATTTTTGTAGAGTTTTTTTGGAGTTTGCTAGACAGATTTCTTTCATGAACGTGGGATAGAATTTTCTTTTAGTTGTGAAAAGTGGGATAGATTGTGAGGACTCTTTCATGCACTACATCTCACGGCTGCAATTTTATAATTTGTTTTTCTAGCAGTGAACGTGGGATGGATTATGATAACTCTTTGAGGCGCCTTTTTTCTTTTTAGTTGTGAACATGGGATACATTGTTAGGACTCTTTGAGGAACTTCATCCCACGGCTGCAAATTTATCATTTTCAGATCTAACAGACAAATATTATATTTTTCTAGAATTAACATAGAGGCTCGATTGGTGCTTCCAATTAGTAAATATAAGATTGTCATTGACCTTCCAAACAAGTTGAGCTTGCCTTTCCCCCTCATGCTAGCCAAATTCCTTGCACCAAGTAGAAATACTACTTGTGCTTTCAAATATCCTTAAACCCAGTTTTGCCATGAGAGTCCATCATACCTACCTATGGATTGAGTAAAATCCTTCAAGTAAGTTGTCATCGGTGCAAGCAATAAAAATTGCTCTCTAAATATGTATGACTTATTAGTGCGGAGAAAAAAACTTTGTACGAACTTGTTGTGGAAGTAATAAAAGCGACGGACTGCATAATAAAGGTCCACATACAAGGGGCAATATAAAGTGACGTTCTTTTGCATTAAGATTTTCTGCATCAACCCTAAACACACATGACAACCTCTGCTTCCCTCTACGAAGGGCCTATCTTTTACTTTATGTTTTTACTTTATGCTTGAGTCAAGGTGATCCTCACCTTTTCCTTTTTATTTTATCCTTTGGCAAGCTCCTCGTGTTTTTACTTTATGTTTGGATGTAAGTTAGCATAGGCTATTATTGTTGACATCACCTAAAGGTGAATACGTTGGGAGGCAACACAATAAGCCCCTATCTTTCTCAATGTCCGGCTGAAACTCTATAACCACAAGTACTGCATGAGTGTTAGCAATGGTAGAGGGCTACAAAATAGTTGAGTATGTGAACTTGCTGAAAGGCTCTATTGTTGACTCTTTCTGATGTTACGATAAATTGCAATTGCTTCAATGACTGAGATTATAGTTTGTTAGTTCCCAATGAAGTTTTTGAACCATACTTGACATTGTGAATTGATTGTTACTTGAGCATAGGAAATCATATGACAAAATCTATATATGTTGCTGTTATTAGAATGATCATGATGCCCTCATGTCCGTATTTTATTTTTATCGACACCTCTATCTCTAAACATGTGGACATATTTTTCGATTTCGCTTCCGCTTGAGGACAAGCGAGGTCTAAGCTTGGGGAGTTGATCGTCCATTTTGCATCATGCTTTTATATCAATATTCATTGCATTATGGGCTGTTATTACACATTATATCTCAATACTTATGGCTATTCTCTCTTATTTTACAAGGTTTACCATGAAGAGGGGAATGCCTTGCACTGGAATCTGGTGGAAAAAGGAGCAAACGTTGAAACCTATTCGCACAGCTCAAAAGTCCTGAAACTCCACGAAACAACTTTTTGGAATTAATAAAATTTCGAAGCGAAGAAATATGCCGGGGCCCACACCTTGTCCGAGAGATAGGCGCCCCCTATAGGGCGCGCCCCCTATCTCCTGGGCCCCCTGGTGGGCCTCCGGCATCCATCTTCTGCTATATCATCACTTTTACCCTGAAAAAAAAATCGTGGGTAAGCTTACGGGACGAAACTCCGCCGCCACGAGGCGGAACCTTGGCGGAATCAATCTAGGGCTTCGGCGGAGCTGTTCTACCGAGGACACTTCCCTCCAGGAGGGGGAAATCATCACCAACGTCATCACCAACGATCCTCTCATTGGGAGGGGGTCAATCTCCATCAACATCTTCACCAGCACCATCTCCTCTCAAAACCCTAGTTCATCTCTTGTATCCAATCTTGTATCAAAACCACAAATTGGCACCTGTGGGTTGCTAGTAGTGTTGATTACTCCTTGTAGTTGATGCTAATTGGTTTACTTGGTGGAAGATCATATGTTCAGATCCTTTACACCTCGTTTGGAAGTTGATATTAGGCCTCAATATTGGATATTGGCATTGGTCTGACCCGAATATCATTGTTTGGATGGATGTGGTATTCGCGATTGGAAACCAACCTGAATATTCGGAGCCTCCACGCTCGATATTGCTTGCGCTTCCGCAATTCGGAGCCTCCACCCTCGATATTGCCTTGACATTCGCTAGCGAGAGTTCCTCCCCGCCAAACATACCCCTTCGTCCCCGCTCGAGGAAAAGAAAGAAGCGCATGCGGCAGCGTGATTCAGGAGCTGCAACGGCGGCGCGATTCAGGAGCTCCAACGGCGGCGCAGGTGAGTTCCCTCCTCCTCCTCCTTCTCTATCCCCAGCGAGGCTCCGGTCATCCCCATCCTTCTCCCTCCCCGCGCCAATCCTCCTGTCTCCCCTGCCATCCCGACGGAGGTGCTCCCTCCGCCCGCGGCGGCGGCGGCTGTCTCTTGTGTGCCATGGAGAGAGCCCCCTCGCCCTCCACTCCCAACCAGTGCTTGAACCCCACTGGAACGCCCCCTCATTCCCTCTCCCCTCGGGCCAGAACCCTAATTCTTTTTCTCTGATCTGATTTTTCTCTGCTTCTTGCAGCCTTGCAGGTCATTGTGTGGGTGTATGGATCCTTCTTAGCAGCCCGATTCAAAGTGCTGCTGCTATATAAGTGTTGCTTTTCATGTATAAGTGCAGTTGTTTTTGTACAAGTGTTGATGTGTACAGTGATGCTGCATACATGATTCTGATGTATAAATGTTGTTTTTTGTAAGTGCTGCTATTGTACTCTTTATATACAATTATTCAGAAAATGTTCACATATTACATATAATTTAGTTTGAAACATTACATCAAAGTACAATGTTCATCCTATCACAAATGAGCAATTCCAATGTAGAGAATGACCATCCAAACAAGGTTCAGAATTGAGCCTCTCATGCGAATTCCAAGTGTCAATTCTCTGCACATCCAAACAACAGAATTTGATTTCAATGTAATATCAAAGTCTAGGGAGATTTGATATTGGGCCAATGCAATTCCATGGCCCTGAATATCAACATCCAAACAGAGCATTATGCATATTATTACTCCTCTGATTATGAGTTACATTTGTTCCCGAGGACATGGGTGAAGTCTTGCTATTAGTAGTCATGTGAATTTGGTATTCGTTTGGTATTTTGATGAGATGTATGTTGTCTTTTCCTCTAGTGGTGTCATGTGAACGTCGACTACATGACACTTCACCATTATTTGGGCCTAGAGGAAGGCATGGGAAAGTAATAAGTAGATGATGGGTTGCTAGAGTGACAGAAGCTTAAACCCTCACTGCAAAAAAAAGACACATCCGTGACATTTTGGGGTGAACGAATTTTTTTTCTGTCATACATATGACACTTCTATGACGATATTGTGACAAAGCCCGGTATCGTCATAGATGTGGTGGGCTCCTACTTCTATGACAAAAATCATAATGAGAAAATGGGTTTTTGTCTGGGCGGGCGGAGATCTTGTTGCATGACATTCTTTGGGCCGTCCATGATGGAAAAACCGTGGTAGAAGCGAGGGAGGAAAATTTTGGGAGTTGCCAATTACGGTGGGAGGTCGAGGCGGAGCGTCGCGCTTTCTCTCGACACATGCGCACGCGTGTGTGAGGCGTTAGCTCTAGCGAACCCGAAGCGGCGTTGGGCTCGCGAACCCGGCGACAGCTGCGAGCTACGCGTTCTCGAACCCGAGCGATCGATCGATGGTCGTGGCAACTCGATGGAGCAATTCGCCGCTCTCGCCGCTAATCGAAGCCGATCGATTGGATGAGCAGATGGCGTTGCGGGAGGGGGGGGTTGGATGAGCGATGGCGGTGGCGTTGCCTCGGATGAACAGGACCCGTGGTGTGGAGGGCTAGATGAGCGATGAGACGGTGGAGGGGTGGCCGTGGAGGGGTGGTTGAGCAGGACCCGTGGTGTGGAGGGCTGGATGAATAGTAGATGATGGAGGGTGCCGTGGAGGGGTGGTTGAGCGATGGCCGATGGAGTAGCGCGATGGAGGCTGGATGAGCAGAGCCCATGGAGGCTGTAGGAGGTCGGCGGTAGCCCGTGGAGGTGGAGGAGGTCGACGGTGGAGATGAAAAGTATCCGTGGAGTCCGTTTTGCGACGCCACACCCATCGGCGAACAGGACCCCTTTTTGACCGTGGCGCCCAACACAAGTCCGTTTCATCCGTTTTGCGGTACGCCACACCCTCCCGATCAACGGGACCCCGTTTATTGTAGGAGGTCTGTTTCGTCCGTTTTTGAGACGCCACACCCTCCCGATCAACGGGACCCCGTTTGACCGTAGGAGGTCCGTTTCCTCCGTTTTGCGATACGCCACACCACTCCCGATCAACAGGACCCCGTTCGACCGTAGGAGGTCCGTTTCCTCCGTTTTTGATGCGCCACACCCTCCCGATCAACGGGACCCGTTAGAATGTAGGAGGTCCGTTTAAATCCGTTGTGCGGTACGCCAGGCCTCGTTTCCATCGCCTGTTCCGTCCAAGCCCTCCCGATGAAGACGACCACGCATTCCGTTCCGACCCAGCCAGTTGGCTCCCCATGAATACGACGATGACGTTGTTTCTCCGTTTCGACCCAGCCACGTACGTATGCGCGAGTAGGCGTTCGAGACCCTGCCCGTATGTACGTACGTGGCCGTATTTTCTTTCTTGCACCCTCGCCGCTCTATGTACGTATACGTGCGCGCCTCTACTACGACACGTGCGTGCCTCTACTACGACACATGCGTGCCTCTACATCGACCAGTATGTACGTATACTTTCGCGACCAGAATGACAACGCCACGACGCTTCGACCGGTGGGTCCCGATCGCGTGCACTTCCTTACTGCGAAGATGTAGTAGTGGGTCCCAGCAATCGGGGAATCATTTTGTCTTTTTGCCGGACGCACTTCCTTGCATGCGAAGGTGTAGCTGGTGGGTCCCAGCGAATGAGGGAAACATTTTTTCACGAATACGGTGGCTTTGTCCGGTGGGTCCCTATTTGTCGGTGGAGGAATCATTATTTTCCGCGTAATAAGGAGGCACTTCCTTGCTGCGGCCATGGACCCAGCTGTTAGCCTCTCGACGTACAGTCCATGTCCGATGGAAGTCGTTCCTTGACCATGTTGACCACGCCGTGCCGAGAGCACCAGGGCGGTGGATGACGGCGAGGCCTAGGAAGGGGACGACACGGAGCCGGTGAAGACGCGGCAGTGAATGCCCACGCGGAGAGGAGTATGAGTATTCACTCGTTCATCTGTGGTGTGAGGCTACCGTCGCCGTAGGGCCTGGCCTAAGGTGGGAATAGTAGGGGGCGGTGAGGCCTCCGCGGCAGCACAACCAGCCATGGGAGGCAGGAGCAGGCGGCACGACCGGCGCTGCTTTGGGCGGCTGGAGCAAGAAGACCAGAGGTTGAAGAAGCACTACGGCCGTTGGATGGACATCGTACGATCACTAGAGCTAGAATCGTGCATATTGACTAAGTTGACAAAGTTCTCCGTCCCCGTCAACTTAGTAGGCCCACAAGTCAGCCTGCCACTATCTTTGGGTCCCAGCTAACGGGGAGTATTCATTTTTGTGCGTAATAAGGAGGCACTTCCTTGCGTGCGAAGATATAGCTGGTGGGTCCGAGCTGTCGGCCGCGCGATAACGTTTTTAAGTGAAATCTGAGAGGCCCTTCGGTGTGTCCTTGATGTCGGTGGAGGAATCATTATTTTGCGCGTAATAAGGAGGCATTTCCTTGCGTGCGGCCGTGGACCCGGTATCGGCCTCTCCACGTCTGATCCGCCAGATGCATGTCGGTCATTGACCACGTTGACCAAAGCGCCGAGAGCACCGAGGCGGTGGGCGGCGGCGAGGCCTAGGAAGGAATGACACGGAGGCGAGGAAGACTCGGCGATTGTTTCCCGCGGAGGGGAGTATGACTATACGAGGGTTTCTTGGTTAAATCGCCATCGCCGGAGAATAACGGCGTGGATGAGTAGAGGGATGGCTAGGCGATGATGGGAATGCGGTGGGGTGGTGAGTCCCTCTGGCAGCACAACCGCCATGGGAAGGAGGAAGCGAGCAGTCCATGGCGCTTGTTTGATTTGGGCGAGCAGAAGAGCAGAGATTGAAGAAGACGACGGCCGTTGGATGGACATCCAACGACAACGCTGTGTGTCAACCTTTTTTAGGAAAGCCTCAAATCTATGGAAAACGACATACAACCCATCGCCATTATTTCTAATAATTTACAGCCCATTTGCTAATTCTTAAGGTTTTTGGAGCCCATATTCTTTTTGTTAGCATTACAACCCATATTATGCCACAGTAAAAAATTATACTAAAATTTGCATATTCGGTGCGGTCCGAACTATTTTTAATCCCGAAATTTCGACTCACATTCAAACTGATTTTAAAAATAAATGTATATCAATATAAAATCCAACAAATTCTCCATGCATAAAAATTAATGTAATTTAAAATCTCGAAATGAAAAAAGATATTTGAAACTAATTGCGGTTTGATGTGTTTTAAAATGTATAGCCCATTTCTCATTCTTGATAGGCCATTTTCTCAGCCAAATTAATGAAGCTCTCCTCGTCTTGAAAGATTTGCAGCCCAACAGCCCGACAAAGCGACTTACTTGGCAAATCACAAAAAGCGGCCGTGGCCTTGGACCCATTGTCGACCTCTCCACATCTGATACTCTTCCGATGGAAGTCGATCGTTGACCACATTGACCACGCCGCGCCGAGAGCACCAAGGCGGTGGATGACGGTGAGGCCTAGGAAGGGGACGACGCGGAGCCGGGGAAGACGCGGCAGTGGATGCCCACGTGGAAAGGAGTACGAAGGTTCACTGGTTCGGCAGCGGCATGAGGCTGCTGTCACCGCAGAATAACAGGGGGTGTGGGTGAGTAGAAGGATACCCTGGGCCAGCGGTGGGAGTAGTAGGGGGCGGTGAGGCCTCCGCGGCATCACAGCCGGCCACGAGAGGCTGGAGCACGCGTCACAATCAGCGCTGCTTTGGGCAGCTGGAGCAAGAAGGCCAGAGGTTGAAGAAGCACTATGGCCGTTGGATGGACAACGTACGGTCACTGGAGCTAGAATCGTTCATATTGACTAAGTTGACAAAGCCCTCCATCCTCTCAACTTAGTAGGCCCACAAGTCAGCCACCCACTATGGTGGGTCCTAGCTAGCAGGGGGTATTCATTTTTTGGTGGGTAATAAGGAGGCACTTCCTGTTGGGAACGTAGTAATTTCAAAATTTTTCCTACGCACACGCAAGATCATGGTGATGCATAGCAACGAGAGGGGAGAGTGTTGTCTACGTACCCTCGTAGACCTAAGCGAAGCGATCTGGCGTAGAGGAAGTAGTCGACGTTCTCCTCGCGATCCAACCGATCCCAGCGCCGTTACTCGGCGCCTCGAAGTTCTTGACACACGACAGCTCGGTGGCGCTCCTCGGGCTCCGATCCAGCAAAGCTCGGGAGAGAGAGTTCCACAAGACGACGGCGTGGTGGACGATCTTGATGTTCTATCGACGCAGGCTTCGCCTAAGCACCGCCACGATATGACCGAGGTGGAATATGGTGGAGGGGGCACCGCACATGGCTAAGAGCGATCTCAAGGATCAACTTGTGTGTTCTAGGGTGCCCCCGCCCCCATATATAAAGGAGCAAGGGGAGGGCGGCCGGCCTAGGAGGCGCGTCGAGGAAGGGGGAGTCCTCCTCCTAGTGGGAGTAGGACTCCCTTTCCTAGTCCAACTAGGAAGGAGGAAGGGGAAGGAAGGAGAGGAGAGGGAGAGGGAAGGGGGCGCCCCCTCCTTGTCCTATTCGGACTCCCCATGGGGGGCACGCGCCACCACCAGTGCGGCCCTCTCTCTCCCTCTCGGCCCAATAAGGCCCATTACTTCCCAGGGGTTCGGTAACCCCTCCGGCACTCCGTTTTCTCGGAAACTTAGGAACCTTTCGGTGTCCGAATATAGCCGTCAATATATCAATCTTTATGTCTCGACCATTTGAGACTCCTCGTCATGTCCGTGATCACATCCGGACTCGAACTCCTTGGTACATCAAAATACACAAACTCATAATATAACCGTCATCGAAACCTTAAGCGTGCGGACCCTACGGTTCGAGAACAATGTAGACATGACCGAGACCGTCTCGGTCAATAACCAATAGCGGGACCTGGATGCCCATATTGGCTCCTACATATTCTCGAAGATCTTTATCGGTCGGACCGTATAACAACATACGTTGTTCCTTTGTCATCGGTATGTTACTTGCCCGAGATTCGATCGTCGGTATCAATACCTAGTTCAATCTCGCACGCAAGTCTCTTTACTCGCTCGTAATACATCATCTCACAACTAACTCATTAGTTGTAATGCTTGCAAGGCTTAAGTGATGTGCATTACCGAGAGGGCCCAGAGATACCTCTCCAGAGCAATCGGAGTGACAAATCCTAATCTCGAAATACGCCAACCCAACATCCGCCTTTGGAGACACTGTAGTACTCCTTTATAATCACCCGATTCGTTGTGACGTTTGGTAGTACCCAAAGTGTTCCTCAGTAGCGGAGTTGCATAATCTCATAGTTATAGGAACATGTATAAGTCATGGATAAAAGCAATAGCAACATACTAAACGATCGGGTGCTAAGCTAATGGAATGGGTCATGTCAAGCAGATCATTCAACTAATGATGTGACCTTGTTAATCAAATGACAACTCCTTTGTCTATGGTTAGGAAACTTAACCATCTTTGATTAACAAGCTAGTCAAGTAGAGGCATACTAGTGACACTCTGTTTGTCTATATATTCACACATGTATTATGTTTCCGGTTTTGTAGCATGAATAATAAACATTTATCATGATATAAGGAAATAAATAATAACTTTATTATTGCCTCTAGGGCATATTTCCTTCAGTCTCCCACTTGCACTAGAGTCAATAATCTAGATCACATCACCATGTGATTCACATCGATAGTTCACATCATCATGTGATTAACACCCATAGTTCACATCGCCATGTGACCAACATCCAAAGGGTTTACTAGATTCAGTAATCTAGTTCACATCGCTATGTGATTAACACCCAAAGAGTACTAAGGTGTGATCATGTTTTGCTTGTGAGAGAATCTTAGTCAACGGGTCTTTCATATTCAGATCTGTTATGTATTTTGCATTTTTTATGTCTACAATGCTCTGCACGGAGCTACTCTAGCTAATTGCTCCCACTTTCAATATGTATCTAGATCGAGACTTAGAGTCATCCAGATCGGTGTCAAAACTTGCATCGACGTAACCCTTTACGACGAACCTTTTGTCACTTCCATAATCGAGAAACATATCCTTATTCCACTAAGGATAATTTTGACCATTGTCGATGATCTACTCCTAGATCACTATTGTACTCCTTGACAAACTCGATGTAGGGTATACAATAGATCGGTACACAACATGGCATACTTTATAGAACCTATGGCTAAGGCATAGGGAATGACTTTCATTCTCTTTCTATCTTCTGCCGTGGTCGGGTTTTGAGTCTTACTCAATTTCACACCTTGTAACACAGGCAAGAACTCTTTCTTTGACTGTTCCATTTTGAACTACTTCAAAATCTTGTCAAGGTATGTACTCTGTGAAAAAACTTATCAAGCGTATTGATCTATCTCTATAGATCTTGATGCTCAATATGTAAGCAGCTTCACCGAGGTCTTTCTTTGAAAAACTCCTTTCAAACACTCCTTTATGCTTTGCAGAATAATTCTACATTACTTCCGATCTACAATATGTCATTCACATATACTTATCGAAATGTTGTAGTGCTCCCACTCACTTTCCGATAAATCTGAGCTTCACCGCAAGTCTCATATAAAACTATATGCTTTGATCAACTTATCAAAGCGTATATTCCAACTCGAGATGCTTGCACCGGTCCATAGATGGATCATTTGGAGCTTGCGTGCATTTTGTCGACACCTTTAGGATTGACAAAACCTTCGGTTGCATCATATACAACTCTTCTTTAAATCCATTAAGGAATGTAGTTTTGTTTATCCATTTGCCAGATTTCATAAAATGTGGCAATTGCTAACATGATTCGGACGGACTTAAGCATCGATACGAGTGAGAAAATCTCATCGTATTCAACCCCTTGAACTTGTTGAAAACCTTTTGCAACAAGTCGAACTTAGTGGATAGTAACACTACTATCAGTGTACGTCTTCCTCTTGAAGATCCATTTATTTAACATGGCTTGCTGATCATTGAGCAAGTCAATCAAAGTCCATACTTTGTTCTCATACATGGATCATATCTCAGATTTTATGGCCTCAAGCCATTTTGCGGAATCTGGGCTCATCATCGCTTCCTCATAGTTCGTAGGTTCATCATGGTCTAGTAACATGACTTCTAGAATAGGATTACCGTACCACTCTGGTGCGGATCTTACTCTGGTTGACCTACGAGGTTAGGTAGTAACTTGATCTGAAGTTACATGATCATCATCATTAGCTTCCTCACTAATTGGTGTAGTAGTCACGAGGAACAAATTTACGTGATGAACTACTTTCAATAAGGAGAAGGTACAATTACCTTATCAAGTTCTACTTTCCTCCCACTCACTTCTTTCGAGAGAAACTCCTTCTCTGGAAAGGATCCATTCTCGACAACGAATGTCTTGCCTTCGGATCTATGATAGAAGGTGTACCCAACAATTTCCTTTGGGTATTCTATGAAGGCGCACTTCTCCGATTTGGGTTCGAGCTTATCGAGGATGAAACTTTTTCACATAAGCATCGCAGCCCCAAACTTTAAGAAACGACAACTTGGGTTTCTTGCCAAACCACGATTCATAAGGTGTCATCTCAGCGGTTTAGATGGTGCCCTATTTAACGTGAATGCAGCTGTCTCTAATGCATGATCCCAAAAGCGATATTGGTAAATCGGTAAGAAACATCATAGATTGTACTATATCCAATAAAGTACGGTTATGACGTTCGGACACACCATTATGATGTGGTGTTCCAGGTGGCGTGAACTGTGAAACTATTTCACATTGTTTTAGTTGAAGACCAAACTCGTAACTCAAATATTCATCTCCACGATCAGATTGCAGAAACTTTATTTTCTTGTTACGATGATTTTCCACTTCACTCTGAATTTTTTTTGAACCTTTCAACTATTTCAGACTTATGTTTCATCAAGTAGATATACCCATATCTGCTCAAATCATCTTGTGAAGGTCAGAAAATAACGATACTTGCCACGAGCCTTCATACTCATTGGTTTGCATACATCAGTATCTATTATTTCCAATAAGTCGAGAGTTCGTTCCATTGTCCGAAGAACGGGTTTTAGTCATCTTGCCCAAAAGGCACGGTTCGCAAGCATCAAATGATTCATAACCAAGTGATTCCGAAAATCCATCTTTATGGAGTTTCTTCATGCGCTTTACACCGATATGACCCAAACGGCAGTGCCACAAATAAGTTGCACTATCATTATTAACTTTGCATCTTTTGGTTTCAATATTATGAATATGTGTATCACTACAATCGAGAACCAATGAACCATTTTCATTGGGTGTGTAACCATATAAGGTTTTATTCATGTAAACAGAACAACAGTTTATTCTCTTACTTAAATGAATAACCGTATTGCAATAAACATGATCAAATCATATTCATGCTCAACGCAAACACCAAATAACATTTATTTAGGTTCAACACTAATCCCGAAAGTATAGGGAGTGTGCGATGATGATCATATCAATCTTGAAACTACTTTCAACACACATCGTCACTTCACCCTTAACTAGTTTTCGCTTTTTACGCAATTCCGTTTGAGTTACTACTCTTAGCAACCGAACCAGTACCAAATACCGAGGGGTTGCTATAAACACTAGTAAAGTACACATCAATAACATGTATATCAAATATACCTTTGTTCACTTTGCCATCCTTCTTATCGCCAAATACTTGGGGTAAATCTGCTCAAATGACCGGTCCTTTACAAGAGAAGCACTTAGTCTCGTGCTTAGGTCCGGACTTGGGCTTCTTCACTTGAGCAACAACTTGCTTGCCGTTCTTCTTGAAGTTCCTTCCATCCCTTTTGCCCTTTTCTTGAAACTAGTGGTCTTGTTAACCATCAACACTTGATGTTCTGTCTTGATTTCTACCTTCATCGATTTCATCATCATGAAAAACTCGGGAATCATTTTCATCATCCCTTGTATACTATAATTCATCACAAAGTTCTACTAATTTGGTGATGGTGACTAGAGAATTCATCAATCACTATCTTATCCGGAAGATTAACTCCCACTGATTCAAGCGATTGTAGTTCCCGCACAATCGAGCACATGCTCACTAGTTGAGCGATTCTCCTCCATCTTTTAGCTATAGAACTTGTTGGAGACTTCATATCTCTCAACTCGGGTATTTGCTTGAAATATTAACTTCAATTCCTGGAACATCTCATATGGTCCATGACGTTCAAAACGTCTTTGAAGTCCCGATTCTAAGCCATAAAGCATGGTGCACAAAACTATCAAGTAGTCATCATATTGAGCTAGCCAAGCGTTCATAACGTCGCATCGCGCTCTGCAATAGGTCATCACCTAGCGGTGCATTAAGGACATAATTCTTACATGCGACAATGAGGATAAACCTCATATCACAGATCCAATCCGCATCGTTGCTACTAACATTTTTCAACACAATTTTCTCTAGGAACATATCAAAATAAACATATGAAAGCAACAACGCAAGCTATTGATCTTACAACATAATTTGCAAAATACTACGGGACTAAGTTCATGATAAATTTAAGTTCAATTAATCATATTACTTAAGAACTCCCACTTAGGCAGACATCTCTCTAGTCATCTAAGTGATCACGTGACCAAATCAACTAAACCATAACCGATCATCACGTGAGATGGAGTAGTTTTCAATGGTGAACATCTTATGTTGATCATATCTACTATATGATTCACGCTCGACCTTTCGGTCTCCGTGTTCGAGGCCATATCTGCATATGCTAGGCTCGTCAAGTTTAACTTGAGTATTCGCGTGTGCAAAACTGGCTTGCACCCGTTGTAGATGGACGAGAGCTTATCACACCCGATCATCACGTGGTGTCTCGACACGACGAACTTTGGCAATGGTGCATACTCGGGAGAACACTACTTGATAATTTTAGTGAGAGATCATCTTAAAATGCTACCGTCGATCAAAGCAAGATAAGATGCATAAAGGATAAACATCGCATGCAATCAATATAAGTGATATGATATGGCCATCATCATCTTGTGCTTGTGATCTCCATCTCCAAGCACCGTCGTGATCACCATCGTCACCGGCGCGACACCTTGATCTCCATCGTAGCATCGTTGTCGTTTCGCCATCTATTGCTTCTCGACTATCGCTACCGCTTAGTGATAAAGTAAAGCAATTATGAGCGTTGCATTTCATACAATAAGCGACAACCATATGGCTCCACCGATTGCCGATAACCGGTTACAAAACATGATCATCTCATACAATAAAATATAGCATCACGTCTTGACCATATCACATCACAACATGCCTGCAAAAACAAGTTAGGCGTCCTCTACTTTGTTGTTGCAAGTTTTACGTGGCTGCTACGGGCTTAAGCAAGAACCAATCTCACCTACGCATCAAAACCACAGCGATACTTCGTCAAATAGACTCCGTTTAACCTTCTCAAGGACCGGGCGTATGCACTCAGTTCAACTAAAGTGAGAGAGCAGACACCCGCCAGCCACCTTTAAGCACGAGTGCTCGTAGCGGTGAAACCAGTCTCGCGTAAGCGTCTGGCGTAATGTCGGTCCGGGCGCTTCATCTCACAATACCGCTGAACCAAAGTATGACATCTGGTAGGCAGTATGACTTGTATCGTCCACAACTCACTTGTGTTCTACTCGTGCAAAACATCAAACCATAAAAAACTTGGCTCGATACCCTTTGTTGGGAGCGTAGTAATTTCAAAAATTTTCCCTCGCACACGCAAGATCATGGTGATGCATAGCGAGAGGGAGAGTGTTGTCTCGTACCCTCGTGAGACCGGGCTTAAAGCGATCTGGCGTAGAGGAAGTAGTCGACGTTCTCCTCGCGATCCAACCGATCCCAGCGCCGTTACTCGGCGCCTTGAGTTCTTGACACACGACAGCTCGGTGGCGCTCCTCGGGCTCCGATCCAGCAAAGCTCGGGAGAGAGTTCGTCGGCAAGACGGCGTGGTGGCGATCTTGATGTTCTATCACGCAGGCTTCGCCTAAGCACCGCTACTGATATGACCGAGGTGGAATATGGTGGAGGGGCACCGACACGGCTAAGAGCGATCTCAAGGATCAACTTGTGTGTTCTAGGGTGCCCCATGCCCCGTATATAAAGGAGCAAGGGGAGGGCGGCCGGCCTAGGAGGCGCGCCAAGGGAGGGAGTCCTCCTCCTAGTGGGAGTAGGACTCCCTTTCCTAATCCAACTAGGAAGGAGGAAGGGGAAGGAAGGAGAGGGAGAGGGAGAGGGAAGGGGGCGCCCCCTCCTTGTCCTATTCGGACTCCCCATGGGGGGCGCCACCACCGGTGCAGCCCTCTCTCTCCTCTCGGCCCAATAAGGCCCATTACTTCCCGGGGTTCGGTAACCCCTCCGGCACTCCGGTTTTCTCCGGAAACTTAGGAACCTTTCCGGTGTCGAATATAGCCGTCCAATATATCAATCTTTATGTCTCGACCATTTGAGACTCCTCGTCATGTCGTGATCACATCCGGGACTCGAACTCTTCGGTACATCAAAATACACAAACTCATAATATAACCGTCATCGAAACCTTAAGCATGCGGACCCTACGGTTCGAGAACAATGTAGACATGACCGAGACCGTCTCCGGTCAATAAGCAATAGCGGGACCGGATGCCCATATTGGCTCCTACATATTCTCGAAGATCTTTATCGGTCGGACCGTATAACAACATACGTTGTTCCTTTGTCATCGGTATGTTACTTGCGAGATTCGATCGTCGGTATCAATACCTAGTTCAATCTCGTTACGGCAAGTCTCTTTACTCGATTCGTAATACATCATCTCACAACTAACTCATTAGTTGTAATGCTTGCAAGGCTTAAGTGATGTGCATTACCGAGAGGGCCCAGAGATACCTCTCCGACAATCGGAGTGACAAATCCTAATCTCGAAATCGCCAACCCAACATCGCCTTTGGAGACACTGTAGTACTCCTTTATAATCACCCGATTCGTTGTGACGTTTGGTAGTACCAAAGTGTTCCTCCGTAAAGCGGAGTTGCATAATCTCTTAGTTATAGGAACATGTATAAGTCATGGATAAAAGCAATAGCAACATACTAAGCGATCGGGTGCTAAGCTAATGGAATGGGTCATGTCAATCGATCATTCAACTAATGATGTGACCTTGTTAATCAAATGACAACTCCTTTGTCTATGGTTAGGAAACTTAACCATCTTTGATTAACAAGCTAGTCAAGTAGAGGCATACTAGTGACACTCTGTTTGTCTATATATTCACACATGTATTATGTTTCCGGTTAATACAATTCTAGCATGAATAATAAACATTTATCATGATATAAGGAAATAAATAATAACTTTATTATTGCCTCTAGGGCATATTTCCTTCACTTCCTTGCGTGCGAAGATATAGCTGGTGGGTCCAGGCACATCGGGGAACGTTTTTTCGCGAAATCTGAAGCCCTTCCCACGCACAAATTGCACGACAAAGGCGTAATAAGTAGGAACTTTCCTTGCGTGCGACCATGGACCTCGTGGGTCCCAGCCGTCAGGCTCTCCACGTAGAGTCCTCTTCCGATGACTCTCGTATGTTGACCACGCCGCGCCGAGCGCACCGAGGCGGTGGGACGACTGAAGGCCCTGCACCAAGCGACCGGAGATGGGGAAGACGCGGCGATGGAGTCGAGAGCGAGAGGAGTGGGAAACTTGACTGGTTCGGGTGCGGGTGGGCCTACACTCGGCAGAGAATAACAGGAGGTGCGGAGTGGAGGGATGGCTGGCCGTCGGTGGGAATAGCGTTCTGAGGAGCGCAAAACAACGCTTATTTGGGCCAAGGCTGGAGCAAAGCGGTTCAGCATTGGGGAAGAAGATGAGAGATTGAAGAAGAATGCGGCCGTTGGATGTAAACCAACGCCTTCTTAAACCGACCTACTACCCCACATGTCGGCCCATCCATTTGTTTTTTAGTCCATTTGGTGGGCTGGGTAAAACAATGATGTAGCACCTATGCAGCCCGTTTAAATCCCATTTGCATTTTCTCGAAATCCGTGGACTTCTTTGGGCTGGGTGAAAATATCATGTTGGGCTAGGCGGAGAAATGTTATAAAACATAAACACATGATTGCACGTCAGTAAAAATCTTTGCAAGCTTATGTACGCAATCACTAGGAGTTAACTTGGCAAGTTATATATAAACAATTATTATTATTATTTTCTAAGAACTTTCAACTTACGAAATAAAATATCATTTTAATTTGATGAATTAATAGTACGTGGGGTATTATTATTTTTTAGGCTAGACGTGGGACAGTTGAGTTGGTTCTAGGGGAAAGTACTGGGAGAAAACTCGGTTTACATCGAAAAAGAAAGTGGGAGAAAATTCAGAGACTGCTGGGTCCACGAGGAGAGGAATATGTTGGGAGGAAGGAGATTCAAAGCACGGCGGCCGAGTGAACTATTTTTTACGGACAAGTGAACTAGTTTACATACATAAGCAAATAGCCACTAAAAAAAGCAATCAGGTTAATGGGTTCTTAAAAGAAATATTTCAGACAAAACAGATAATTACGACACATAGGCTAATGCATGAAACACTCAGATGATAAAGGTGCTTATAAACAGATAAAGTACAACATCTAGACCTTCCTGTAACGCTTGATCATGACGCTGCGGCTGTCCGTGTACTCGTCAGTTACGGGAAGCAAACACGCCCTCATGTCCAAGATCTGCCTGTACATGTCGTAGCATGCGTATGCGTCCTTGGCCACGTAGGTTATGTAGGCTAGATTCAGAGGTACCTCCCACGTGTTCAGGTCGTCTTCTTTCATGTTGGCGTATCAGGGGTCGATGATGGTCTCAGCGAGGTCAACCATGGAGTCCTTCTCCTGCCCGTTACTGATGATCTTGTATTGCTTCTGAATGTCGACAAGCTTGTTGCACCAGATGTTCGAATCGTCGCGTTCTTCCTTCTCTCCACCACAACGAAGGTGCAGTAGGCGCTGCCGATGAAACGGGCGAATGCTCCAAAACCTGGTGCAGCCATAGGACTGAGGCGAGGCAGAGCTTCACCGAGTCCGTATCGTTGGTGTACATCACATTCAACTTGGTGCAGCCATAGGACTGAACGGCGAACTAACTCCTTGTGAAGTCCATATCCAGCAGCTCACCCTCGGATCACCATTGGAGTCTCTTGAGTGAGCGAGTGTGTGGCGGCGGCGATTCGTTTTTCAGCTCTTGGGAAGCTGGATTCAATAGTAAGCTGAGTGTGTACTGAGCGACAACAATTACTACCCCTCCCTCGTCCGCTGCACGCCCGACAGAAGATGCGCCCTCGGCGCATTCAAACGCCTCCATTAAGAAACCTACTCCGGCCACATGTCGGTTCACGAGCGGGTCTGTATTGGTAATGTAATAACAGGAGTTAGTGGTCACTTTACTTAAATTTAATTAGCTTTAATAGAAATTTATACTTAAAACAAGCAATGCATTGGCTCGTTCTATCAGTGCCACTGGATCAACATGCACAACAATTAGAATTATTATTCTTAGGACACACACGATCAGCACATTTGTCGCACTTTCACAAAGATAATACTACCAAGTTTGAACTGTTTGTTATGGTTGCTGTCCTCTGCATCATCATGTCATGTTTCCCAGCTTGCAAGATTCAGAACCAACAAATAAGATCCAAATAATAAGTACAACAAAGATGCCTACACATCTCATCGATTCCCAGCTTGCAAGATTCAGAACCAACAAATAAGATTCAAATAATAAGTACAACAAAGATGCCTACACATCTCATTGATTCCCAGCTTGCAAGATTCAGAACCAACCCATTTGAGCCTTTTGATAAAGTGAATATCGGGATTAAATCCATCTTGGCTAGCCATGTCATACAATCGAAGAACTTGGCGAATGCTCTTGACCGTCACAACATCTGTAGTTGAGTATTCCCGTTTGCACAACATGTTTGCACAGCACAAACAAGGAGGCAGGAGAGCATGATTTCACTTTAATAGCGGCCTCCTTGAACTCAACCTCCAGCTCCACTAGGATGAGGTCTGCCTGGAGTTCCATGATTCAATTCATGCGCCTTTTTATGCGGTTCACCTGAATGAAGCAAAGATTGCATCATTCAGCTAGCAAGAAGCACTTGCTCTTGTGAGCTGGCAGGTTCTTCTTTAGTAGTTGCACTAAAATTGAGGAACATTAAGGTTGGCTGTCCGGCTCATGTAAGGTGCAACTATAATTTTCTTATCCTTTTGTGTAGTTCCACTAAAATAAAGTGCCATTGTGGTGACAGTGACGGCTCCATCTTGCAAAGGCTAATAAAATGTTGCACGAGATTACTAGCAGAACTTGACGGAGATTTTGGAAACTCCAATCACCATTTTGTGCAGTTCCACCAAAATTGAGAGATGTTGCCCACGTGACATTTTAGTTGAACTGCACAAGACACTCATTCCAAAAAAAGTGTTTTGTGCAGTTCACCAAAAGGTCACAATAGCAACAAGGTGAAATGGATATCCTATCTCGCACAAAATGATAGAAAGTAAACGATTCTTTGGTCAATAAGAATATCTGAAACATATACAAAATGAAAAGAAGCATCTTAATTATGTTCATGGCAATCACGCAAGGACAGTAGAAATTTTAAAACGTCAGCAATGCTTCATGTTACCAGAAGCATTACGATCAACAATGAGATTCCTCAGATATGGGATTACTTTAATGGTGGCATTGCTTGTTTACTAGACACAGTAAATGAACAACAGCTAAAGAGTTGGTTCAAGGGCATGGGACCGTGGGGACACTAGGATACTCAGCAGTGTAAAGGAGCAACTTACTTATCATACTGGGGGGAACAGCAGGAGTGCCATTTGTAAAACAGTTTAATTGCACCTTATCACTGGAGGCATTAGATTAACAATAACACTGGTTAGACATGTCCCTAAGGTAACAGTGTGGTCGCTTCATTTACATGCGCCCTTACATTAACAACAGCAAAAGGTTGGTATAAGGACATGCGACAGTGGACGCATCAGCACAATGTACCTACAAGGAGGCATAAAGTGGTGATGTCGAGCTTGTTCACGCTATGTGAGGGCAGCAAACCTAATCTTGGAGACCTTTTACTATGTGAGTGCAACAAATCTAATCCTGGAGACCTTTTACTATGTGAGGGCAGCAAATCTAATCCTGAGACCTTTTACTATGTGAGGCGATAAATCTAATCACGAGACCTTTTACTATGTGAGGGCGACAAATCTAATCTCGAGACCTTTTACTATGTGCGGGCGACAAATCTAATCTCGAGACCTTTTACTATGTGATGGCAGCAAATCTAATCTGGACATACTCTGTTGACTTGTTCACCTGGCCGCCACTTTCTATCCTTTTTTCAACCAATAATAGATCTGTTCCTTATCCAGTTTATACTGCGTTTTCCCATTATTTCCCTTTTCAACCAAGAGACCGGTTGGGTATCTGGTCTCTACTACTTTCACCATATTATTCCCTCTTTGAATCAAGTCCTAGATTCATGCTACAACTTTCCCCCTTTCTTTGTTGTTTGAACAAAGCCCTAGATTCGAATGCATGAAGTAGCTTTACCTCTAATAATACTAAAAATTTAGGTGGCTTTGGAAGAGCTGATGGGAGTAGAAAAAGATGCACATGCAGACACGTGGGGAGCTGGGGCAGTAGAGCAAGGCCGCTTTCGAAGAACTTATACCTGAGGGTCGCCGGGATGTCGGCGGCGGCAGGTCGGATCTGCAGACAATACGGCAGGGAGGAAGAAGGGTCGAAGGACCTCCTGAGCCGGCGCTGTGTCGGAGAGAACGACACGGGCAGAGGATCGGGCCCCTCCGGCAGCTGTGGTTTTCCTCCCTCGGCGGCGATGACCGCATGAACGATGCACCTTTTAGTCCTCTACACACACCGACCGAAGGGATCCGGCCAGATCTGTGACCAGCAGTGAGCAGAGAGAAAATGTTGCTACCGTTGTCTTGTCTATATCTAGAGAGGATGAGAGAATGAAGAGAGCAACCATAGTAAAGCAAGCGCTCAGGCCCCTGCGTCCATATATAGTGGAGTGATTATCTTTTCTCCCTCCACAACAAGCGTTTCAATTTGTGTATGTGGCATTAAAGAAAAGAAACTCTCTATTTAAGGTGACTACTCTACGACTCCTACTTACTACTACAGTACTACCTCCGTCCTAGTTTATAGGTCCCTTTTATAGTTTGTGCCAAATTTTGACTAAAGATTTAACTAAGAAAATGTTAATGCATGCCAAGAAAAATTATCTCATTGGATTCGTATTTGAACATAGTTTTGAAAAATATAATGTTTGGTGACACGCGTGAACATTTTCTTAGTTTAATCTATGGTCAAAATTTGGTACAAAATACAATGGGGACCAATAAACCCGGACAGAGGTAGGGGCTGTTTGGTTTGTGACTAACTTTGTCAAAGATTGCCACACGTAAGGTTAGGCAAGTTTGACCAACTTAGGCAACTATTTGGTTCTAGCCACACCTTTGGCAAGCCACACATGGGTCCCACATGGCATACACACAAAAAGTGTGGCAAGATTCCCCTAGGCTTGCCAACTTGTGGCTTTCATTTTGATGAACTAACCTTAGGCAAGCTTGGCAAAAATGTGTGGCAAAGTGTGGCAATGCTAGGCCTAGAACCAAACAGCCCTGTAGTATTGTTCACTTGTGCTCCCCGCCCCTCCATTCATTGAACAACCCCACGGGTGAATAAACATATAGTAAGTACTGTATTTATATAGAACGAACAAGCTCGAACTATTTTAGCGTAGTTAAAAGTTGAGGGCGGGCTTTTCCGGCAAGACGCTGTGGCGATTTAGGGTGGCGGTTTGAGAGGCGAGGAGGTGAGCAAGTGGGGCTGTGCGATTTGTGGCGTTCATCGCAGGAAAGACTTGTGATATGACCACTCACTATAGTCATGAATTCTGGCGCTCAACCGGGTGATGCCCCCTTCCGTTCAGCGCTCTAATCGGTGCATGACACGTCGACCCGGATGCTGGCTCTCCCACATGTCGGAGTAGTCAGAAGGAGCAAAGAATGATGCAGTATATACTAGTACTATACTACTCCCTCCGTTCCTAAGTATAAGTCTTTGGAGAGATTTCACTATGGACCACATACGGAGAAAAATGAGTGAATCTACACATAAAATGCATCTATATACATCCGTATGTGGTCCACAGTGAAATATCTATGAATACTTATATTTAGGAATGGAGGGAGTACTACTCAGGTCGGAGGAGTGCGAACCACGGCAACCCAGTGAACTAGCCGTGCGAACCACAGTAGCCTAGTGAACCAGCAGTAGAAAACAATGTGCTGATATGGCCATAAAATACAATGTGCTACGGTCCACACTGTAGCATGTACAGTAACACTCCTCTTTGTTTGGATCACTGAGTTAGAGCTAGTTTGGGTTGAAATAGCCTCAAATTATCGAAACAAGAGGGGTTAGTTTGAGCTAGTTTGCTCTAACCCAGCTAAAAAAACTAGCCCGGTGGAGAGGTTCTAATTGGGTTAGTTATCCTCGGGCTCACTAAGAACTAAAAAAATCTCACCTGCCCGCACTAGATCACTCCCCTAAAACAATCTCACCTGCCCGTACCAGATCGCTCCCCCCTCTCGCACGACTCCTCTCTGTTCCCCATAGGGGCGCCCACCCAAGCGCCGCTCGCCCTCTCTCTCCTCCGGCCGCCCTCTCCTTCCGGGCTCCGTCACCCTACTCCGGCCGCCCTCTCCCTCTGACCTTTGAAGGTCACCCCGCTCCCCCTTCACCAGTCGTTTTTCTCCCTCTGTCGTGTGCGGCGACGGCGCATCTTCCAGGGAGGTCGCGAGAGGGGGGAGTTTGTTCGTTCCTTTTCTGTCTCACGGCCATATCATTGATCTTGCTTGCTCTAGCGCTAATTCTGATTTGGAAAAGTAGATCCTGATCAAACTTGCTATAGATTTGCAGTGCACACATGGAATTGTTTGATGCTGCTTGAGGAGGTAATAAATCTTTCTAGAGGCCCAAAGATTTAGGCCACCTTTCTAGGTATTTCAATTTCAGGCTTGCAATATTTGTAGAGGCCCAAAGATTCAGTTCACCTTTCTAGGTACTTCAATTTCAGGCTTGCATTGTTTCTAGAGGCCCAAAGATTCAGTTCACCTTTCTAGGTATTTGAGTTTCAGGCTTGCATTATTTCTAGAGGCCCAAAGATTTAGTTCACCTTTCTAGGTATTTCAGTTTCAGGCTTGCATTATTTCTAGAGGCCCAAAGATTGAGTTCACCTTTCTAGGTATTTCAGTTTCAGAGCTTGCATTATTTCTAGAGGCCCAAAGATTCAGTTCACCTTTCTAGGTATTTCAGTTTAGAGCTTGCATTATTTCTAGAGGCCCAAAGATTCAGTTCACCTTTCTAGGTATTTCAGTTTAGAGCTTGCATTATTTCTAGAGGCCCAAAGATTTAGTTCACCTTTCTAGGTATTTTAATTCTGAGCTTGCATTATTTCTAGAGGCCCAAAGATTAAGTTCGATCGTGACAAGCGGCCCTGCTACCCATGCGGTGTCGACCTCAACTCGCAAGGGCCGGCGTCGGAGGGGTTCCCGGGGCTTGGGCTCTACAGAGCCTTCCTCCAGAGCGACGATGGCGAGCTCCTCCCTCGGTGCGTGAGGGGATCCGGGCTCCCTCCCTATCATGAACGACTTCCGTGATGAGTTAGCTCATTCTTTGTTTCATGAAGTGTTTTTTAATTTTGTGAAGCTTGATTGACGACTTGTATGTTTAAGTGGGATATCTCATTTGTATGGACAAAGTAAAAATTATCATGTTTTGCATGCTTGATTTGTATAGATGGTTCGTTTATGTCAATTGTGAGTGGGAGGAGGCCACAGAAGAGCCAGCCACACCAAGAGGGTGCTTGGATCCAAGGGACTTATTTTAGTCTGACTAAAAATAGGGTCCAAAGTAGTCAAATGATTGAGATAGATCATTTATTGTCAATCTAACCCTGCCATCCATACACCTCTTTGGTTTAGAGTTAGTTCAGGGTTAGAATCTAACTCTAACCTCTAACTGAGTTAGAGTTCTCCTCGTCTCGGTTCATCGCCATCATACTTTCCCCATTCCTGTGTTTTCGGTATCCTGCGAATCAAAGAGGCCCTTTTTAGGGAAAAATCAAAGAGGCCCTTAGACTGGTTTAGGTCGGTCATTTTTATAAGCGTGTTATGTCCAAAATTTAATGAGCGTGCTCGGTTTCCATGAAAATAATCCGGTTTCATGTAGTAATTCATTGATTTATTTATTCTTCTGCGGGGTTTGCATGTAATTCGTGAGGTGCGAAATGTAAAGTACCCGACATATGCTCCGAGTCATGCATGCACTCGACCCGGATGCTCTATGTCCCACATGTCGTGAATGGGAGCACGTGGAAATAGCCTAGGAGTACATATAGGAGGATAAATCGTGAAAAAATATGTCTTGTGAAGCGTAGCCGCGGTTCGAAAAGGAGACCTAAAGTGATGACAGCTGTAGGTCGCACGCACCCAACTAGTGGTACTAGACATACGACTAATTTTTCCCTCAAAAAAAGAGAGGCACGAGTGCTCAGTACTCCTATTCTATAAACACGACTCCCATCTGACAACAGCGTCCGTGCTACAGCTAGCTCTCCTCCCTCGTTTCTCTCTTCTACTCCCTCCGTTCCTAAATATAAGTCTTTTTAGAGATTCCAATATGGACTACATACAGAGCAAAATGAGTGAATCTACACTCTAAAATATGTCTATGTACATCTATATGTTATCTGTATTAAAATCTCTAAAAAGACTTATATTTAGGAACAGAGGGAGTAATTCTAAACTTGGCCGACGCCCGGTGGGTGGGGTGGGTTTGCTCAACTACGGCCCCACCTCATAGTGAAAACGTTACGACTGGAATAAAAAATGCCATATACTCCCTTCGTTCATAAATATAAGCCTTTTTAGATACTAGTTCAAATGGAATACAACATACAGATGTATGTAGACATAGTTTAGAGTGTAGATTCACTCATTTTGCTCCGTATGTAGTAGTAGTCACTTGCTGGAATCTTTAGAAAGACTTATATTTGGGAACGGAGGGAGTACTATACTAATAAAACATTAAGGCAATGAGGCGATGCAGTGCTGGTTACAGGAGGCAAGAAGAAGAGATGCATCCATCGACAACGTCCACCTCCTCGACTCAGGGCACCAGCCCACCGAACGGCGCCTAAGTAGCAGCGGCTTTCGTGGCCAGGTCGACTTGCTTCTGAACAATGGCGTCCAAAGATTCCAGCCGCTGGAAGAAGGCCAACATCTTTCTGTCCTTGCTTGCCTTGTAGTGGCCTATGTAGACGATTTCCTCGTTGACATGGATGTGCAGGTCGACAGTTTCTTGCATGGCGGCGCTGCTTGTGGAAAGCAGCCTCGAGTGCACATTCTTCATCGTGACCTCCGGCACCTGCAGGGCCACCATGGCTTGAAAGAGTTCATCACCATGTAGGCCGATGAGGATGGCAGGCAATGAGGAGCCTGGGCGCGCGGGCTGGAGCAGTACGGCAAGGTCGTCCGCGCGCTTCTTGATGGCGGTGAACTTGCGGATGGAGTTGACCATCATGTCGGCCATGCGAGAGGTGAAGCCGGCATCGGCAAGGCCTACGATGCCTGTGGTCGCCAGCACCATCTGGAAACACTGCATGGTGCGGGGCCGCAGGCCGGCGCCTTGGATGATTTGGCACAGCTGACTGCCGCTCGCGTCCATCGCCTCCATAGGTGCTTGTGGCTTCTGGTCACTTGTTCTTGGATTGGAGTGAGCAGTGTTGCGCAGAGACTTGGGAGTAGATGGATTGGAGTGGTGGGGCGCCTTTATTATATGAGAGTTCAAACTCTGTTGCATTCACATCGTGCTGGCTCTAGTCTGCTTCTCCAATTAATTCCCTCTGCATGTAGGATGCATCATTGACTGTTCTACGTCTCGGGAACCGTTACCCTCTTCCTCCTTGGCATTCAAGTACCTATGGACCCGTCGACGACGAGGTGCCTATGGTGACTTCGTAAATTTCAAGATGATAGTGCCGTGCGTGTGTGCGTTCATAGGGGTGAGTGTATGCGGCGTGTATATGAGCGCTTGCGTCATCTTGTGTCAAAAAACGTAAATCGTGTCAAAAGAGACTAGTCGGTATACTCAATATTGTGCACCTCGGAAGGAAAGCGATAGAACCGATGCGTATTTATTTACGGTGCAGATTCACTCATTTTGCTCCATATGTACTCCGTCTCGGTGTAGTCTAGTCACTTGTTGAAATCTCTAGAAGGGCAAATACTCCTTTACGGTTTCTGAGGGCTATACTAGCAAGTAGTTATGCGTACTAGTACAATAGTGGTCTCACATAGCAATTTTGTCTCATGCAAGAGCACGGCTATATCGTGCTCCAATGTTCATAGCTCGCAGCGTTCGGTTTGCGCTTGGCTCTTCACCTCTTCGAGAAGACGAACAATGATGTTACTACTACTGCTTCTACAGTGTCGAATCCACTGCTGCATGTCCGTCCACCGCGAGCGGGACGGATAGCTTGTTGTAGAAGTACTACTACTAAGCAAAAGCCTGTCCTCGTTTGCGAGCAACCGCGTGCATGGGCGAGGGAGAAGGCGTGTAGTAAAATCAAGCTTCTCCTTGTTCTACGAGTTGACGTGACACATCATAGCACTGGCCCCACATGCTTGCCTCTAAACTTGGCTGAAAGACCCACAGTGTACAATATATTTGCTGCAACCTCTAACGTTTACCCACCACAAATTAAAATATATGTGGCGTATGCATCGTTACGATCACGAGGCGGAATCCTTTTCAAAAATAAAATAAATTAAAATATATATTCCTGTCTTGACCAGATGAGCATGCAAACTACAATCACCAGGGTGACAGGTACGGCCAGAAGACTATTTTAATTTAAAAAAAACTTCGAGACGGCCACATAGCATGGAGCCGACCCCAATGATTTTAAGCTTACAGGCACGGTACACGCTATGTAGACTACTCTACACATGAAACTGCCACACGAGCGTCCGGGCTGTGCTTGGCTCTTCGCCTCTTCGGGAAGTCGAACAATGATGGTGTACTCTGCCTTTGGAGGAGTACTACTGATGCGCTTCGGCCATCCGACCTCGATTGAGCTGCTGCATGTCCACCGCGTGCGGGGGAGGCGTGTGGCAGCTTCTCCTAGTCTCGCCAGCCACCACGCTCATGGGCGAGGAGGGGCGCTCTGTCTTTGCTCAGTATGACAGGTGGGCGAACAGTGTGTGGCCAACCTATCATACAACCAAAGGCGAGTGCGATTAAATCTGCGAGGAGAGGATAATCAAACTTCTCGTTGATGTACGAGTTGACGCGACACATCAAAGCATTGCACTCGATATATTTCAATAATTTGCGTTTACTGATGCATTAATTACAATGCATGCATGCATGCCGTGACTCTTCTTTTGATAGTACTTGCATGTGTTGAGTTAATGCACCTTGAAGTAGTACTCCCTCCATTCCTAAATTATACTGTAAGTCTTTGTAGGGATTCCATTATGACATACATACGGATGTATATAGATGCATTTTAAATGTGGATTCATTCATTTTGCTCCATATGTAGTCCACCTAGTGGAATCTCTATAAAGACTTACTCCCTCCGTTCGGAATTAGGCTGGTCATAGTGGGGAGTAACTTAGACTAGTAACATGCATACGTTACTAGTCTATGTTACTACCTCTATAGTGCATAGTATCATAGATGGCCCCATTTATTGCCATGCATGACACATACTCCCTCTGTTCCTAAATATAAGTCTTTTTAGTGATTCTAATACGAGACTACATACGGAGCAAACCGAGTGAATCTACACTCTAAAATATGTCTATATACATTCGTATGTAGTCTCTTATTTAAATCTCTAAAAAGACTTACATTTAGGAATGGAGGAAGTAGTAGCACCATATTTATTATGTTACGGTATCTACCTATGTTACTATAACTATCTCTCTCTTCTTTAATTGCCTTCCACATAAGCATGTTTGCGAGTCCCAAGTGCATGATACTACTTATGTTACTCCCACTATGGCCAGCCTTACTTGTCGCGAAAATGGATGTATCTAGACATATTTTAGTTCTAGATACATCCATTTCCGAGACAAGTAATTCCGAACGGAGGGAGTACATTTAGGAACAGAGGGAGTATAAAAAATGTGATGGTAAGCTTTGTAATACCCCGGCCCAAGTCGAGAGATGGTTGTGCACGAGGAGCGCGAGATCATGCAGACCGAATAGGAAAAAGGACCCGACGATGGAGCTCTCTAAGGTCTCGATGGACCTCACCGTGCTCCACTGCCCCTTGTGCCTCCGCCCCTTGACGCCTCAAGTGTATGAGGTTCGAATACACCTCGTCCATTTGACTGATTGAGCAAGGTGCAGGTTTCTTGATTGATGTGCTGTTGGATTGATTTCTGCAGTGCAAGGGAGGGCACCTAGCCTGCGTGGACTACCGCGTCGAGCGCCTCGGGAACCAGCGACAATGCCAGAAGTGCGAGCGCGGCGGTGGCTTCGACGTGCGGAACACGGCGGTGGACTCCGTCCTTTCGTCGGTGAGGGTGGAGTGCCCGCACGAAGGCTGTGGGCTCTACATCACTTACCACAAGCTCGTCGATCACGGGCGTGTGTCGCTCGCGCCACCGCAAATGCCCGTGCACATGCTGCGGCTCACGAAGGCCCGCCGCCGGCGCTCTACCACCACATCAGCACCACACATCCCATGCCCGTGCACATGATCCAGTACGGCAAGGTGCTCCAGCTGCAAGTGCCACTATCGGAGCCACGGCTCTTGCTGTTCGCGAAGGAGGACTGCCGCGCGTTTTTCTTGGTCGGCAGCGTGCTCGACATTGGCACGCCTATCGCCGTGTCGGTCGTCTGCATCAGAGCGGGGGCGTCCCCACTTCCGCACTACTTGGCCAAGCTATGGGCGAACGGCCCGCCGGGGGAGCCCAAAGGCACGACCGACGCTGTCAAGGTGGAAATGGAGGTGACAAGCAACAAGGATCCGGCGACATTGGCGTGCGGAGTGACCTTCTTGGCAGTTCCGCCCAAGCTGCTGGCGGGGCTAAGCTTGTGTCCCTCCACATTCAGATTGACAAGCTCACGTCCTAAATGTTTGACGATTGCCTTATGTTTATCTTAGTAATATGCTAATATAGGGATTACCTTGGTCTACTTTAGCTTAAGAAATGGTGGGTTTTGGTGGCAATGCAGCAATTACTTGACATCGGATCGATAATTTCCAACGATCGAGCGAATATTTTTGTATGCATTGGATATAAAGTTCCTTTGGGTAAGAAGTACTACTTGTCATCAAAATGGATAAAAGGAGATGTATGTAGGCGTATTTTAGTTCTAGATCGTCCTTTTATCCATTTTGATGACAAGCACTCCTCCGTTCCACAATACATGCCTTCCATTTGTCAAAATATAGATGTATCTAGACATGTTTTAGTATATAGGTACATCCATGATAGAGCCAATCGGATGGTTGAGAACACTACAATTCGTAGCTACATATGCGTGTGTGACTCCCAGATGCAGAGGCCGGGGGTCATCATCCTCCTTTTCGAGAAAAAACAGACGCGTGTGTGAGAGTTCGAGTGCGTGCGTGCACCTCTTCTCTTCCTGTATAACGTACTACTAAACTCAGAGTACAAGTTTTTGTGGGTGGCACGATGGTGTCGTGCGAGAAGTCCCGAGAGATAGGTTTAACTGCTCACAGTGGGGAGTAACATAAAGTAGTAACTTGCCGATGTTACTAGTCTATGTTACTACCTCCATAGTGGATAGTAACATATGAGTGGTATCATGAAAGAGTTCATTTATTAGGCTATAGACTCATTATGCCTTGAAATGTGTGATGTTACAGTAACTAGCTAAGTTACCACAAACCCCTCTCTGCTCATTAATTAGCTGCCACATAAGCAATCTTGTATTGAAATGTGTGATGTTACTAGTTAAGTTACTCCCATTGTGACTAGTCTAATGCGTCTGAAAAAAGGACTAGCCTCGAGCTCGCCACGCAACTATTCCTGTCGAACGCCCCATTAACCGTAATATATGTATACAACGGTGCGGTTATTTACGCGTACAAGATACTCCCTCCTTTCCGGTTTATGGTGAGTGGTGGAATATTTTTTGTAGTTTGCAAAAGCACATAATTAATGCTCTTGTTTTTCTCAAAAAATTATGTTTATCAACGCATTTGTTGCAATGCATGCATGCATAAAGTACATGCATCGGTCAATTTTCTCTTAATACTTGCATGCAATGATTTAATGCACCTTGGAATCTGAACATGTGTTGGGGAACAACCAAATTGAGCCTTATAAAATGGAAAAACTAAAACTTTGAGATAAGCCCTATAAAACCGGAAAGGAGGGAGTAGAAAAAGAAGTACTCCATCCGGGAATAGTGCCGCACTTCGAAACTAGAACCGTCAATAAATTTTGAGCTTGCATCTCGTCACATTCCAAATTACTCCACGCTATATTGAATTGCAAACCTGTTCACACCGATCACAACCTAAGCGGTTTCCCACTTAGGAGTGTATTAGTACCACGCTATATTGAATTCAAACCTGTTCACACGATCACAACCTAAGCGGTTTCCCACTTAGGGGCGCATTAGTACTCGATTATAAATACTAGTATGCCAAGATGACTGCACATTCCTCCTCAACTCCTCATCCACAAAAACAAACAAGTCATTCAACATCCTTCCTTGCTTAAATCGCCATGGCTAGTGTGAGTTTTGGGTCGAGAGATTGCCACCAGGGAGGCGAGCATGGAAGCGGAAGCACGAGAGATGTCCCGCCTCATTTGGGAGAGCAGCCGACATGTCCCGCCTTGTGAAGTAGTAGCTGAAGGTCCCGCCGCACCGCCGAAAAGCAAGACGGAGGTCTGCCGCGCCGTCGATGCAGTGAGATTGGTCGGCCAGCGCCCATGAAGCAGCAGAGATGTCCCGCCACGCCACGAATGCAGCAGAGATGTCCCGCCGTGCTACGGCAGCCTAGGAAAATTTCTCGCGGGCAGGCGACGACTGTTACAGGCGCATGCATGCGATCGTCCATAGCCAGATGGATCAGATCTCCGTCTTGGCGAGGTTGCAGGACGACGTGAAAGCCTCGTTTGAACAGGCTACCGGTGTCATCCGGCAACTAAGGGAGGGCAATAAGAGGCTCTAGGCCGAGCGCGACCTGTTGAGGGAGAAGATCGTCCGAAGTGCAGACCAGCAGGAGGAGACCAGTGCCTTGTTGAAGAGGACCGGCATCATCGTCAAGAAACTTATGGATGAGAATGACATGCTCCGCTGAAAGCACATTTGCTCCCTGGGTGGTTTTGGTAATTAATGACAACATACTTTGTGGTTGGACTAATACTTTTATCAAGTATGTTTGGAAATTCAATCACATTGGCATGGCAAAAGGATGAAGAGGTGGACCCTCAAAATGCTAAGGCAAGCATTGGCAAAAGCTCAAGACTCCATTTTGGTTTAGTGATCCAAGATCACATTGAGTCCATAGGAAAGCCAATACTATTAAAGGGGATGAGGTTATGATGATGATCTGGTTGCTCAAGTGCTTAGTGATACATCTCCTAAACTATCGGCAACTTTCAACGCCATATACACTCATAAGTAGTCTCGGTCCCACCGATATTCCAAACTTCAGTCACACCGAGATGAACCACCTCAGCCATAAGCCAAACCCTAGCAAACTCGGATTTTCCGATTATGAACTCGGTCTCACGAAACATGAGTTGCCAAGCTTCGTAACATACGTCATCAAATCGGTGTCACCGAGATGATGAAATCGGTCCCACGAAATTGGCATGCTCTTGTCATTGCACGAATCGGACTAGCCGAGATTGTATTTTCGGTCCCACGAAAATCCCAACGTTCACATTATTTGAACTTTCGGTCTCACCGAGTTGTCAACCGGTCCCACCGAGATTGCTCAAATGTGTGTAGCGGTTGGATTTTGTGTGGAGGCTATAAATACCCTCCACCCCTCTTCATTCGTGGAGAGAGCCATCGAAAGAACTACCACTCCTACCTTACATTTCGAGAAGAGAACTACCTACCCTTGTGTTGAGATCAAGTTGCTCCACTCCCACCATATGAAGCTTGATCTCTAGCCTTCCCAAGTTGCTTTCCACTCATTCCTTTCTTCCACCACAGCCAAATCGGTGAGGAGAGTTGAGTGTTGGGGAGATTATCATTTGAAGCACAAGAGCAAGGAGTTCATCATCATCAACAACATCTATTACCTTTTGGAGGTGGTGCCTCCTAGATTGGTTAGGTGGCGCTTGGGAGCCTCCGTCGAGATGTGGAGTTGAACCAAGAAGTTTGTAAGGGCAAGGAGATCGCCTACTTCGTGAAGATCTACCCGAGTAAGGCTAGCCCTCCGTGGGCGTAGGCCATGATGGAATAGACAAGGTTGCTTCTTCGTGGACCCTTCGTGGGTGGAGCCCTCCGTGGACTCTCGCAGCTGCCGTTACCCTCCGTGGGTTGAAGTCTCCATCAGCGTGGAATGCGATAGCACCACCTATCGGAACCACGAGAAAAATCACCGCGTCTCCAAATTGCGTTTGATCTTCTCCACTTCTCTTTACTACTTGTGCAATTTACTTTCCGCTGCCCATACTCTAGAATTGCATGTGTAGTGTGCTACTTGACTTGTGTGTGTTATGCAAAATCTGCCAAAATCTGTCCTTGATAAAAGACTGAATTTTTATCTTGTCGAGTAGTCTAATCACCCCCCTCTAGACACTCTCACCTTCTTGATCCTACAATTGGTATCGAGCTTTGGTCTCCATTGCTTTGGTTTACACACCATTGGAGGAAGATGGGCGATGTCACGTTTGGGAGTGTTAGCCATAGAGTGCCTATTCTTAATGGAGTGTCCTATAACTCGTGGAGGATTGAAATGCTTATTATCTTTAAGACATACAATTTATGCAAATATGTTGAGACCCCTATGTGCCTCCATTTGACCCCTTGCACCCTACCATGGATGAAGAACTTGATTTGCTTCGTAACCTTAGAAGCGTAAATCTTATCATTAGAGGTTACCCCATAACTTGCTTAAGCTCGTTACAAACTTTGAGTGCGCCTATGCTATGTGGAAGTTCTTGGAAGAACTTTATCCGGACTACTCTTTGAGAGGTCTTGATGAAATTCTATACAAGACTATTGAATTTGATATGATGCGCCCCAATGATCCCAACTTTGATAAATGCTTCTTTGAGCTTCGTGATATTATTGAAAAGAAGGGTGATCCCGGTCTTATCAATGTTCTAATTAGAAATGCTCTTGTATTGCATTCCGATGATTATTGTCACATTGACAAAACTAATGCAAGTTTTTATCAAATTGACCTAGGTGTTGATGATGAACAATCTATGGGTCAATATGATGATGAGCATGAGCATGATGATGATTACTCGATTAGGACACCGAGCTAGACAAGATCATGAAGAGTCTCAATCTTATGGCAAATCGAGAGACTACATATCCGGCGGAAAAGAGTGGATTCTTGATAGTGGATGCACCGACCACATGACCGGAGACAAAGACATGTTTCGAGAGCTTGCAAAGAACGATGGTCCACATAAGTATGTGACTTTTGGAGACAACTCAAGGGTAAGGTACTTGGCCTTGGTAAGGTGGCCATATCTCATGATAGCTCTATTCAAAATGTCATGCTTGTTGAATCACTTGGATACAATTTACTTTCCGTGTCTAGATTAGTGACTTTGGATTCAATGTGCTATTCATCAAGTAGATTGCCAAGTCTTTCATCGTGACAATCATAACATGGCATTTACGGTATCCGTAGAGGTGATCTATATATTGTTGATTTCACTAAGAAAGCCCAACCTAGAGCTTGCTTCATTGCTAAATCCGCTAAAGGTTGGTTATGGCATAGAAGGCTTGGACATGTTGGGATCGTAATCTAGACAAGCTAATCAAAGGTGATCATATTCTTGGCGTTAAAGATGTTTTCTTTGACAAAGATAGACTTTGTAGTGCTTGTCGAGGCAGGAAAACAAGTAGGTGGAAGTCATCCGTGAAGAACATCATGACCACAAGGAGACCGCTTGAGCTTCTTCATATGGATCTCTTTGGTCCCAATGCTTACAAAAGCCTTGGTGGTAACTCCTTTGGTCTAGTTATAGTTGATGATTATTCCAGATTTACGTGGGTATTTTTCCTTGATGACAAATCGCGAGTTCAGAGAATCTTCAAAACCTTCGCGAAAGGCCCAAAATCAATTTGAGGTGAAGATCAAGAAAGTTCGGAGTGACAATGGAGCGGAGTTCAAGAACACCAATGTAGACTCTTTTCTCGATGAGGAAGGATTCTACATGAGTTCTCGACTCGTACACTCCTCAACAAAATGGAGTTGTTGAGAGGAAGAACCGAGCAGCTCATAGAGATGGCGAGAACGATGCTTGATGAATACAAGGCGCGAAGCACTTTTGGGGGAAGCGGTCGAGACAGCTTGTCATGCTATCAACAGGCTTTATCTTCATAAGCTCCTCGGCAAGACATCATCTGAGCTCCTCACGGTAACAAACCCCAAGTGGGATACTTTCGTGTCTTTGGTTCAAAATGCTATATCCTTGATAAGCATCGTCGGTCTAAATTTGCTCCTAAAACTCATGAAGGCTTTTTCCTCGGTTATGGATCAAACTCCCACACCTACCGTGTCTACAATAATTTCACCGAAAGGTTGAAGAGGCGGTGAGCGTGAAGTTTGATGAATCTAATGGCTCATAAGTAGAGCAAATGCCTATTGATGTAGGAGACAAGGACCGATCGGAAGCCATCCAAGATTTATCTATTGGAAAGATCCGTCCCATGGAAGTGAAGGAGAGTACCTCATCTACATATGTGGAGCCCCCTACCTCACGGCAAGATGAACCTCAAGGCAACATGGAGGCCTCCACAAGTGGAACTCACCAAGATGAGGAAGTGCAACAAGAAGATCCACCACAACCTCCTTCTCCACCGCCTCAAGACAACACCAACAACAATGAAGAAGAAGAAGAGGAAGATGAAGATGATGAGGAAGCTCAGCCACAACCACAACAAAAGCTATCCGAGTCCGAGCAAGAGTCAAGAAAAATCATCCCGTGGAACAAATGATCAATGACATCAACTCCGGAGAATTACTCGCTCTAAAACTCGCTTAGCTAACTTTTGTGAGCATTACTCATTTATCTCTAGTATTGAACCTATGAAGGTAGAAGAAGCACTTGAAGACCGGATTGGGTGAGCGCTATGCGAGGAGCTACACAACCGAGAGGAACAAGGTATGGAGTTTGGTAGAGAATCCCAAGGATGATCAAAAGCGTCATTGGAACCAAATGGGTGTTTGGAACAAGCAAGATGAAGATGGACAAGTCATCCGCAACAAGGCTCGTCTCGTAGCTCAAGGTTACACACAAGTCGAAGGTATGGACTATGGTGAGACCTATGCCCCGTTGCTAGACTTGAGTCCATTCGCATTCTTCTTGCTTATGCCAACCACCATGATATTACTCTCTATCAAATGGATATTAAAAGTGCTTTCCTAAATGGTGAAATTGAGGAGGAAGTATTTGTGAAACAACCTCCGGATTTGTGAATCCCAAAAGCCTAATCATGTTTACAAGTTGCACAAAGCTCTTTATGGTCTTAAACAAGCTCCTAGAGCTTGGTACAAATCTTGACTAGCTTTCTTCTTGAAAAAGGCTTTGAGATTGGAAAAATAGACTCAACGCTGTTCACGAAAAGGGTTGATGGTGAACTATTTGTGTGCCAAATATATGTTGATGATATTATCTTTGGTTCAACTAACCCTCATTTTAGCGAGAAGTTTGGAAAGCTCATGTTGGAGAAGTATGAGATGTCCATGATGAGTGAACTCAAATTCTTCCTTGGGTTGCAAATCAAGCAATCTAAGGAGGGTACCTTTGTTTCACAAAAAAAGTACACCAAGGATCTCTTCAAGAAGTTCAACATGCAAGAAAGCAAAGGTATGAGAACCCCATGCCTACAAGTGGACATAATGACTTCACAAAGATGGAGAACCCGTTGATCAAAAGGTTTACCGATCTATGATTGGTTCTCTACTATATCTTTGTGCTTCTCGTCTGACATAATGTTGAGTGTATGCATGTGTGCTCTATATCAAGCAGCCCTAAAGAATGTCATCTTAAAGCTATTAAAAGGATTGTGAGATATTTGATACACACACCAAACTTTGGCATTTGGTATCCTAAGAGGGCCTCTTTCGACCTTGTTGGCTATTCCGACTCGGACTATGCGGTGTGAGGGTTGATAGAAAGTCAACTTCAGTGCGTGTCAATTCCTTAGTCGATCCCTTGTATCTTGGTCCTCCAAGAAACAAAATTCGTATCATTATCCTTGCCAAGCGGAATATATTGCTGCTGGTTAGTGTTGTGCTCAATTACTATGGATGACACAAACGCTTAAGGATTATGGGATACATGTGAGACATGTTCCCTTGCTTTGTGACAATGAGAGTGCGATTAAAATTGGACACAATCCCGTGCAACACTCTCGAACGAAACATATTGAAGTTCGTCACCATTTTATTCGTGATCACATTGCCAAGGGTGACATCAATCTTAAGCATGTTCGTACTGACAAACAACTCGCTGATATCTTTACAAAACCTCTTGATGAGAAGGTGTTTTGCCGCTTAAGGAGTGAGTTGAACATCATTGATGCTTCAAACTTGGAGTGAGAACTCCATTGATGCATGCAAGGCATGAGCCTACTTGACTAATCCTTGATATTTCTCTTATGATGATGATCATATGTCTTGGACACATTTGCCTCCTTGTATTGCATCTAACTCCTTGCAGGTACTTGGATGATCTACATTCCACAAGATTACCACACACTCAAATCATGAGTAATCTTGTCATTGACCAAGTATCTAGCCCTTTGGGATGTTGAGTTCAAGGAACAAAATTCCACATATCCTTTTTGACATCTTATACAACTAGTATTTCACTCTTGTCATCTTGGATATCCTTGAGTATTTCCTTGCTTGCCTAACCCATGTAGGAAGATGAACTACACAAGTGGAAATGGCGCTCCAACTTCACATTCAATGAGCACCTACATCAAGTTCACCTACATGAACAAAGCAACAACAAGCCCAAGGTATGTTCTTCACATCTTTAAGGAGCTTTGCTCAAAGTCATGAGTACAAGCAGCTTCATAAGATGTGATCACATCGAATGCTTAATCGAAAAATGGCAACCCCATGTTGAGCTTAAACGGTGAGTATGACCTATGATCAAATGTTCTCATTTGACTCCTAAGTCAATATACTCAAACATAGGTGACCTTGTCGCCGACCTTTATCTAGATGAAGTACATATGTTTTGGAGTCTTTCTATTTTCTCTTATGTTCTCTCATTGAGTGTTAACCTTCATCTAGGAATCTTTTTCATTTCTATTCTTCTGTCTTTGTGAATATCCTTCTGGCTTTGATCAATTCCTCGAAAATCATTCACAAATTCATTGCAAATCCTTTGAAACATTCCTCGCAAAGTGAGCTGAATTATTTCTGTATTTCCTTGGAATTAAACTCGGCGTCACCGATTTAAATATTTCGGTCTAACAAAGCGGATCTACCTAAGTCCACGACTTTCGGACCCACCGATCCACCTTAATTGGTGTCACCGATTTATTTCCTCGAGGATATTATCTTCTGCAGCTTCACTCAATGATTCTCTATGCATGTTCTTTCTTTTGCCTGTTGTGATTCTTAAGGATCCACTTCTTTCTTTCCATCTTCCTAACCTTCCTAGTTTCTGTCCTTTTCGGCACTTGATGTCAAAGGGGGAGAAGACTTAGGGGGAGATGAGAAGATTTAGGGGGAGAAGAAGAGCAATCTTACCTTAAGGGAGAGAGAATCACATCAAAGCTTTCCCATGTTTCACATTGGATATTACATTTGGCATCATTCTTTCACATTTGATATCTTATGGAAAGCAAAAATCTCTCAGAGTTCATTGAAAATCTTTTAATTTCGGAGACATGTTTGCTGATTCAAGCTTGTGCTCAATATGAGACACTCTTTATACATGTCATCCCTGGCTTGGTACTCTTGATGTTCTTGCAGTTGGTTGAAGAAATACTCTTGTGTTATCTAACCTTTTTCCCAAGTTTATCTCTTCAGGTACAATGCCAAGGAACCTCAAGGTAAGTATATGCACCTTGCAGAATGAGCATGATGGTGACTTGCTTGTGAATACTTGTTTGCAAGAAATCACCATGCACATATGCATTATCACTCACTTCTTTTCATCTGCTCTGATGCATATAGCCAAGCTGCATGTAGCACATCTTGCTTTTCTCTCTTGTGTGCTTGTGGTAGTCCAAAACCATAATTTATGAAAATCTTGCACACTTGTAGGGGGAGCCTGTGTACTACATGGTTGTCAAAGCTTTCGTGATAATTCTGTCTTTCTTTCAATAAGCTTTGATGTCTTGTTTAGTGTGTTGCCATCAATTACCAAAAAGGGGGATATTGAAAGCACATTTGCTCCCTGGGTGGTTTTGGTAATTAATGACAACATACTTTGTGGTTGGACTAATACTTTTATCAAGTATGTTTCAAGAAATTCAATCACATTGGCATGGCAAAAGGACTGAAGAGGTGGACCCCTCAAAATGCTAAGGCAAGCATTGGCAAAAGCTCAAGACTCCATTTTTGGTTTAGTGATCCAAGATCACATTGAGTCCATAGGAAAGCCAATACTATTAAAAGGGGATGAGGTTATGATGATGATCTGGTTGCTCAAGTGCTTAGTGATACATCTCCTAAACTATCAGCAACTTTCACTGCCATATACACTCATAAGTAGTCTCGGTCCCACCGATATTCCAAACTCAGTCACACCAAGATGAACCACCTCAGCCATAAGCCAAACCCTAGCAAACTCGGATTTTCCGATTCTGAACTCGGTCTCATCGAAACATGAGTTGCCAAGCTTCTGTAACCTTCTGTCATCAAATCGGTGTCACCGAGATGATGAGGTCGGTCCCACCGAAATTGGCATGCTCTTGTCATTGCACGAATCGGACTAACCGAGATTGTATTTTCGGTCCCACCGAAAATCCCAACGTTCACATTATTTGAACTTTCGGTCTCACCGAGTTGTCAACTTCGGTCCCACCGAGATTGCTCAAATGTGTGTAGCGGTTGGATTTTGTGTGGAGGCTATAAATACCCTCCACCCCTCTTCATTCGTGGAGAGAGCCATCGAAAGAACTACCACTCCTACCTTACATTTACGAGAAGAGAACTACCTACCCTTGTGTTGAGATCAAGTTGCTCCACTCCCACCATATGAAGCTTGATCTCTAGCCTTCCCAAGTTGCTTTCCACTCAATCCCTTTCTTCCACCACAGCCAAATCGGTGAGGAGAGTTGAGTGTTGGGGAGATTATCATTTGAAGCACAAGAGCAAGGAGTTCATCATCATCAACAACATCTATTACCTTTTGGAGGTGGTGCCTCCTAGATTGGTTAGGTGTCGCTTGGGAGCCTCCGTCGAGATGTGGAGTTGAACCAAGAAGTTTGTAAGGGCAAGGAGATCGCCTACTTCATGAAGATCTACCCGAGTAAGGCTAGCCCTCCGTGGGCGTGAGGCCATGATGGAATAGACAAGGTTGCTTCTTCGTGGACCCTTCGTGGGTGGAGCCCTCCGTGGACTCTCATGGCCGTTACCCTCCAGTGGGTTGAAGTCTCCATCAACATGGAAATGCGATAGCACCACCTATCGGAACCACGAGAAAAATCACCGCGTCTCCAAATTGCGTTTGATCTTCTCCACTTCTCTTTACTACTTGTGCAATTTACTTTCCGCTGCCCATACTCTAGAATTGCATGTGTAGTGTGCTACTTGACTTGTGTGTGTTATGCAAAATCTGCCAAAATCTGTCCTTGATAAAAGACTGAATTTTTATCTTGTCGAGTAGTCTAATCACCCCCCCTCTAGACACTCTCACCTTCTTCGATCCTACATCCGCAACGAGCGCCAAAGGCCGGTGGAGGAATCCGTGGATGTTCTCAAGAAGCGTCTTGAGGACACGAAAGAGCTCATCGCCGCTCGCCACGGAGACTAGTTCCCGCGGCCTGCAGCAACGCATCAAGAAAGTAGAGATCAGCGAGCCAGATCCTTGTCTTCCTTCTTCTTTTGCCCTTGTGTATTTCGGGTGTAGCCGCATGTGGCTTTTTTAATTATCTTTCTAATTATGTAAGACAATTAATCATCCTTATCTTTCTGTGGAAGATCAATGTTGCGAGGCTGGAATGAAGAAAACTCTTGCTTTGTGGCGACCTTGGCGTTCTTTGTTCTTCTAGTTCTTCTTTGGGCTTCCTTGAGTTTCTGGTTTCTTTTGATGTAATAATCGGTTTAGGATGTGGATTGTGTCGTCGTCTGTGACATGTTGGGTTCTAGCGCGGATGTTTGGCCTTTGTTGGCCTCTTGGGATGTTGCGATTTCAATCTGGTACTAGTGTCAAAAAGCGTCTTATATTATGGGACGAAGGGCATAGCTTTTAGTCCTTCGTGTTAGGCTGGAGTTGTGCTGAACTTCTTGTGAATTGTGGTGGTTTTCAGTAATGAAAATCGAAAGGGGCAATCCCTTCTTTGATAAAAAGAAATCGTCCTTATATATTCATCAGTCTTGCTATAAGTCACAGTAGATGCTATATAGGTTCGTTGGATCTTACATCAAGATCCATGCTTTCAGATTTTCTTTTTTCTCTCTTAAATCTCAGTCGAGTGAGACGTAGCCACGCCGTTAAACAGAGGCTCGAGCGCCATTAATGGAGACCTTGGGAGAGAGGTGGACGGCAGATGGAGGTCAAAGGGCTCTCCTCCCGATAAGCACGTGCAGGGGTCTGATCGCATGCCTCTCGGACTCAAATAGCTACCCTGCCCTCCTAGCTAATAAAAAATGGGGACGCGTGGCGGCACGTAAATGGTACTAGTAAGTAGAACGCCCACGGTTTCAATAATACTTGTGTTTCCGATTGTAACGTGACATCACTTGTTCCAAAATGACTTTGTTGATTGTTAATGTGTGCGCCTTCACAAATCAGACTGCAAATTTACCACAGCATGTTGGTGCCATGTCATGGCACCAAGCCAAGTTTCATTATTTTCATGCGTGTTTTGGATTTACAGGAATTAAAAAACTAAGTTTCTCAATGTTTCCAACCCAGCCACGATGCCCAGAATTTTGAATTTCATTCCCATTTCTTGCATGGAACCTAGAAATTTACCCGAGGACACACATGTGATTTTTCAACCAACTTTGGTGCAATGGAACATGTGCTTGTATTTCAAATTTGAATTATGCACACAAAGGTGATATGTTCCCTCCCAGAACCACGAGCCTTCTTGAGAGAAGCTCCGATTTGCAAGAAGCTTATACCAAAATTTGTTCCTATTCGGCCAATTTTTTTACCACGGCATGGTACTACCATGACATGACACCATGCCAAGTTTCATGATTTTAAAACCAAGTTTCTCAATGTTCTCGACCGAGCCACGATGCCCAGATGTTTGAATCTTATTCTCATTTTTTGCATGGGAGTAGAAATTCACCCGAGGACAAAAATGTGAGTTTTCAACCAACTTTGGTGCACGGGAGCACGTGCTTGTAGTTCAAATTTGAATTATGCACATTAAATGACCAAAAACTCAATTAATGTGTAAATAAGGCCAAATGAAACCGGAATAATTCCAAAATTTAACAGGGCACTCATGTAGTTCTATGTTGCCTTTGTAAATAAACTCAAGGGGGACAATGTATATCGTTTCGCACTCAAAGGTGACACGTTCCCTCTCAGAACCACGAGCCTTCTTGAGAGAAGCTTCGGTTTGCAAGAAGCTTATACCAAAATCCGTTCCTATTCGGCCATTTTTTTACCAAAACATGGTAGTACCATGACATGACATCCATGCCAAGTTTCATGATTTTCAGACGTGTTTTGGATTTACAAGAATTTTAAAACCAAGTTCCTCAATGTTCTCGGCCGAGCCACAATGCCTAGATGTTTTAATTTTATTCTCATTTCTTGCATGGGACCTAGAAATTCACTTGAGGACACAAATGTGATTTTTCAACCAACTTTGGTGCACGAGAGCATGTGCTTGTAGTTCAAATTTGACTTATGCACATTAAATGACCAGAAACTCACTTAATGTATAAAAAATGACAAACGAACCCAGAATAATTCCAAAATTTAACATGGCACTAATGTAGTTCTATGTTTCCTTTGTTAAGAAACTCAAGGGCGGGGGGGGGGGGGACAACATATATCGTTTCACACTCAAAGGTGGCACATTCCCTCTTAGAACCACGAGCTTCCAAATCGGCCCAGTTTTTTACCACAACATGTTAGTGCCATGACATGACACCATGCCAAGTTTCATGATTTCCAGCTGAGTTTTGGATTTACATGAATTTAAAATCTAAGTTTCTCGATGTTCTTGGTAGAGTCATGATGCCCAGATGTTTGAATTTCATTCTCATTTCTTCCATGGGACCTAGAAATTCAACCAAGGACACACATGTGATTTTTCAACCCACATTGGTGCACCGGAGCATGTGCATGCAATTCATATTTAGATTATGCACATTAAAAGTCTAGAAACTCAATTAATGTATAAAAAGGCCAAATGAACCCGAAATAATTCCAAAATTTAACAGGGCACTCATATAGTTCTATGTTGCCTCTGTAAATAAAATTAGGGGGGAGGCAGCGTATATCATTTCGCACACAAAGGTGACATGCTCCCTCTCGGAACCATGAGGCTTGTTGAGAGAATCTCCGGTTCTGCAAGAGGCTTATACCAAAACTTGTCCCAATTCAGCCAAAAATTATACATATGAAAATAGGGTTTAGATTATCCCGAACATCTCGCTACCTAGACCAATAATGTACTATGATTTGAATTCAACATAAAATGGATACAGATATTTGAATTGGAGAGTATATGGTACATGTAGTTCATAGTGAAATATGATTACTGCTATATGCATGTCTTTTTGTTATCAAGATAATATTTAAATTATTGTATAACTTGACAACAATCGTATTCAAATAAGGAAAATTGATTCAAATTTAGTCCATATGGTAGACGACAATATATATGTTCACATGGTGGAGTAAAATGTTCATATATGGTGTAAGATCAAAATGTACGACTACATCAATTATAAACCGCAAGGTCACCTAATGATATATTCGAATTCAACATAACGTGGATCCAAAAATTGAAATTCGAGATCATGGCATCTGTAATCATATAAAAAGGGACATTACTCTTTCTTTGGTGGGAGTTGTTTTGTTTTTTGTTGTTGTTGAGGGAAGTGCAAATCGATTTGGTCTTGTCTGGAGGTAATCTTGTTCTCCCAATTTTTTTACATTTTTCTTGTAGTTTTTCAATGGCATCTATAGCAATATAGTAAAGGGACATGACTCTCTTGTGTCTTGTATGAATTTTTTTTACGTTAAGTTTGTTACTGCGAACAAGGAATCCGCACCTTGTTATCCCGAAATTTTCAAGCTCGAGTATCTTTTGTCTCACTGCTTTGAAACTCCGCTTCTTCAACCAGCGCCATGCCTTGTTATCCCGAAATTTGGGCGCGCGAGAACTCCCTCCTCATCCAAATCGTTCCGCAGCCCGGACATGAAATCCCCTTCTACCCCTCGGTAGGAAATGAAGCTCCACGTCGCGGTGTCAAAACCGGTGGGAATGCTGTTGGTAACTTGCCCTACATTTCGGACAAGTGCATCCCTAAGCTTGGCTCCCCTCCCCTCCCCCAATTCGTACACCGAGGCCACCAAAACCCGCGAAACCCCACGCTCCTCCGTCGGCCTCCCGACCGCCGCCCAGCCGAAGACTCTTCCCCGACTATGTCGTCCACCGCAACAGCTCGCCGTCCCTCATCCACCGCGTCGGATGAGGATCCGTTGTCGATCTCGTCGTCCCGCCGGATCAGCTGCCCCGTCCTCCACCTCCAAGGAGCTGCCCCGATGTTCACCTCGTCTATCGCGCCACCTCAATCCCCACAGCACCGTATTGACCTGCCCCACCGGAACCGCAGCAGCCTCACCAATTCCTCCGATGAAGCCGAAGCCAACTCGACGCCACCAAGGAGGTTCTGCACTCACCGCTGCATTTTATCTTTTGTTTGATCTCACGGGGCTGCTGGTGCTCGATACCGAGCAGACATGGCGTCTACATCGACGACGCCGTCGCCGGCCACATCATCCGCGGCATATCTCCCCCATGTCGTTGCTTCCTCGATGTCGACTTCCACAACGGCACTAGCTGCAGCTGCTCCGGCTCTCGCTCGCGCTGCAGCTCTGTTCTTGCTGTCGGTCGCGCTGCTGCACTGCTCCTGCTTTCGTTCGCGCTGCTGCTCTGCTCTTGCTCTCACTTGCGCTGCTGCTGCTGCACGACCTCCGGCAGCTACAGGAGTTGCTGCTTTATCACTCGCTCACGGTGCTACTGCACGACTTGCTCTCTGCTAGTGCATTCCTTGCTCGAGCGTCTGCTGATTTAGGTCACTGCTTCTCTGCTACTAGTGCTCGAACGCCCTAAACATCTATTGCAATTCTCTGTTACTAGTTCAATCAGTTTCGACAGTAAAATTCAGTTTATTTGTGAAGTTCATTTTCTTGATTAAGTTGAGTGAGCAGTACTTACAACATCTGTCGGAGCGGCCGTGGCGCGGCTGATGTGTTTTACATCTAGCACTTTTTGGTGATGTATTTTACATCATCTATTGCAGATGATATTAGGGTCCCACTTCAGATTAAAGTTGTCTGTCTTGTCATGCTTCAGCCTCGTTGTCGTACACCTTAGCGGAGCTGCTCCAACAACGGAACCGTCCATCACAATGGAGCAGTACCCTCGGCTCCGTTTCCAGAGGCCTCGGATCTTCTTCCCTGCCTCCGACAGTCACACCAGCATCATCACCATCCTCCACGTCCAACCTAATGATGCTGAGGTCCACAAGGCTATGCCAAAGAGGTTGTACACTCGTCGCATCACTTTGTTTCTCCATTCCTTTGTTCTTCCAATTAATGTGAGCCAAACACCCCGGTTGACTGAAATCCCATGTTTCCAAATGCTCTGTTTTGCACGTGCATTCCTATCCCATTCCTGTGTTTTCTTGTCCTTGCGTTTATAGAATCCTCCAATTCTAAGGAGCCCTTACAGATTTACTTCATTTTCAGATTGGCGTCAAAGAAAACTTTGTGTGTTATGTCCTGCTCCTGCCATGTCGTCATCCACCCCACCTGTGGTGCACCATCGACAGAAGCGTTCACTGCAGCAGAGATCCCCCCTACAGACTTTCTTTCGCCGCCTCAGATCATCTTCCCCGTTGCCGGCAGCCACGCCAACTGCATTACCATCATCGACTGAGCAGATGAGCCTGAGGACTACATAGTTCCGGAAGAGAGGTCGTAGTCTTTCGTGTTTGCTTACATTATACATCGGTTATTATTACCTGCTACTTTATCGTTCAATCTTGAGTTTTGAATTGCCCATGGGTCTCATATCGAGCCAGCAACAAATAGTATTTATTTACTATCTGGTTCATCTGGGGTCTTCTATGTGGTTCATGTTGGGTGGGCAACAAACAATAGATGATCCATTGTCTATCTTTTTAAACTGAACCTATAATCTACACCGCTATCATTAGTTTGGATCCATCCACTCGTTTGCTACCATCGGTCTTGATTTTTGCATGCACCCTTAGGCCTTAAAAATCTAACTATTTTTTATTATGCATGTCGGATATTGTACACAATCGTCTTGAACATGTAGAGAAAAAGAAGACCGTTGCATGCGAATATAATGTCATCGACGACGCTCCATGGTGGGAAGTGCCCCCTCTCCTGCATTTCAGTTGTATTCGAGAGGAAGATAAGCTGTTGAGATGGAGATTGAAGGAGCCGACCATGCTGTTTACCACGAGGTGTTTGCTCTAACTGGCATCTTGATGTTGGTCATATCATGCATATGGCGCCTTGCATTGCTTACATTATACATATTATATGTCATCAGCTTAGTTTAGATTTGCTTTGTGTGAATGCCACCTGTTTGGTTTCTATATCATACTCCCACCATTCCTAAATATTTGTCTTTTTAGAGATTTCAACAAGTGACTACATACAGAACAAAATGAGTGAATCTACACTCTAAAATATGTCTATATACATCCATATGTGGTAGTTCATTTGAAATCTCTAAAAAGACAAATATTTAGGAACAGAGGGAGTATATGGGAATTATGCAATGCCATCTTCTTTAGCCAGGCATCATATACGTGCATCATGCAATGCCATCCTGTTTAGCCACTCATCGTATATGTGAATTGTATCGTGCCATATTTTTTTCCGTAATGTATTCCATTTGTAAACAATGTTTATACATTCATCTACTCTTCTTATGCACCAGCCATTTGAGTCGGTCATGGGAAAATCTGGAGTGAAAACAAGGTCTTCTGAGCAGTCAGTGCTACCTGTCGATGCAGATTCTTGCTGGTTACATATAGCTCCTCAAAGGAGGATTCAGAGAGATGACCAGTCGTATTCCCCCCCGAGGTGCATGCTCTAACTTGGCTGGGTTATATTGCTCATTTCATGCATATGGTGTCTTGCATTGCCATGCCATCTGCTTAGATTAGACATGCTTTGTGTGAATGCCTCCTGTTTGCTTTCTATATCAGATATGTGAATTATGCAATGCCATGTTTTTCAGCCAGTTATCATATATGTGAATTATGCACCGCCATGGAGCCAGGCATCATATATGTGAATTATCTCATGCCATCTTTTTTTCATTCGTATTCCATTTGTCGACAATCTGTGTATATTGAACTACTCTTCATGTGTATCAGCCATTTGATCCGGTTATGGAAAAATGGGTGAAAACAAGGTCTTGAGCGAGCAATGGTACCTATTGAAGCATATATCTCGATGGTTCTGAGGAGCACCTTAGAGGAGGATTTGAGAGCAGATGACCGATCCTATATCCCACGAGGTGTATGCTCTAAGTTGCAATGTTTATATTTCTCATATGATGCATATGGTGTCTTGCATTCACTACGAGAATCAGCTACTTTGCCATCAGCCACGGCGGACGGCAAAACACGTATGGTGAGACGACAAAGGTCTTTGCCGTCCGCGGCTGACCGCTAAAAGTGGGCGGCAGCGTATGGGGCGACAAAGAGCTACATTGCCGTCCGCTTGGCGGTGACGGCAAAGGTCCTTTGCCATCGGTTGCCGACGGCAAAAAATCTGAAGGCAATAATTGTCTTTGTTACTCCGTTAGGTGGTTAACGGCAAGCCTTTGGCGTCTGCGGCTGTAAGCAAAGTTTTTTTCTCTTTGCCGTCGACCCTTTGTTATAAGCCCGACCAAATAAGCCAGCCTCCCGAAAACAGGTTGCACCACGTGGCCTCTTTGCCGTTCGCTGCCGATGGCAAAGATACCTTTGCCGTCGGTGGTGACGGCAAAACTGCATATTGGCTCTTTTTTTTCTGTTTTTAAAATCCAACAATTTTCACAGCAAATATATATGACATATATAGATATATTTCACAAAGCTATTTAACGACACATAAGTTTCATCGTACATACATATATAGTTCCATCCACTCATACATAGCAAGTTCCATCAAGATAGCAAAGTTGCACATACATATTACAATGCAAAGTTTCATTAAGATAGCAAGTTCCATCGTAGCAAGCTAGAAGAATACTAGAAGAGAATGAAATTAAAACAAGCACTCCATCATAGCAAGCTAGCTCCAGAAGTGAATGAAATCGCAAAATGGCAAATAAGAAAGTTAGGAAAAGGTGACGGAAGAAGAAGACTAGAAGAAGAAGCCGCCATCGTTTGTGAGGTAACTTAGGTGAAATGGATGGTTTATGAGCTAACTTAGGTAAAATGCATCATTTTAGAGCTAATGTAGGTAAAATGGATGGTTTATGAGCTAACTAAGCTAATTATGCCGTTTTTACATAAGTAAGGTAAGTACATGTCATTATTGAGCAAACCTAGTTAACTAAGCATATTATAAATAACTTAGGTCATTTTGGAGGAAACAAAGCTAAGTATAGATCGTTTTAGAGCTAACTTAGGTAAAATGGCTGGTTTTGGAGGTCAGTAAGCTTATTAAGTCATTTTGCAGGAAAAGAAGCTACGTCTAGGTCATTAAGGTAAGCATATTGGATGAAATAAAGCTAACTCTAGGTCTTTATGCATTTGTTAAGCAAAAACTAGAAACTTACCTTGATCATGGAGGTGTGGGGGCGGGCTGGCTCGGGCCGATGGTGGAGAAGGATCGTGTGATGCTTGTGTGGAGTGCGCTCCACAAAGATCATTCAATGTTTCGTTAGCATGATGACACTCAAATGTTAAGACTAGCAAGTGCGTCCATTAAAATTAAACTCACCGTGGTCTCGGGAGCAATCTCGGATCAATGGCTATGGAGCCACGGGACCTCCCGCCACTAGATATCGTCACTGCTTTCTGGATTGTAGGGGATGCGGCTGGGTTAAACTCCTCCCCTATCCTCGCCTTCCCTTGACTTGCTTGTAAGAGGCGGTGTGGGCCATGGCATACAGGTCGTACCCCTCTGGCACCTTATCCGTCTTATCGTAGCATGCCTGAAAGAGAGAAACAAAGTAAATTAGTAATTAAAGGGCTCAAGCTAGCATGATGAATGAATTGCATTAATAATGAAGCAAACCACATTACCCAATTCCGCCCGAACGATATAAGTGGAGCTACCTTGATGGTGTAGCACACCTTCAATTTGGGCACGTTGTCCTTGGCCTCGATCGGCTCCCCTTCCATCTTTCAACACCTTCCATGACAAAAGTAAACGAAATCAGTACAACATAAAAAAAATACCGACATGAATAATAATATGTATATCACTTAAGTGTATCATCATCAAGTACAACATAATAATAATATGTATATCACTTATGTATATTACTTAAGTGTATCATCATCAATAATAATATGTATACCGACATGAATAATAATATGTATATACCGAAGAACACTAACAGGGATTTTGGTTTGTGTCTTCTCGCCCATACCGTTGTCTACCACAATATACCTGGAACACTTGCAAATGGGACAGTAGTTCAAGTCCGCATAGTCAAGCCTAAATAAGGCACATCCTTTCTCACAGGCATGTATCTTCTCATAGGGAATCTTCAGTGCACGGAGGATTTTGTCCAACTGGTACAGGTTTGCAGGCATTACATGGCCTTTGGGTAGAAAGCGTCCAAATACTGTCATAATTGCGTCATAGCATTCTCTGCCCAAGTTGAACTGAGCCTTCAAAGCCATTACTTGTGAGATGGCATCCAAGCGACAAAGCTCGGTGTGCTCGTGGAAGCGGGCGTTTTGAAGACTCCAACACTTCATTGAAGGCCTTTGCAGATTCCTCCATCTCCTCGTCCGAATCCGAGCATCATCATAGTCTTGCACCATGTTTTCCATCCGGTACCATGCTCGTTGGTGCGGCGATGATCCACCTCAGCTTCGGTCACGTTAGGCGAGACTCACCATGAAATGTCACACCGTATAATCGGGCGTAAAACCATTCTTCTGCGGTGTTTACCCATTCCAGCCTCTGTCCTCTTTTCCCAATTGCGCGCCGAAGCAGGGGCACCAAGTTTTCCTCGGCCATTTGCAAATGCGGCTTGCACAAACCCTTGGTTTTGTGAACCATTGATGCTCCATTTGTTACGACCGGTGTGACGGTATACATCCACATACGATCACTCATCTTGACTTTCGAGCTCTTGGACACACAACAATTATATATATAATTCACCATGTATATATTCATCGGTTGATCTACTTTGTCAATTTTATTACGTCCATACAACCTACACTCTAATAGGTAATGATAGGTCCTAATCCCACCCAAGTATGTGTAGATTGGGTTCATTTTCCCAAGCTATGCTCGGATCCGACACAAAATTTGGACACCTCCCCTTTGTTCTCTGATACCGTCTACGCAATAAATAGAGAGGATGTGTGCAGGAGAACAACGAGGGAGACAGCAGCGATTTAAATTTATCGTCGGATCGGAGCAAAGCATATGGGAAAACGAACCCAATCTACACATACTGAGCTATCCATGGATAGTGTTGGACAATTGAAAGAATCAAGGTTATAAATATGCAAATGCATGCATATTTATAACTATACGCTTTCGAGCAGGAGACACATATTGATTACATATCTTGATGATTCAAGACACATATATAGCTAGCTACCAAATTTCATGTCATTTGTGCAAATAATTAATGGGGAGAAGGACATGTCATTTGTGCTCACCCACGAAACGAAAGGCAGAGCTAAATCAAGCGCACGGCGAGGTCGTCGAACACCAAACCTCGCAGCAATGAAACAACTGCACATTTAAATCTACCCGATCAACACAATTATATATGATGTTTTTCATAACAAAATCGAAAAATATATGACCTAACTAATAATTCACAAATATATAACCCCGTCGGCCTCTGGAAGGCCAAAGAGCACCTTTTCGGGAGGTTTAGGGGGTCGGGGTGTCATGTCGGTGTTGGGGTGCTGTTTCGGGGTTAGGGTGTCGTGTCGGGGTCGGGGTGTCGGGGTGTGGTGTCTTGGTCTGTGTGTCGGGGTGTGGTGTCGGGGTCGGGGTGTCGGGGTCAGGGTGTCGGGGTCAGGTGTCGGGGTGTGGTGTCGGGGTAGGGGTGTCGGGGTCAGTGGTCGGGGTGTTTCCTTCTATCCTTCTTCTTCTTTCCTTCTCTTCTTCTTCTTTCCTTTCTTCTTCTTCTTCTTCTATCCTTCTTCTTCTTTCCTTTCTTCTTCTTCTTCTTCTTCTTCTTCTTCTTTCCTTTCTTCTTCTTTCCTTTCTTCTTCTTCTTCTTCTTCTTTTTTCATCTTTTTTCTACTTCTTTTACTTCTTTTCTTTTCTTCTATTCTTCTTCTTCTACTTCTTCTACTTCTTCTACTTCTTCTACTTCTTTTCTTCTTCTTCTTTTTCATCTTTTTTCTACTTCTTTTCTTTCTTCTTTTTCATCTTTTTCCACTTCTTCTTCTTTTCTTCTACATATTCTTTTTTCTAACACTAACACTAAATTTTTCTTCTTTTCTAACACTAACACTAACACTAACAATTAAACAAGAATTAAACAGCAAAAAAAAGAAAAACAGAAAAAAAACTCACCGGAGGAGGCGGGCTGGCCTTGAGGTGGTGGTGGGTGGGGGGTGAGGCTCGTGGTGGTGGGATGGCGAGGCGTGGCGGGGGCGGGCGGGAGGTGGAGGCGGAGACAGTGGGGCGGTGGTGGGTGGGGAAGGGTGCGGCGGGGGCGGGGGGGGGGGGGCGGGGGCGGGGGGGCGGGTCGAGGAGAGAGATGAGTAAGGCGGGGAGGGGCTCGGCCGTTAGTTAGGTTAGTTAGGGTAGCCTTTGCCGTCCGCCCTCCTTTGCCGTCCGCTTTTCTTCATATTGCCGTCTGCGGCGGACGGCAAAGCGGGGGGACGTTAAGTATTTTTTAACCAGCTCCTCAGTGGGCCCCCCTCCCTCTTTGCCGTCTGCTAGTGGACGGCAAAGAGCTGGCTGATGGCAAAGGCTTTCTTTGCCATCAGCCAGTTCTTTGCCGTCTGCTTTCGGGTAGCTGATGGCAAAGAGCTTCTTTGCCGTCCGCTAGCTGACGGCAAAGAGGTGGCAGATGGCAAAGTAGCTGATTCCAGTAGTGATTGCTTAGTTTAGACATCATATGCACAATATTGAATTCTATCTGCTTAGTTTAGAGATCATACATGCGAGTGCCAGCTGCTTAGTATATGAATCAATTATGTCAATTATATCATGCCATCCTGTATACTTAGACAACATGTATGTGAATTATTTCATCCCAACCTATTTTAGAAAGACATCATATAGTTTTGTCATCTCATCCTATTTAGGTACTCATCATATGTTGAATTATGCCATTATATCTGTTAAGTTATCCATCATATATCTGAAGCTGTGTCATGCTATCTGTTTAGTTAGGCATCATATATGTGAAATTGTGTCATCTTTGTCTGTTTGGTTAGACAACATATATGTGAATTACCACATCTGTCTATCATACGATGTCTATACGTTCAATTTCTTTTCTTGTTTATCAGCCATTTGAATTGGAGGGGGTGATGGCAGTATCTAAGGGAGAAAAAACCCGTTCTTCACAAAAGATAGTGCTATCTGTCGATGTAGATAGAACCATGGTTGTACTGGCCCACAAAGTAGCCCCACCACACATAATCGAGACTCTTCTAGATTGCACACTTACACCGTTGGGCAGAGAACCAGCTACAACCCATCTAACCGCAACCCTAGTGGATAGTAACCCACTTATAGTTGACAAAGCACCATGTCCACCACAGAGTACCCCCACACGAGCGGTTTGTAAAGCTCTGCGGTGCCCAAAGCATGAAGACCACCACAGCTAACCCAAACTCCACGTTTAAGCGAGAATAAAGCTGTTCTCGGTCGATTCCGTAGCTAGGGTCCATACTCCTTTCTTTGTTGCATCCTTGTATTTACTCATACCAACTACTTTGAATTTGAAGGATCCAATTGAAACTCCAATGGCGCAACATGTATGTTTTAAGCTTATTTCTTTAACTAGATTGCTGTTCTAACTTATTGCTCTATGTTGATTTCAGTTTAAGTTGTATAAACAGTTATGTTCTCATGTGATGCACATTACAAGTCTGCCAATCTTTGTGGAGTTTCTCACACTTATATTACATCTATCTTCTTTGTGTCTTAAAAATATATGAGTTGAGCTGTGTCTCTATCTTGATTAGGGAACATAAACTAGAATGATATGGACAATACAATGACCATAGTACATAGATATATGTTTGTTTTATCTTTGTTATCCTGTCCACCATACTCTTGAACGGTTTACCAAAATGAGTTTGGTATCCTAAAAGCTAAACTTGTGATGTATGCGCTTGTTTCTCTTGTAGTATGCAAGCGGAATATTGGAGAAGAGCACCCCACTATGCAATGGTAGAGAAATCTGCAGATAAGGTTCAAGATAGTGAGACAACCTGTTGGTCTCCAGGAAAGGTGATAAAAATGATCTTGTAGACAATGAGAAAACCCCACGATCCTGCGTTGATGTAGTGTTGAGATTCTTGGCGATCTGGTGGCACAAGCTCTTGAACTTCATTGCTGAATCACTTGGCTTCTTGATCTCGGCTACAAGGTGAAAGGCATCAATCGGTGTCTTTGCTGCAAGAAGCGAAGGGCGAGAAGTCCTGCGAGAATTCAGATCGTACTTTCTTGTGCAACGACAATATTTGGAGGATTTAAGCGTAAACAAGAGGAAGTTAATAAGCTTGCTAAGCACCTTGCCGACATTATGGGTACCGGGATATTGTTTCTTGAACTCTTACGAAGTGATTTCAGTTTTGGACTTGTTTTCTTTGCGGCGTTTATATCTTTGTTGTGTTCCCTATATTTGCCCTGGTGGTGAACTTTGATGCCCAGTGGATGTAATATGTGTAATAGCCGTTATAGCCTAGCATAAGTTGCTTGCTTATTTATTTCCTTGTTGTCTTGTTTATTTGTTAGCTTGTAGTCAGTGCAGTTCTTTTTCTGCGGTTTGCTAGTGCCTGCAATAACCTATTTTTTAAAACTAGGCCACAATAACCATGGGCTAATATTCTTGTAGTGACCTTTGGGCCTCCTACGGGCGTAGAAGCGATGGGACTTCTACGGGCCGTAGAAACATTGGGCCTTCTACGGGCCGTAGAAACAATGGGCCTTCTACGGGCCGTATCATCAATGGGCCTTATACAGGCCGTATGATCGATTGGCCAAACATGGGCCAATAACAGGCCGCATTATGGCCGTGAACGGGCTAGAGTTGGAATCGCCCGTTCATGGGCCGACCATAATGGGCCGTCGTTAATAGGCTGTATTTGATGACGCTATGAAAATGGCCCAATGTATTAACGGACCACAAACGGGCCGATTGTAACCACGGGCTGAATTTGGCCCTAGCGAAAAATAGCGATGTGGGCGTAAGTAGCGAATGCTCGAAATGAGCCCAGAATAAATGGGCTCACGAGAAGGTCGAAAAGATAACATGGGTGAAACATTGGCCGAATCTTGGGCCCTTAATGGGTATAAAGTGATACCTTGTTCATTATGGGCGATTTCACCACAGGCCGTTAATGGGTCTAAAGTGATACCTTTGTTCATTGCGGGCGGTTTCACCATGGGCGTTAATAGGCCAAGAGTTACATAGGGCCTCATATGGGCGAAAAGGCGTCATGGGCCATACATGGGCGGAGAAGTAACAATTTGGAATCATATTGGATGGCCCAAATGATGCTACTAGGCCTAATTTGGATAGGGCGTAGCAGGCCTTGGGTTAGCGGGCGTAAATGGGCTATATCTTGAATATGCCGTTAACGAGGCTTTCAGTGGGCGGCCCGTCACCTTTGACCAAGTCAAGCGGGCGACCTTTTCACGAGAATGGGCCTCTGTTGGGCGTGCCACGTGTCGGCGTATCATATCATATACATCCAATGAGTGGATGACATCTGTCCCAACAATGAGCCGACACGTGTTTCCTCCAGCCAATGATGATTTTACACGTGGAAAATCCCCATTGGTCGGGGTTGTTAATGGGTTATCGGATCCAAAACCCGACCCGATAGCTTAACGGCGTTTCGTTATGGTGGATGTCACGTGTCGGTCACCCTTGACGAAAGCACTTCTATGACGCGCGATTTATCGTGATGGAAGTGGACACTTCCGTGATGATAATTTTGGTAATGTCATGGAACACTTCTACGACAGCACAAGTATGACTATCTTGATTCTGTCATAAATTTGTCATGGATGTACATGCATGACAAAAAACGTGACCTACTGTGACAAACACGTATCATCACGGAAGTGTATTTTTTTGTAGTGCCTAGTTTATGCGTTGCTTCGTTAGGGGCTGATATGGATCCATATGTTTAATGCTGTGGTTAGGTTTACCTTAATACTTCTTTTGTAGTTGCAGATGCTTGCAATAGGGGTTAATCATAAGTGGGATGCTTGTCCAAGTTAGGGCAGTACCCAAGTACCGGTCCACCCACATATCAAATTATCAAAGTACCGAACGCGAATCATATGAGCGTGATGAAAACTAGCTTGACGATATTCCCAATGTGTCCTCGGGAGCTCCTTTATCATTATTAGAAATTGTCCAAGCTTATCCTTTGCTACATAAAGGATTGGTCCACCTTGTTGCACTTTGTTTACTTTATTTACTTGTTGCTCGTTACTATTTATCTTATCACAAAACTATCTATCACCTACAATTTCAGTGCTTGCAGAGAAAACCTTACTGAAAACCGCTTATCATTTCCTTCTGCTCCTCGTTGGGTTCGACACTCTTACTTATAGAAAGGACTACGATAGATCCCCTACACTTGTGGGTCATCATACCTTCCTTAGTTTGCTTGATTTGCAAACCAAGAAAGAATTTGAGTTCACTCATCATAAACATCTCAAACTTCTCCGACATTAGCTTCCCAAACTTTTCACTAAAGTGAGGGTTAGTAGAACCAAATATAATATCATCAACATAGATTTGGCATACAAATAGTTCTCCATTGACCCTCTTAGTAAAAAGAGTAGAATCTATTTTTCCAATTTCAAAGCCTTTTTCAATAAGGAACTTGGTCAAGCATTTATACCACGCTCTAGGAGCTTGTTTAAGACCATAAAGAGCTTTGTGAAGTTTGTAAACATGATCAGGTTTCTTAGGATTAACAAAGCCGGGAGGTTTCTTAACATAAACTTCCTCCTCTATTTCACCATTTAGAAAAGCACTTTTAATGTCCATTTGGTACAAGGTGATATCATGGTGATTAGCATAGGCAAGTAAGATGCGAATGGACTCAAGTCTAGCAACGGGAGCATAAGTTTCACCATAGTCCATACCTTCAACTTGTGTGTAGCCTTGGGCGAAGAGACATGCTTTGTTGCGAACTACTTGTCCATCTTCATCTTGCTTGTTGCGAAACACCCATTTGGTACCGACGATGTTGTGGTTGTTGTCGGGCTTCTCAACCAATGTCCAAACTTGATTTCTCTCAAAGTTGTGTAGCTCTTCATGCATAGCGTTTATCCAATCCGGATCTTCCAATGCTTCTTCAACCTTCATAGGTTCAATGCTAGAGATGAATGAATAGTGTTCAAAAAAGTTAGCTAAACGAGTTTTAGAGTGAGTGATTCTCCCAGTTTGGATATCATTGTAGATTTGCTCGATGGGATGGTCTTTAGCAATTCTTGCTCGAACTCGTGAAAGCTTTTGCTTGGGTCTTGGTTGAACATCTTCTTCATCTTGTTCTTCTTCTTGGCCTTCTTCGTTGTTGACGTTGTCGTTCTCTTGTCGTGGTGGAGAAGGAGGTTGTTGGCGTTCGTCTTGGTGCACTTCCTCGTTTTCTTCATCTTGGTGTGTCCCACTTGTGGATGCTTCCGTATCAACTCTTGGTTCACCTTGTCGTGAGGTAGAAGCTTCCACTTGGACGGACGAGGTACTCTCCTTCACCTCCGTTGGACGAATCTTGCCAATAGACAAGTCTTGGATTGCTTCCAAGGGGTCTTTGTCTCCTACATCAATTGGCAATTGCTCTACTTGCGAGCCGTTAGATTCATCAAACTTCACATCTACCGTTTCTTCAACCTTTCGGGTGAAATTGTTGTAGACACCGTATGTGTGAGAGTTTGAGCCATAACCAAGTAGGAAACCTTCATGAGACTTAGGAGCAAATTTAGAATGATGATGCTTATTAAGAATGTAGCACTTTGAGCCAAATACTCGAAAGTATACAACTTGGGGTTTGTTACGGAGAGGATCTCGTATGCTGTCTTGCCGAGTAGCTTGTGAAGATACAAGCGATTTGTTGTGTGACAAGCTGTCTCAACCGCTTCCGCCCAAAAGTGCTTCGGCGTCTTGTACTCATCAAGCATAGTTATCGCCATTTTGATGAGCGTCCGGTTCTTCCTCTCAACAACTCCATTTTATTGAGGTGTGTACGTAGGCGAGAACTCGTGTGAAATACCTTCTTCATCAAGAAAGGTATCCACATTTGCGTTCTTGAACTCCGTTCCGTTGTCGCTGCGAACCTTCTTGATCTTCACTTCAAATTGATTTTGGGCCTTCCTGGCGAAGTTTTTGAAGATCTTTTGAACCTGCGATTATCATCGAGAAAGAACACCCACGTAAATCTTGAAAAATCATCAACTATAACTAGACCAAAAGAATTTCCATCGAGACTTTTGTAGGCGTTGGGACCAAAAAGATCCGTGTGAAGTAGCTCGAGTGGCCTCCTTGTGGTCATGATGTTTTTCACGGGATGCCTCCCTCCAACCTATTTACCTGCTTGACAAGCGCTGCAAAGTCTATCCTTATCAAATATGACATTGTTAACGCCAAGGATATGATTTCCTTTAATAAGCTTGTCAAGGTTTCGCATGCCAACATGACCTAATCATCTATGCCATAACCAACCTTTAGAAGATTTAGCAATAAAGCAAGTTCTAGGTTGAGCATTTTTAGTGAAATCAACAATGTATAGATCACCTCTACGTACACCGGTAAAGACCATTTTATGATTATCTCTACGAAACACTTGGCAATCTACTTCAGTAAATAGGACACTAAAACCGAAATCAGCAAGTCTAGATACTAAAAGTAAGTTGTAGCCAAGAGATTCAACGAGCATGACATTTTGTATGGAGCTATCATATGATATAGCCCTTGAGGAGTCTGGACTAGGGGTATCAGGATAGCGGACTATCATCATCGGCGAGGACTCCAAGACTATGAAGATACAAGATTGAAGACTTAGTCCGTGTCCGGATGGGACTTTCCTTGGCGTGGAAGGCAAGCTTGGCGATCTGGATATGTAGATCTCCTACCATTGTAACCGACTACTGTGTAACCCTAGCCCTCTCCGGTGTCTATATAAGCCGGAGGGTTTTAATCCGTGGGGCGAACAACCATTACAACAATCATACCATAGGCTAGCTTCTAGGGTTTAGCCTCCTTGATCTCGTGGTAGATCCACTCTTGTACTACCCATATCATCAATATCAATCAAGCGGGAGTAGGGCTTTACCTCCATCGAGAGGGCCGAACACAGGTAAAAACATCGTGTCCCTTGTCTCCTGTTACCATCCGCCTAGACGCGCAGTTCAGGACCCCCTACCCGAGATCCGCCGGTTTTGACACCGACATTGGTGCTTTCATTGAGAGTTCCCTATGTCATCACCGATAGGCTTGATGGCTTCTTCAATCAACAACAACACAGTCCATGGTGAGACTTTTCTCCCCGGACAGATCTTCGTGTTCGGCGGCTTTGCACTGCGGGCCAATTCACTTGGCCATCTGGAGCAGATTAAGCTCGCCCTGGCCACAGGTCGATTTGGAATCCTAAACTTCACGGTGACATCGCGGAGACTTGATTTTCGATGGATTCGAGCCCACGGCCAGCGCTTATTTGCTTCATCACGATGGGCATGATTTAGCTCTGTCGCGGACGGTACCACAGAGGCCGCACACGAGTCGCTCGACCCATAATTGAAGCCGACCGCGCGGTCGAGGATATGTGGCTGGACACCGCCTCGGAGGCTGCAACTTCTCTGGCGATGGGCGAATCTTGACCTTGTCCCTTGCAAAGCTTCGTGACTCGAGGTGCGGACTCCTTGCGGACTCGAACCTCCTGCGCCCCGCCAATCAAATCCGATTGGGTGCCGATCATGGAGTTCACCGCTGCGGACATCATTCAGCACTCACCCTTTGGCGACATCACGAATTCGCTAAAGTATCTCGTTATTAGGAGAGCCTGGCGGACTGCGGTCGGGATGGTTGAGATCGCGGACGATGAAGAAATTCAAAGCCCACCCACCACCCACTTTGTAGCCACTTGTCGGCGATCTAACCGACATGCTAGACTACGACTCGAAGACATCGGCGATATGGACAATGATGGGAGGCGATCAAGAACCAGCGCCTACGGGGCACTAGAAGACCACCTCGTCATCGACATATACATGGTGGACATCCCAAAGGATGGGGCGGCGAAAAAGCGGCGAGGCAGATTCCTCTAAGAAACAGCCCAAGCGCAAGCGGCAATGGCGCTGCTCTAAATCCGCCATAGCAAGAATAGAGATTTGGCACGGAGATAATAACACCGAGAGAGTGCGAAGACAACCCCCTCTAGCAAGATTCAACACGGAGGAGGGCGGGAGCCAGCCCTCATGAGAGAAGCGGCGACGAGGAGATAGAGGATGATAATTACATGCCTCCCTCAGGAGGCGAGGCAAGCCTCAACGACAGCAATTCATCGTGCCGAGGACCCCGTCGAACAAGAGCGTTTTAACGCAGGCTAATGGCCACGGCAAACAACCTAAAGAAAAAGCAGCAACAGCTTCGAGCTGATCAAGATCTGCTGGCCGACAGATGGACCGAGGTCCTCGCGGCCGAAGAGTATGAACTCGAACACCCCTCCAAAAGCTACCCAAAATGCAAGTTGGTGCCCTGACTAGAGGAGGAAGCATATAAACCTTCATCACCAGCGCACAATACGGCAGACCGACCACCTCATGGCCGCGACAGAGAGGCATCTAGGCCCTCCACCAGAACCGTACCCCGGCACCGCTCGAAAAGTGCGAAGCCACGAGGGAATGCGCCGGGCTTGCGTGATATATTGGAGGACAAGGCAAAACAATCACGATCTATCTACGGATCACTTGGGCACCCCACGATCCACGACGACTACCGTCGCGCGGATCTGACAACTCGGCGGGCGAAACACAGCAGACAAAGCTCTCTTGAGCTACGTCGTGATATTACTTGATATAGGCGCCGCACACCCACTATGCTTCACGGATGAAGTAATGGATCATCAAATCCCGAAGGGTTTAAACCCGTGAACATTGAGTCCTCGATGGCACGAGAGACCTGCGGTTTGGATCGAAGATTATCTTCTTCACATCCATATGGCCCATGGTGGCGATCTCACGCCATTAAGTATCTCCCCTCAAGCTTAAAGGACCAGCTCGACATTGGCTTAACAGCTTGCCGCGAGTTAATTGGGTGTTGGGAGGACACGGAAGCCGCATTCTCGACAACTTCCGGGGCACATATATGCGACCACCGAGCGCGATGACCTAATCCACATAATTCAGCAGCGGATGAATCGGCGAGACGATTACGGACACGGTTCTTAACAAAGAAAAACCAAATCGTCATTGTCCGGATCACGAGAGGCCCTCACAGCCTTCAAACATAACATCATGACGAGTGGCTGGCCCGGCACCTAGGGCAGGAAAAGCGAAATCCATGGCAGCCCTCACATCACTCATGACCCACTTACGTGCGGGAGAGGACAGGTGGCTAGCTTGCGATAACAACCTCGGCAAAAATTCGGCGGTCCGGACAGCAAGGACCACAATGGCGGGCAGCGTCGCAGCAAAACAAAGCGCGCGTGCGGCGATAACAATAAGGATCTGGCGGTCAGCGCGGATTGAGGCTCTAAACCCGGTCAGCGGAAAAAGTCATTCAAAAGAACTACTCCGGGTCCGTCCAATTTGGACCGAATACTCGACCGCTCTTGCCAGATACATGGCACCCCCGAAAAGCCAGCTAATCACACCAACAGGGATTGTTGGGTATTCAAGCGAGCGGCAAGTTATTTGCGAAAACAATGACAAGGGCTGCATAGCGATGGCGAGGAAGAGACCGGCCGCCCGAGCGATGAGAGACGAAGGGTTTCCCCCACAAGTGCGGACGGTAAACATGATATCGCAACCCACATACCCAAGAGGGGCGGAAGCATGCGCAAGGGCGTATATGCGATGGAGCGATCGCATACGAAGTTCAACCCATGGTCCTCTTGCGGATCACTTTCGATCGAAGGACCACCCACGATATCCGCCATGGCGGAATCGCGCATGGTTTTAGACCCAATCGTCGATGGATTTCACCTCACTAGAGTCGATGAATGGCGGCGGCACTGAACCTGCTTTATCAAGATACAATGCGCAAGATGGGCATAGACCCTCAAGGTTTAAACCTACAAAGCGACCTTCAAAGGCGTCATACCGGTGTTGAGGCCAATTATGCGAGCTCGATCCTGCTGGAAGTGGTCTTGGATCCCGGATAATTTCCAAAGCGAGGAGTTAATCTTCGACATAGTCCCGTTCCACGGTGGCTATCACGCTCTGCTCGGACGAACCACATTTGCAAAGTTCAATGCGGTTCCGCATTACGCATACCTTAAGCTCAAGATGCCAGGCCCTCGTGGAGTCATCACGGTCAACGGAAACACTGAATGCTCCTCGAGCGGAGAACACCTGCGGCTCTCATGGGAAATCTGAGCAGCCTCTTAAGGCAATTTTGAGTCCGGCCGTTAAGCGACCGGACATGGCCAAACGCGCCGGAGTAACATACATCAAGACCACAGCACGTTCAGAACGCAGCGTAGCAATGTGGCTAACCCCAGCCCTTGCATGATTGCAAGACTAGCCCTTCAGCGTACATCATTACGCTCTGGAGATACCATGAGCATAGGGGGAGGGGCACGACCACGACAGGCCCAGAGTGCGGCTCAACCACACCAGGGGCTCCCAAGTGTGTCGCTCTTTTTCTTTTCCTTTTTTTATTTTTCCACAAGACTCTGTTCACCAGAGACCCTGTCCGGCGGTGAATCTGCCGAACTCAGGATGCAACAGCTAGGGAAGGACAAAGGCCATGACAAATACTCAGGTGGTCTCCATTATGAGCATTAAATCTGTTTAATACACCATTCCGCAGCCTACCCCTGCAGGGAGACATTTCTAATAGTCCAACCCTTGCTTACCGCACTATTTGTATCATTCTGCACTCATGGCAAAATTCCTTGAATAAACAATGCATCACTTTTCGCTTATAATTGCATTCCTTTTTTTGCATATATGTTCATTTATGACATCTTGCATCCGTACACTTTGGTACGGCCAAATACACCAGGGGCTTATGTTCCCCGCATTATGGTGTGATAAGTCCGAACACTTTCACATGTGCGGCACCCCGAACTTATAGCACTATATGCATCGGCTCCGAGTCATGTCTTGGGTCAATAGTTGGGTTTGCCTAGCTCCCATGTTTTGTACCTTACATTCGGTTCTATCGGCTAAGGTAGCACTGGGAGAACCACTGCGATTGCGCCCCGGTTGAGCTGGGCGGCGCCTCGATGGAAAGCTAAAACTGACCGTCATGATAAAGGCGAGCTGGTCGCTATTCGAGAGGTCTTTTGAGTCCCTAAAGACTTATGCCGCTTAGGCGAGGAACCGGCCGTCCAGCCAGGCGTGGATGGCGCCCGAACTCGGTCTTAGAACACTAGGGGCTTCGCCGAAATTTAAAATTATAGAATTCTATGGCTAAGTGAGAGTGTTCAAGCATTATAAGTCCGGTTGCCTTGTTCGTTGTGTTGGCGCCTCCTAGATGGACCCAAAATGGGAACAAGAGCGCTCAAGTTTATCGAACACCCCAACACTCGTGGCATGGGGGCTGAAGCCGACGACTTGCCATCTCAGATTTGATAAACGGCCGCACAGAAGGTAATTTTTTAAATTAATAAGCGTTGCTTAGCGCATATGAACAAAGATTTCAGCGCACAGGATAACACATTGCGAGTCTACTCAAATATTACATCTTTGGTGCACTCATCCGCAATCTTGCGGGCACCCTTCAGGACATTCTTATAATACATTTCGGGCGTACGATACTCCTTGCCCGCCCGGGCGTCTGTCGAAGCCTCTCGGCATCAGCCTGCCCGGTGCACCTTTGCGGGCAAGGGCACAGGCACCTTCAATGCGGCGGGCGCTTGATGACTTCCACCCAGGGCACGCATCCACCAGCCGCCGCCTGCAGGCTGAAGTAGCTCCAGGCATGGCCTCTTGAGCCCTGACCGGCCTATGAGGCCCTTCATGGCCTGCTCGGCTACCTTGTGGAGCTCGACCAGCTGCTTCATTTGGTCGCTAAAAGGCACCGGATGTCGGCCTCGGCATCTTGAGACCGAAGACCTTCTCCGTTGAGCTCCCTCCTCGGCGGTAGAATCTTGGTGGCATCGGACATGCTGCGAGGCAGATCTGCAAGCAGCTCTGGAGAGCTCGAATTCAGGTAAGTAACGGGTAATTCACATTCACATGCTTGCTTTGCATGAAAATGCCTTACCGCCGCTATTTTCTTCACCGCCTCAATCTCTGGAGGGCCTTATGGGCCTCGGCCTTAGCGGCTTTGGCACTCTCAAGAGCCGAGGCAAGATCGGACTCTCGAGTCTTCGAGTCGCGCTCCAAACTCTCATGCTTTTCCACGAGAGCCTGGAGCTCTTGCCACACCTCCGCCACCCGCACCTCCTGCTTCTCTCGCTCCGCTCGTTCCGCGGCCGCATTACGTTCGGCCGCGGACACGGCCTCCTTCAGGATCGCCACCTCGTTCGTGGCCCCTGCAGTGCCCATGTTATCCTTGTCATTTCTATTGCAACCAAAATCCTTTCTGTAAGGTACAAATTTATCTGGTGTTACTCACCTTCTTTGTCCTCGAGCTGCTTCTTGGCGAGGCCGAGCTCGTTCTTGGACCGCTCGAGGTCTGCTTCAAACACCAACCTCCATGATCAATGCGGCGAGAGGTCAGCAGCGCAGCACTGCAATCCCATATTGACATAATTTTTAGAACTCCCTCGTATATCTTTTTAGATCCTCGGTCGGCTTTTCTTTCCGAACACCGAACCGAGCATCGAGGCTCTTGTCTATGCGGTATTACATTACATATTTTAAAACCTTCTTACCTCAAAGCCTATTAGAAGGCTGCTGCGAGGCTTGGTCAGCCCACTCTTGGTGGTGAACCTACGAATCACCGCACTCATGATAGTGCGGTGTTCTTCCTCGATGGAAGCGCCGTTGAGCGCCTCCAACAAGTTGTCCGGCGCCTTCGGCTGGACGGAGGCTGCCGGTGCCACGGTCTTGCCCTTCTTACGAAGGGGCCGTCTGCCGGACTCCGGAACCACTACGGGTTCCGGTGCGGAGTCCAGCACGAAGTCCGGGAGGTTGCCCTGCGGCACCTCCAGAGCCTCCCCCTCCTGGCGGGTCCCCTCCTGGGACCCCACCTCGGCGTCCTCAGCATCACGAGGGGTGGAGGCGGTCGGAATGTAATCCACATCTGACGGAGCCAAGGACCCGCTCGAAGAAGCGGGAAAATCATCCTCGGCCGGACTACAGGTTGTATGCGGCATTAGAAGGACACTATGTGGCACAAAAAAAAGAAGTTATAAAATATTCAGGAATCCGGATACTTACGATCTTGCCGGGGGCTTGGCCCTTGAGGGCCACCCGTCGTCGCCGTCGTCGGCGTTGGCGGAGCTGTCCGGAGGAAGGGTCCTTCCCCTCTTGGACCCTTCGGCCTCCCCCGTTGGGGAAGCCTTCCTCTTCCTCTCTCCCCCCTCTTGGGGAGAGTCCTCTTTCTCCTCCTCGTCTTCGGGGGAGGAGTCCGCCTCGGAGCCATCAGACGATGAGTCCGATACCACATGGCGCGGGAACTCCTTGGGTTCCGTGACCTTCTTCTTGGCCTTCCTCTCCGGCACCACATAAAGTGCGGGACTAGCAACCCGTTAAGCGGGTATCCGCTGAGTCTTGGGAGGAGCAGACAGTTAACCTGTCCGGACATCCTCTGCCAGTCCTGTTAAAGGCATTGGGAATTTTAGATCCCACAATAGAGTCAAGCTATGAAAGAAATAAATGTCCCATAAAGGATAACATATCTTACCACACCGGCCGGGCATTTCGTGCTGAATCCGCGATCTTCAGTTGCGGATGCGGGGGCTTCTCCGCCCTTGAACAGCAGCCTCCAGGCATCTTCATATGTTGTGTCGAAGAGCCCGCTAAGGGTCCGGTGCTGTGCCAGATCAAACTCCCACAGATTGAAAGCCCGTTGTTGGCAGGGGAGAATCCGGCGGACGAGCATGATCTGAATCCGTTGACAAGTTTGAGCTTCTTGTTCACGAGTGCAGAGCGGGGCTGGAGTCGGTCGGCTCCTCCAAACTGCCCCATAGCAAGCCCTTCTCTTTCCGGAGGTGAGCTGCATGGGGTACAGATCTGAACTTCGAGGGCGTAGCCCATTTAGGGTCCTGTGGCTCGGTGATATAGAACCACCCGATTGCCACCCTTTGATGGTTTCCACGAAGGCGCCCTCGAGCGGAGGGCGTTGGGCATTTGCCCACCATGGCGCCTCCGCACTCCGCTTGGGCGCCCTTTACTACCTTGACTTGACATTGAAGGTTTTTAGCCTGGCGAAGTGGGGCTGGATCGAAGGAAGGCCTCGCACCACGACAATAGCGCCGAGATGTTGAGGATGAAGTTTGGCGCCGGATCGTGGAAGTCCGGGCCGTAGTAGTACATGAGCCCCGGACGAAGGGATGAAGTGGGAAGCCCGATCCAGCGGAGGAAGTGGGGAAGGAATCGACCCTCTCGATGGGGCATGGGGGTGGGGATGAGCTGCCCCTTGTCGGGCGGCCGGTGCTTGTGATGTCATTTGGACAGGTATCGGCGGCGCGCAGTTTTCGATGTGCCCCTCCGTAGCGGAGGAAGCCATCCACTGCCTCCCGCTCCGGACATGGCTGGAGAAGGTTGAGACGAGATGTGCGGACTTGGGCGCTGCAGCTCGAGTGCACGGATATGGATAAGCAAAGGAGGAAGAAGGCGTAGGTAAAAAAGGTGGATCCATATCCCCTTATATGGGTGGACGAAGACTATGCGTCCCCACCGGCCTGGTAAAACTCGCTTATCTCCCAAGCGCCACCATCAATGGCGTGGATGGGTTACCCATGTCTGTATTGATGGGAATCCCGGAATAAGGGAACACGATCTACTGCCCGACAAGGCGTGCCAAGAAACGCGCCGCTAAACGCGCTGAGGTGGTATAATAAAAAACGATTCAAGTAAAGGCTTGGTGGTGGTGTGACGTCATGCCACAAAATACATCAGCAGATTGAACCTGTGTACATATTATTCTCTCTACGGTGGAATGTAGAATTTATTTTGCAGAGCCGGACACTATCCTGGTGTTCACAATCTTCTATGAGTTATTCGGAGGAGGAACCCGCCTTGCAATGCCGAATAATATGCGCGCCGGACTCATCATCATTGAAGCCTGGTTCGGGGGCTCTTGAGGAGTCTGGACTAGGGGTATCCGGATAGCGGACTATCATCATCGGCGGACTCCAAGACTATGAAGATACAAGATTGAAGACTTCGTCCCGTGTCCGGATGGGACTTTCCTTGGCGTGGAAGGCAAGCTTGGTGATACGGATATGTAGATCTCCTACCATTGTAACCGACTCTGTGTAACCCTAGCCCTCTCCGGTGTCTATATAAACCGGAGGGTTTTAGTCCGTAGGACGAACAACCATTACAACAATAATACCATAGGCTAGCTTCTAGGGTTTAGCCTCCTTGATCTCGTGGTAGATCCACTCTTGTACTACCCATATCATCAATATCAATCAAGCAGGAGTAGGGTTTTACCTCCATCGAGAGGGCCCGAACCTGGGTAAAAACATTGTGTCCCTTGTCTCCTGTTACCATCCGCCTAGACGCACAGTTCGGGACCCCCTACCCGAGATCTGCCGGTTTTAACACCGACAGCCACCTTACCGAGGCCGACCACCTTACCCTTTGAGTTATCACCAAAAGTGACATACTTTTAAGGGCCATCATTTTCAGCAATCTCACGAAACATATCTTTATCTCCGGTCATGTGATCGGTACATCCACTATCAAGAACCCATTCCTTTCCTCCTGCCATATATCCCCGAAGATTTTCCATAAGACCAAAGTGTCTCATTGCATCATCAAGATCAAAGTCACTATCATCATCCTCATCATAGTGTCCATGTTCAACATCGTCATGTGGTGGATCAAATCCTAGAGAGGGTGATTCGTTAGAGTGAGTTTGACAAGGATCTTGTTTATGAATTTTAATAGCTTCGGAAATAATATCACTAATAATTCCAACATCTCCTTTGGCACGCATAAGGTTTGTAAGCTCAAATAGACAATCACCAAACATAGGATCACTGGAATTCATCTTACTCATGGCAATAGACATATGGAGAATTTCATCAAGATTTTTCAAGGAATAATTTGGAAAACGTTCTTCAAGAAATTTCCATATGGTGTAGGCACACTTAAGAGTAGGCAAACATCCAATCAAGTTTCTAGGCAAGCCTCTAGTGATAAGTTCAACAGTTCTAAGATTGCGAATCATGTCAATTGACTCATCAAGGGTAGGATGCATAGGATCAACATGAGGTGCACAAGGGCTAGCAATATACTTGTTCAAATGATATTAATTGAAAATCACAAGCATCTCATTTCTCCACTCATGAAAGTACTCTCCATCAAGTATAGGTACTCTATGTCTAAGACTCCCAATAGTAGACTCATCCATCTTCCTCCAATGGTGTTTAAACCAAAGCAATGGAGACCAAAGCTCTGATACCAATTGAAAGGATCGAGAAGAGGTGTCTAGAGGGGGGGGGTGATTAGACACTAAGTACCAAAAGTTACAATTTTTAACTTATTTAAGTTTAAGTGGAGTTTTGGCACAAGTTTAACACTCACAATACATAACAAGCAAGCATGCAAAGAGTATATGAGAAGCGAAAGTAAAGCATGCAACTTGCAAGAATGTAAAGGGAAGGGTTTGAAGAATTCAAACGCAATTGGAGACACAGATGTTTTTGTCGTGGTTCCGATAGGTGGTGCTATCGTACATCCACATTGATGGAGACTTCAACCCACGAAGGGTAACAGTTGCGCTAGTCCACGGAGGGCTCCACCCACGAAGGGTCCACGAAGAAGCAACCTTGTCTATCCCACCATGGTCGTCGCCCACGAAGGACTTGCGTCACTAGCGGTAGATCTTCACGAAGTAGGCGATCTCCTTGTGTAACGCCCCGGATTCGATGCGCTAGGTGTCCGCCAGTTATTCGCCGTCGTTGCCATGTCATGTGCTTGCGTGTTGCACTTTGCCATGTCATCATCTGCATTTCATATCATGTCATCATGTGCATCGCATTTGCATACATGTTCGTCTCATGCATTCGAGCTTTTTCCCCGTTGTCCGTTTTGCAATCCGACACTCCTATGTCCTCCGGCGTCCCCTTTTTGCCTCTTCTGTTGTGCGGGCATTAAACGTTCTCGGAATGGACCGAGGTTTGCCAAGCGGCCTTGGTATAGCACCGGTAGACCGCCTATCAAGTTTCGTGCCATTTGGAGGTCGTTTGGTACTCCAACGATTAACCGGATAACCGTAAAAGCCTCTTTTGTTTGCAGCCCAACACCCCTTTCAAAGTGTCCCAAAACCCAGCAAACTCCCCTCCATGCTCTCGGTCGTTCGATCACGATCGCGTGGCCGAAAACCGTGCTCCATTTGGACTCTCCTAGCTCCCTCTACCTATATATATGTGTCCCTCCCAGATTTTTCGCGCAGTCCAACCCTAGCCCCGCTCCTACGCGCCGCCGGACGTGTCCGCCCGCCGCCGGACACAACCACTGCCACCTCACCTCGGCCAATAGCGCGCTGCCACCTCAGCTGCGCCACCACGTACCGCCTCTGATTCGCCGCCGCCCGCGCCCACTTCCCAGCGCCGCCACCGCGCGTCGGCCCGCCGGGGCCAGGCGAGGCCTGCCGGCCCGCGCCCGCGCCCTCCGCGCCCGCGCCCGCGCGCCGGCGGCGACCTCCGCCGCGGCTGGCCTCCGGTCGCGTGCCTCGCCGCCTCGCTTCGCGGAGGCCTCGCCGTCCCCAGCTCCTCCGCCCCGCTTCGCCCGGCGTCCGCCCCGCCGCCGCGCCAGCCTGCTCTCCCTCCGCCGGCCATGCAGAGCTCCGGTCACCGGTGCCCCTCGCCGGTCCGGCCACTGGAGGAGGCCGGCGCCGCCTCCTCTCGTCGCCGGAGGGTCGTCCCTCGTCGGCCGCGCCCGGATCCGTCCAAGGGAGCCTCGGATCCAGCGTCCCCGAGCCTCTCCGGCCGACTTCTTCCCCTGCTCCGGCAAGATCCCCGGCCATCATCGTTTTCCGTGCAGAGGTTGACCTCCAGTTTTCCACTAAGTCCATAAGTTATTTACATTATCATGCCATGTTCATCGCATCATAACTCTGTGCATACTTCTCCGTTTTGTGCGTGTAATATGTCAAATTGTTCGTCTTAACGAGTACTTCATTTCATTCCATTGCACCATGTTCATTTGAGCTCATATTAATGCCCGAAATGCTGTTGGAAGAGTGCATGTTGATGTTAATCTGCTGAAACTGTTATAAAATGCTCATTTGTCATTTTTGCCATGATTGATGTGTGCATCCTATGAGGTTGATGTCTACATGTGTTTTGGTCTATGCCATACCATCTTTCCAGTGGTGCCATCCATGTATTTTTGTGAGTTTTGTACTGAGTGCATCAAGCTTGTTAAGTAGGGTACTTGCTGTTGCTGTTTTCCTGACAGATTCTGTTATATTTTGTTGCTATGTTAACTTGCTGCTACTAGTCATTTCGTGCATTATTCTGGAGATGTTCACTAAGGATGTTTTGTTATACATGTCATGCTCTATCCATTCATGCCCTTGGTTGCAATTATAGCCTGCTGTATCATGTTGTTATCTTGCTCCAAAGTTGCTAAATGATGTTGCTGTCAACCTGTTAACTAGTGATCCATGCACCCTATGAACTTGCTCTTGCCATGCTTAGCTTCATAAACATGTCTTCTTACTGTTGGTTGCCTTGCCATGCCATGTATTGCTCTGTGGTGAGTGGTTCAAGCTCACCAACATGCCTACTTATTGTTGTTCCTGCCATGTATGAATCTGTCATATAACTTGCCATGTTTACGTGGGTGCCATCGTATCTTCTGATCCTTTTTGGCTCTTGGTCAGTAAGGGACTTTTGTTCTATGCATTTAGTAGTATCATGCCATGCCTTTGTTTGCCATGTTAAGTTCCTGTAACATGTTGTTTTCTTGCTCTAAACATTGCAACCTGATGTTATTCCTGCCAAGTCTGAAACTGTTATTATTTGCAATCTTACCATGTCCTTTTGAGCATGTTCTAGTTGTTTCTGGAGATAGCTTAGTGTTCATGTTTTGTTATGCTTAACCTGTACTTCATGCCCATGCCTTTTTTTTATGTTGGGGTGCTGTAGCATATTGTTTTGATGCGTGCAATATGCCTAGTTGCTGTTATGGACAGATTGTTGTCATATCTTGTATAGTGTGTGTGTGTGTTGGACCGTTGCTCCGTTTTGAGTGTGCTCTATATGAAACTTGCTTGATTTTGCATGTAGCTTCATATTATCATGTTGCATCCATGTTTTGAGGTGTTTGCTTGATGTTTGTATGCATTTTGCATCAATGCCATGTTTGACTTGTTTTTGGTCATATCTTCTAGGCCGTAGCTCCAAATCTAATGAACTTTATATGTAACTTGACTAGAATCTCGTGTAGATCATCATGGTGCATTTTAACTTGCTGTTTAAAAACTTGAACATAAGGTTTGTTCAGTTCTGGACCAATTTCGAAATATGCAAATGAGGACTTACCGGAATTGTTACATGTTGTTCCCGGCCTCTTTTAAACTTGCCTTGATGTGTTGTTCTTGTTTGCATCATCTCTTGCCATGAGTAGCTTCATGTAGCCTTGTCATGCATCATGCTTGTTGTGCATCATGTCTTGCCTATGTATGGTGTGTTTACCATGTTGTGTGCTTCTTCTCGATAGTTCCCGTTTCGTTGCGATCGTGAGGATCGTTAAATCTCGTGTGGTTCGTCTTTGTGGCTTCATCTTCTTCATGGACTCGTTCTTCTTCCTTGCGGGATTTCAGGCAAGATGACCGCTACCCTAGATCTCACTACTATCATTGCTATGCTAGTTGCTTCGTTCTATCGCTATGCTGCGTTACCTATCACTTGTTCTTCAAGCCTCCCCAAATTGCCATGAACCTCTAACCTTTGACACCCTTCCTAGCAAACCGTTGCTTGGCTATGTTACCGCTTTGCTCAGCCCCTCTTATAGCATTGCTAGTTGCAGGTGAAGTTGAAGATTTCTCCATGGTGGACATGATTTTTGGTTGGGATATCACAATATCTCTTATATTATTAATGCATCTATATATTTGTTAAAGGGTGGAAGGCTCGGAGTTATGCCTGTGTTTTGTTCCACTCTTGCCGCCCTAGTTTCCGTCATACCGGTGTTATGTTCCCGGATTTTGCGTTCCTAACGCGGTCGGGTGATTTATGGGACCCCCCTGACAGTTCGCTTTGAATAAAACTCCTCCAGCAAGGCCCAACCTTGGTTTTACCATTTGCCTCACCACCACCTACTTTTCCTTGGGAGTAATTAACCCAAGGGTCATCTTTATTCAGCCCCGGGCCAATGCTTGTCTAAGTGTTGGTCCAAACTAGAATCCTTTGCAGCGCCCCTCGGAAACTTGAGGTCTGGTTTTAGTTATGCAGTGCTCATCCGGTGTTGCCGAGAGCGAGATATGTGCAGCTCCTATCGGGATGTCTGCGCATCGGCGACTTTGCTGGTCTTGTTTTACCATTGTCGAAATGTCTTGTAAACCGGGATTCCGAGAGGCGATCGGGTCTTCTGGGAGAAGGAATATCCTTCGTTGATCGCGAGAGCTTATCATGGGCTAAGTTGGGACACCCTGCAGGGTATAAACTTTCGAGAGCCGTGCCCGGGTATGTGGCAGATGGGAATTTGTTAATGTCGGTTGTAGATAACTTGACACATAATCCGAATTAAAGCGCATCAACGCGTGTGTAGCCGTGATGGTCTCTTCTCGTGAGTCCGGAAGTGAACACGGTTTACGGGTTATGTTTGGCGTAAGTAGGTGTTCGGGATCACCTCTTGATCATTGCTAGCTTCACGACCGTTCCATTTCTCTCTTCTCGCTCTTATTTGCGTATGTTAGCCACCATATCATGCTTAGTCGCTGCTGCAACCTCACCACTTTACCCTTCCTTTCCCATTAAGCTTTGCTAGTCTTGATACCCATGGTAATGGGATTCTTTGAGTCCTCGTGGCTCACTGATTACTACAACAACGATTGCGGTACAGGTTATCACGACGATCTTGGCGCGAGGCGATGTTTGCTTGTTTGGAGTTCTTCTTCTGCTTCTTCTTTGATCAGGGGATAGGTTCCAGGTCGGCAGCCTGGGCTAGCAGGGTGGATGTCGTTTGAGTTTCTGTTTGTGTTTCATCCATAGTCGGATGTTGATCTTATGTATGATGTATTGTTGTATTCATGTGGCATTGTATGCCTTATGTATGTATCCCCATCTATTATGTAATGTTGATGTAATGATATCCACCTTGCAAAAGCGTCTCAATATGCGAGTCTATCCTTGGTGGGACCTTCGAATTCCTTTTGGATAGGGTCGCATATTGGGCGTGACACCTTGCCCTTACAAACTCCTTGGTTCAACTCCACAATCTTGTCGGAGGCTCCCAAGTGACACCTGGCCAATCTAGGAGACACCACTCTCCAAGAAGTAACAAATGGTGTGTTGATGATCAACTCCTTGCTCTTGTGCTTCAAATGATAGTCTCCCCAACACTCAACTCTCTCTCTCACAGGATTTGGATTTGGTGGAAAGAAGATTTGAGTGGAAAGCAACTTGGGGAAGGCTAGAGATCAAGATTCATATGGTAGGAATGGAATATCTTCGTCTCAACACAAGTGTAGGTGGTTCTCTCTCAGAAAATGTATGCTGGAAGTGTAGGTTCATTCTGATGTCTCTCTCCACGAATGAAGAGTGGGTGGAGGGGTATATATAGCCTCCACACAAAATCTAACCGTTACACACAACTTGCCAATCTCGGTGGGACCGAATTGAGAAACTCGGTCGGACTGATTCAGCAAATCTAGTGACCGTTAGGATTTTCGATGGGGCCGACATGCAACTCGGTAGGACCGATATGGTAATAAGCTAACCAAAGAGTTGGTCAGGCAAACTCGGTGGGACCGATTCGCTCATCTCGGTTGGACCGAAATGTTATGAAGAGGAACAGAGAGTTTGCATTGTAATCTCAGTAGTACCGATTACTCAAACTCGGTGAGACCGATTTTGGTAATGGACAGACACAGAGAGATTACAATCCCATCTCGGTGAGACCGAGATCCCTATCGGCGAGACTGATTTTCCTAGGGTTTGTGGCAGTGGCTAAGACATCTGAACTCGGTGGCGCCGGATAGAAAGAATCGGTACGGCCGAGTTAGACTTTTGGTTTAGGTCATATGTGGATGTGAGAAAGTAGTTGAAGGCTTTGGAGCATATCACTAAGCATTTTGAGCAAGTAAGCCATTAAGCAACACCTCATCCCCTCTTGATAGTATTGGCTTTTCCTATAGACTCAATGTGATCGTGGATCACTAAAATATAAAATGTAGAGTCTTGTGCTTGAAGCTTGAGCCAATCCTTTGTGCTTAACATCTTGAAGGGGTTCCACATCCACTAGTCCATGCCACTTCATTGTTGAACTTATCTGAAACATACTAGGTAAAAGTGTTAGTCCAACAAGAGATATGTTGACATTAATTACCAAAATCACCCAGGGAGCACTTATGCTTTCACGTACAACTACATCAACCACGTTGTCATAACGCTTCTGTTGGGGATATAACTATTTGTGTAAGCCGCCCAGGAGGGGCCGGGTTACGCAAAGAAGACTCATCAGAAAGAAGCCCAAGACCAAGCATGAAGATGGCGATTCAATAAAGGGTCTAAGGCCCACAAGCGGCTTAAGGCCCATAGTGGTAAACCGCCATGATGATGCGACTTGTAACATAAGGTAGACTTAACTAGTCACTGAGCCGGACACTGTCTATGAGCCGGCCGGGACTCTGTAGGCCGCAGGGAGTCCACCCGTGTATATAAGGGGACGACCCGCTGGCGGCTTAGGGCAAGAAACAACTCATCGAGCACCAAGCATAGCGTATCTCGCTCCCTGGTCATCGAAACATCAAGAAATACCAACCCAACTACACGTAGGCCTTACCTTCATCGTAAGGGGCCGAACTAGTATAAACCTCTCGTGTCTCTTGTCCCGATTAACCCCTTCAAGCTTCCTAGTTGCGATGGCTCCACGACTAAGTCCTTTCACTAGGACATCTGACGTGACAATTCCACGACAGTTGGCGCCCACCGTGGGGCCAGCTCACGGTGGATTTGAGTTCTTGAAGGGCAACTTCGAAGGGCTCAAGGGATACGCAGTGGGCCGGATGACCAAGAGTCGTCGCGGCAAGATCTACATCGATGACGAAGGCTGGGGCCCCGACGCCAGCTCAATTGAGTATGGGTACCGGGTCCCCTTCGGCGGAATCCACGTCTTCATCGGCCGGATTGGTGAGCCGGGCCCTCAGCCGGACAACTGCACCGACCTCGTCGAGACGGCTCAGCGTGCGAGAAAGGCCCGAGTTCAACCCGTCATGAAGCGTGCCTTTGTGGGTTGCATCCACGGAGAGGAACTTTCTGAAGGATCTGAAGATGGCGGTGAGACGGCCGTCCTCTCGGATGGTGATTCGTCCGCCGGTTCAATAGATTCGCTGTACCAAGTGCAAGACGGCGTGCTTGGGGGATGTTCCGATGGCACCAGTATTCCGGACCCCTATGAGCCGCCAAGATGGGCAGGAGTCTTCATGGCTGGGACTCAACCCGGCCAAAACTCTACAACCGCTACAACAATAACATCCAGGACAGGAGCAGCCGGGGCAGGAGGCCTTGTGCGCTCGCCGGCTCAGGTGCTGATAGATCTCATGGATAAGCTTACGGCCCTGCTAACCGCCACAGTTATTCCTGCAAATAAAGATGAGCATGACGCGGAGGTGGCATGGGTGCGCGAGGAAATAGCTCGGGCCAAGGAGGCCTTGGCAGCTGAGGACACCAGGTTAGCCACAGAACGGGCGGCTTTGGATGCACGGGCACAACGACTGCAGTCAGAAGCCTACCAGCTCACGATGAGCCTGAACGCGTCTAACAAGGTGACGAGGAGGAGACATCAGAAAACCCAGTCCCGTTTACCTCCGGTTTATGATCCTCGGAATCTTTTTGCTACACCCGGGGCCTGCCCAAGTAACCCGCCAGATGCAAATCAGTTTATGACAGCCGGAACAGCAGGACCGGCTCAGCCTCGGGAGATGGCACCTCCTCATGGGAGCATGCACCGCCCCATTACGTGTCGATACTGCCGGGTCACTTTTCCAACCCCATAGAAAACTTAATCGCAGCATCGGCGTGCTTGGCGGCTCTCCCAGTGGACGGTGGTGATCCGACAGCGGTGGGGACCCAAAGGATCAGAGAACTTGTCCAGACGGCCCTGGCTCAACAAGAGACTTATTCTTATAGCTGGGACAGGATTCATTCAACTCCTCTGCCTTGGTTAGCACCGCCTTGTCAAAACCGGAGTCCAAGTTATAGCAGGCACATGGAGTCAGAAGCTTTGTCAAGCAACGCCCAGCACCGTAACTAGCCCGGTGGCTATAATCCGGTGCAAGATCGAATACGTCAGGAGAACGAGCAGGCGGCTTAGCCAGCGGCTCAATAGACGGCTCATCAAGATTTCCCAGAGTATCCGACGACTTCCATTGAGACGGGAGTGGCTACTAGAACCGGCGGTGTTCCTTGTTTGGTACCGGCTCTGCGTAATATACGTTTGCCCAAGGACTTCAAGGGACCTCGAAAGGTGCCGAATTACACGGCCGACTTACAGCCCGGAGCGTGGATCGAAAGTTATGAGATGGCCATGGAGCTGTTGGAGGTCAGCGACGCAGCAATGGCTAAGTACTTCACCATGATGTTAGATGGAACGACCCGGTCTTGGTTAAAGGGTTTGGCACCCAATTCCATTAATTCATGGGCATAGCTAAAGGCCCGTTTCATCCAGAACTTCAAGGACACTTGCAAGCAATCTATGTCAATTGTGGACTTGACAAATTGTAAGCAGGAGGAGGGTGAATCCACAACTCATTGGGTGCGCTGGGTCAAGGAGATAATACATTCGTCTGATAAGATGGATGCCGACTCTGCAGTCCTTATGTTGGAGAAGAACTGCCGCTTTGAGCCCCTGAGACAGAAACTAGGGCGTCTTAAGCGTGATTGCAACGACATGGTTATGCTGATGGAAGCTTTAGTCAAATACGCCGACTCTGTTAGTACCAAGGATCCCGCGTCTGATGAGGAAAAGACAGGGAAGGGAAAGAAGAACGGCAATGCAAAGGGCCAGCAGCATAACCTGATGAATCAAGGAGGCAGTAAGCGTAAGGCGGAGGGTAACTCGGAGTTTGTGGCCAATGCCAATGCGCAGGGTAACAATTAGAGACGTAAGGGAAAACCGCCCCCTCGATCTGGCGGGTTAGGCCCATCTCTTGAGCAGCTACTCAATGAGCCTTGCCCGAGACACGGCACCCGGGAACGACCCGCCACCCACTTATGGAAAGATTGCGCGATCATGAAGGCTTTCAAGAATTCCAACACGTTTGGTGGCAATCATGGGTCGGGCAGCGGTTCAGGAGCTGGCGGTTTTCATGGCCCGGGCGGTGGCGGCTTCCAGGGACATCAAGGCGGTTATAATCAACAACAGTTTGGTCAAGGGGAGCAACAACAACAGCAGTCAGGTTATCAAAGCCATCCGAAGCAGCTGAATAGTGGGCAGTATCACGTGTTCACCACCAGCTTGTGCAAATGTGACCAGAAGGTTCATAAGATGAGCCGGCGGTTCCCCATTATTTGAGGTGGTCAGAACATCCCGTTGTATGGAGCAGGGCAGATCACCCCCTCCGGGTTGATAATCCGGGCCAGTTAGCCTTGGTGGTAGCACCTCAGGTTGGTGGATATAAATTCACTAAGGTACTCATGACGGGGGTAGCAGCATCAATATCCTCTATTATGAGACCTTTCGACGCATGGGGTTAACTGATAAGAATTTGAAGACGTCCAACACTGTTTTTCATGGAGTGGTTCCTGGTAAGTCGGCTTACCCAGTTGGCAAGATTGAACAAGAAGTGGCCTTTGGAGATGAGTATGATTCGGTGCTGAAATTGGCGTTTGAGGTGGTCAAAATCAGAGTCCATATCATGCTCTGTTTGGTGCCGGCTTATGCCAAGTTCATGGCACGGCCGTGCTATGTTTATCTACAACTTAAGATGCGGGTCACAAGGGCACCATCACCGTTCATGGAAGTCGAAGGTAGCCACGGAATGTGAGGAGGGCGGCGGCTTATCTTGAGTCTGTTTGTGCAGTGAGGGCGAAGTTTTATCAAGACAACGTTGACCCGGCGAATATGACCTCTCTAAAGAAGCCAACCACCGAGCATGACCCGGCGATGAAGTTTAAGTCGGTTGCTGAAACCAAGATTGTGGACTTCAATCCAGGTGATTCATCTAAGCAGTTTAGTATTAGTGCCAATTTGGATCCTAAATAGGAAAGCGCGCTCATCGAGTTCATCCGTGAGAACCGGGACATCTTTGCATGGAAACCTTCTGACATGCCGGGTGTACCGAGAGAACTCGCTGAGCACACTCTTAATATTGATCCAAAGTATAAGCCAGTCAGGCAGTTTCTTCGATGGTTCAACGAAGAGAGACAGAAAGCCATTGGAGAGGAAGTCGCCCGGCTCTTAGCGGCTGGGTTTATTGCTGAAGTTTTTCACCCGGAGTGGTTGGCTAACCCGGTGCTCGTGCTCAAGAAGAACGGCACCTAGCGGATGTGTGTGGATTACACGAACTTAAATAAAGCTTGTCCGGCTGATCCCTTTGCTCTCCCCCGTATTGATCAAATCATTGATGCTACAGCGGGTTGTGAGCGTTTAAGTTTTTTGGATGCTTACTCTGGTTATCATCAGATCAAAATGGCAATTAAGGACCAGGAGAAGACGGCTTTCATCACTCCGTTTGGAGCCTTCTGTTATGTACCTATGCCATTTGGGCTCAAAAGTGATCAGGCGACTTATCAGCGATGTGTACAAAACTATCTCCACGATTAAATCGGGCGCAATGTTCATGCTTATGTGGATGACATTGTGGTGAAGTCTAGAGAGAAGGAAACTTTGATATCTGACTTGAAGGAGACCTTTGATAATCTCTGGGTCTATAATGATGCTTAACCCGGACAAGTGTTTATTTGGTGTACCTGCAGGCAAGCTTTTGGGTTTTCTGGTCTCAAAAAGAGGCATTGAAGCTAATCCAGAGAAGATCAAGGCAATTACCTCTTTGGCTAAACCGGCGTGCATCAATGATGTTCAGCGACTGGCGGGTCGTGTTGCTGCTTTAAGCCGGTTCATAAGCCGGTTAGGAGAGAAGGCCCTACCGCTGTATCAGATGATGAAGAAAACGGACACTTTTGTTTGGAGTGATGCTGCTGATACTGCCTTTGAAGATTTAAAGAGACAGTTGTCTGAGCCACCGGTCCTTGCGGCTCCCATTGATAAAGAGCCGCTGTTGTTATATGTGGCTGCTAATTGACGAGCCATCAGTGTTTCCATCGTGGTGGAGCGTAAGGAGGTTGGCAGGGAGCATCCGGTTCAACGTTCGGTTTACTACATCAGTGAGGTGCTCATTGAGTCTAAACAAAGGTATCCACATTGGCAGAAACTTGTTTACAGAGTGTTTATGGCAAGCCGGAAGCTGAAGCAGTACTTCCAAAGTCATCCTATAACCGTGGTCAGTTCTGCCCCCTTGGGAGACATCATCTAGAACAGGGAGGCCACAGGATGAGTCGCCAAGTGGGCTATTGAGCATGGGCCTCATGGTTTGAAGTACATGCCACGTACCTCTATTAAGTCTCAATCCTTGGTGGACTTTATCAATGATTGGACAGAGTTGTAGGCACCTGAGGAGAAGCCAGATAACACATATTGGACTATTCATTTTGATGGGTCCAGGCAGTTAGAAGGCTTGGGGGCTGGAGTTGTTTTAACTTCCCCTCGAGGTGACAAATTTTGTTATGTGCTCCGGCTTATGTTTCCTTGTACTAACAATGCAGCTGAGTACGAGGCCTTACTCCATGGTCTCTGGATGGCCAAAGAGATGAATTTGAGCCGGGTAAGATGCTTGGGCGATTCAGATCTCGTGGACCAACAGGTGTCAGGCAAGTGGGACTCCAAGGATCCCCTTATGGCGGCTTACCATCGTGAAGTAGATGCTGTGGCTGGGCACTTCAAAGGTTATCAAGTGGAGCTCATTGATCGAAGGAAGAATGAGGCGGCTGATGCTTTAAGCCAGTTGGGATCTCAGCGTAAGCTGGTGCCGCCTAACACTTTTCTCGATGTTTTGCATAATCCTTCTGTCAAGGTACCTACAGAAGAAGAACTAGCGATGCGACCGGAGGCACGGTGGTGGCAACTCTTCCGTCATCCGGATTGGGCGGTGCCATATTTGGCCTACATGACCCGGGAGAGTTGCCGAGGATGAGACCTTGGCGAGACAAATCATCGAACGGTCCAAATCTATGATGATTGTTCATGGTGAGTTACATCACCGCGGTGTCTTTGAGGCGTTTCAATGTTGTGTGTCGCTGCGGAGGGTCGGGAGATGCTTCGTGAGATCCATGAAGGGGATTGTGGTCATCATGCCGGTTCAAAATCTCTTGTTGCCAAGGCTTTCTGTCATGGTTTCTATTGACTGACGGCTCATGCTGATGCGGAGGATCTAGTCAGCAAATGTGACGGATGTCAAAAATTCTCACGATGAGCTCACGTGCCGGCTCAAGAGTTGAGGATGATTCTAATTACTTGGCCATTTGCAGTCTGGGGGCTTGACATGGTTGGACCTTTCAAGAGGTCTAAGGATAAAAAGACACACCTCCTGGTGGCAGTGGATAAGTTTACAAAGTGGGTTGAGGCAGAGCCGGTCAGTAAGTGTGATGCAGCCACGGCGGTTCAATTCATGAAAAAGGTGATTTTTTGTTTTGGTTTTCCACACAGCATCATAACTGATAATGGCACTAATCTCTCCAAGGGTTCCATGGAAGAGTTCTGTCAACGAGAACATATCCGGCTTGATGTTTTGGCTGTTGCTCATCCTCAATCCAATTGTCAAGCAGAAAGAGCTAATCAAGAGATCCTGAAGGGCATCAAGCCCCGGCTCTTTGTCCCCTTACAACGGACTCCGGGTTGTTGGGTGGAGGAGTTACCCTCTGTACTATGGAGCATCAACACTACACCTAACAGATCTACAGGCTACACCCCTTTCTTCATGGTGTATGGAGCAGAGGCAGTCCTGCCAAGTGACATCCAGCACAATTCACCCCGCGTGGCAGCTTACGTTGAGGCTGATAATGAAAAAGCTCGTCAGGATGCACTTGACTTGTTGGATGAGGAGCAAGACTTGGCAATAGCCCACTCGGCGATTTACCAGCAAGACCTGCGCTGCTATCACAGCCGCCGGGTTAGAAGCAGAACCTTTCAGGAAGGCGACTTAGTGCTCTGGCTCATCCAAGATCAGTCTGATATGCACAAGCTATCCCCTCCTTGGGAAGGACCCTTTGTGGTCAGCAAGAATCTGAACAACGGGTCATACTACCTTATTGATGTTCGAGAGCACAAAGACTCGCGTAAGTCGGAGGAGGAGACCCGCCGGCCGTGGAATATTTCCCACTTCGGCCTTACTATACTTGAGCCACCGGCTCTCAAGATGTATATATTTTGATTATGTATATATTATATAAAGCAATAAAGCAGGACCTCTGTCCTTTTCACCTTCAAAAGTTTATGTGTCTTCTTTATCAGGTGATGGAAACAACCAACAGGGAGCGGATCATATCTGAATCCGGCTTTCCCTTTGGTCCGGGTTATGATCATATCTGAATCTAGCCATGATCACTTGGGGGCTTCCTGTTCAAACATAGGTCGTATTCGAACCAAAGAGAACATAGCTGTCGATACCCACTTTGATCGGCACACTGCCAAACCCACTTGGGGGCTTCTTGATCATATTTGAATCATACCTTAACCCCTTTGGGTTTGACGTGCATTGTATTCGAATCAGTGTCATTAAACAACTCTTATGGTCACTGGGGGCTTCCTGTTCAAACATAGGTCATATTCGAATCAAAGAGAACATAGCTGTAGATACCCACTTGATCGGCATCGCCAAAGCCACTTGGGGCTATATGATCGTATCCGAATCTTAGCTTAACCCCTTTGGAACGGTTTACTGATCGTATTCGAATCAGAAGCCTTTGAATATTGTTTATTATCCATTATATTTCATAAGCACAATTATTTGACTATCTTGAGACCTTCTTCAAAGCACTATGAGATGATTTTTGTTCTTCCGGCTTAATATTGATCACCCCAGGTTGTTAAGTGTCAGGTGAACTTTATATGTTCCAACTTTCAGGAGTTGAATTTACCCACATGGTGTAGGTCATATAAGCAGGCAAGATTACCAAAGGGATCACAGGTATGCTATTGTGATTATGTTTAAACAAATATAATCATAAACCGGCCTTTATATGATGTTTTGGCTCGCGCTCTGGGTTATCAATACCCTATGTGACCCCGATGCGATAAACCGCCAAGGGAATTTTGCTTGTTTTATATGCAGGATAAGGCAAGCAAATGTAACATCAAGGAAATAAAATATCAACATAAGCTGGAAATATATAGCGATGGCTGAGGGAGTCCTGGATTAGGGGGTGTCCGGATAGCCGAACTATCACCTTTGGCCGGACTCCTGGACTATGAAGATACAAGATTGAAGACTTCGTCCCGTGTCCGGATGGGACTTTCCTTGGCGTGGAAGGCAAGCTTGGTGATACGGATATGTAGATCTCCTACCATTGTAACCGACTCTGTGTAACCCTAACCCTCTTTGGTGCCTATATAAACGGGAGGTTTTTAGTCCGTAGGACGAACAACAATCATACCATAGGCTAGCTTCTAGGGTTTAGCCTCTCTGATCTCATGGTAGATCTACTCTTGTACTACCCATATCATCAATATTAATCAAGCGGGAGTAGGGTTTTACCTCCATCGAGAGGGCGAACACAGGTAAAAACATCGTGTCCCTTGTCTCCTGTTACCATCCGCCTAGCGCACGATTCGGGACCCCTACCGAGATCCGCGGTTTGACACCGACATTCGTGCTTTCATTGAGAGTTCCTCGTGTGCGTCATCTTTAGGCTTGATGGCTCCTCCGATCATCAACAACGATGCGGTCGGGGTGAGATTTTCTCCTGGACAAATCTTCGTATTCGGCGGCTTTGCCTCTGCGGGCAATTAAGCAGCCATCGGAGAAGATTAAGCTCGCCCCTGGCCATCCAGTCAGATTTGGAAGTTTGAACTATACGGCTGACGTCCGTGGAGACTTGATCTTCGATGGGTTCGAGCCACAGCCAAGCGCGCCGCACTGTCATGATGCGCAGGATCTAGCTCTGCCGTCGGACAGTGCCCTGGAGGCCACACAAGTGTCCGCTCCGACCCTTACCTCGGAGCCGACTGCGCCGATCAAGGACGGGTGGCTAGACACCGCCTCGGGGGCTGCTATCTCTACGACAATTGAGCCGAACACCAACCCTGTCCTTTGCAAAGCTCGTGACTCCAAGGTGCCGGACTCCTCGCCGGACTCCGAACCTTCCGCGCCCCTGCCAATTGAATCCGATTGGGCGCCGATCATGGAGTTCACAGCCGCGGACATCTTTCAGCACTCGCCCTTTGGCGACATCCTGAATTTGCTAAAGTCTCTCTCTTTATCAAGAGAGCCCTGGCCGGATTATGGTTAGGAAGGTTGGGATGCGGACGACGAAGAAATTCAACGCCCACCCACCACCCACTTCGTAGCCACTGTTGATGATTTAACCGACATGCTCGGCTTCGACTCTGAAGACATCGACGGTATGGACGACGATGCAGGAGACGACCAAGAACCAGCGCCTACAGGGCACTGAAAGGCCACCTCATCATACGACATACACATGGTGGACATCCCAAATGATGGGAATGGCGATGGAACAACGGAGGATGATCCCTCCAAGAAACAGCCTAAGCGCCGGCGTCAGCGGCGCCACTCTAAATCCCGCCACAGCAAAAACGGTGATTCCAGCACGGGACACAATAACACCCCGGAAAGTGCCGAAGACAACCCCCTCCAGCAGGATTCAGCGCAGGAGGATGGAGAAGCCAACCCTCATGAGAGAGCGGCAGACAGAGAGGTAGAGGACGATAATTACATGCCTCCCTCCGAAGATGAGGCAAGCCTCGACGATGATGAATTTGTCGTGCCTGAGGATCCCGTCGAACAGGAGCGTTTCAAATGCAGGCTTATGGCCACGGCAAGTAGCCTCAAGAAAAAGCAGCAACAACTTAGAGCTGACCAAGATTTGCTAGCCGACGGATGGTGAAGTCTGGCGGCGAAAATCTGTTGGAGCGCCCTCCAAGAGCTACCCAAAACGCAGGCTGCTACCCCTGTTAGAGGAGGAAGCACCTAAACCTACATAACCAGCACATGATACGGCCGACCGGCCACCTCGTGGCCGCAATAGAAAGGCCTCTCAGCCCTCCACTCAAGCCGCACCCCGGCGCTCAAAAAGTACCAAGGCACGGGGAAATGCGCCAGACCTGCGAGATATATTGGAGGACAAGGCAAGTCAAACAAGATCGATCTACGGTTCGCGTGGGCGCCCCACGATACGTGATGATAACCGTCACGCCGGATATGGCAATTCCGGTCGGGCTGAACACAGTAGACAAAGCTCATTTGAGTTGCATCGTGATTGTAACGCCCCGGATTCGATGCGCAAGGTGTCTGCCAGTTATTCGCCGTCGTTGCCATGTCATTTTCTTGCATGTTGCATTTTGCCATGTCATCATCTGCATTTCATCAGCATATTTTTCAAACTTGCATCCGTTCGGGTTCCCCCGGTTCTCTCCGTTGTCCGTTCTGAGCACAGACACACTCGCCGCAGCGCCTTGCACCGAAATATTATTTTATAAGTGGCATAAAAATGTTCTCGGAATGGGATGCAACTTGGCATGCGGTCTTATTATAGTGTACACAGACCGCCTGCCAAATTTCGTCGCATTCGGAGTTCGTTTGGTAGCCCAACCGTCATCTGTAGCGGCACCTTTGCCGGTTTATTCGTCGGGTGTTTTCGGTCTCCGAAAACCCTTCCTGGGCTGCACGTCCCTTCTCTCCCCATGCTCAAGCCAACTCTACACAGCCCACTAATCCCTCCTGCAGCCCACCTAGTCTCCCCTCTGTCCAGAGCCACACGATCGCGATCGGAGGCTCCGGAATGCCCCAAAAGCCCCCAAACCCTAGCTGTTACTGCTATATATAAACCCTTAGCCTCCATTTTCGCAATCCCTAGCCCTGCCTCGTTTTCTGCGCCAGCCCAATCACTAGCCACCTTCCAGCCGCCGCCTCCTCCTCGGATACGCCGCCGACCACCTCTCCCCGCCACTTGTCGCATGGCCATTGGCCCGCGCCGCCGCAACCTCCGCTCTCGGCCTCTCCCGCGCCGCCACCTGTCCTCCCCTCGTCGTCCCCGCGCCTCCACCATCGAGGCCCCTTGAAGCCAATGGCGGCCCGCCCGGGCGATCTGGGCCCGAGGTGCCCCATGCGCGCCGCCCGCGCCCCTTGCGCCCGCCTCCCGCTTCACTCCCGAGCTCCAGGGAGGAGCTCCTCGCCGCCCTGCCACTCGTCCTCGCCGGAGGCCGCACGCCACCGCCGCCGGCGACCTCGAGGCCAGGCCAGACCGCGCCGCCCGCCTCCTTCTCCTCCTCCCCTTGCCTTCCCTCTCCCTCACCAGCTCGCTCTCTCTCTCCAGGTACCGCCGCCGCCCATGGAAGAACCGCCGTCGCCGCCTGAACCTCGCCCTGCCGGGCCTCGCCATCGCCGGATCTGGCTGGGAACGGGAGCCCCCCTCGCCGGATCTGCTCATCCCGGCCATCCCAGGCCTCCTCCCATCACCGGAGCGGCTCCCCGCCGCCGTTGACCGCCGCCGCCGCCGCCCCTGCAACCTGCCCGTGCGCGAGCACGAGGGCAGGACGATGAGCTGGGCCTCCCCTTCGTGGGCCCCGCAAGCTAGGCCCAGCCCAGTGCCCCGGCCTGTCTCCTCCCCGACCTGGGCTCGGCCCATGGTGAGCAGCCCCGCTATACCTCGCCCAGTGCACGTTATAGCTATCCAGCGCTCACATGTTTTTTTTTCAAAAAAAATGACCAAGTCCCGGAGATATTTTTGCATAATCATGCCATGTTCGATCTGCTGTATCTCCATGCATACTAGTCCATTTCGTGCGTGTAATATGTCAAATTGTTCGTCTCGACGAGTACTTCATTTCATGCCATTTCATCATATTCATTTGAGTTCATCTTGATGCCCGAAATGCTATTGGAAGAGTGCATGTTTATGTTAACCTGCTGAAACTGTTATAACTTGCTCATTAGTCATTTTTGCCATGATTGATGTGTGCATCCTATGGGGTTGATGTCTACATGTGTTTTGATCTATGCTATTCCATCTTTCCAAGGGTGTATGCCATGTATTTTTGTGATCAATGTGGTGACTAGCACAAGGATGCAAACTAGGCTTCGTGATATTGCTGATTTTAGTCCCTATTCTGCTGTTATTTTGATGCCATGTAAACATGCTTCTACTAATCATTCTATGCATAATCTGGAGATGTTCTATAAACATGTTTTGATCTACATGTCATGATCTATCCATTCATGCCCCTGGTTGCAATTATAGCCTGCTGTATCATGTTGTTATCTTGCTCTAAAGTTTGCTAAATAATGTTGCTGTCAGCCTGTTAACATTAAGTTCAATGTTTCCATGATTGTTTGCTAGTGATCCATGCACCCTATGACCTTGCTCTTGCCATGCTTAGCTTCATAAACATGTCTTCTTACTGTTGGTTGCCTTGCCATGCCATGTATTGCTCTGTGGTGAGTGGTTCAAGCTCACGAACATGCCTACTTATTGTTGTTCCTGCCATGTATGAATCTGTAATATAACTTGCCATGTTTACATGGGTGCCATCATATTTTCCGTGCCCTTTTGGCTCTTGGTCAGTAAGGGACTGTTGTTCTATGCAATTAGTAGATTCATGCCATGCCTTTGTTTGCCATGTTAAGTTCCCGTAACATGTTGTTTGATAGCTCTAAACATTGCAACCTGATGTTATTTCCTGATAAGTCTGAAACTGTTATTATTTGCAATCTTACCATGTGTGTTTGAGCATGTTCTATTGATTTCTGGAGATAGCTCAGTGTTCATGTTTTGTTATGCTTTACCTGTACTTCATGCCCATGCCTTTTGTTATTATGTTGGGGTGCTGTAGCATGTTGTTTTGATGCTTGTAAGATGCCTAGTTACTGTTATGGACAGATTGTTGCCATAACTTGTATATAGTGTATGTGTTGCCCCGTTGCTCCGTTTTGAGTGTGCTCTATATGAAACTTGCTTGTTTTTTGCATGTAGCTTCATATTATCATGTTGCATCCTTGTTTTGGTGTGTTTGCTTGATGTTTGTATGCATTTTGCATCAATGCCATGTTTAACTTGTTTTGCTCATATCTTCTAGGCCGTAGCTCCGAATCTAATGAACTTTATATGTAACTTGACTAGAATTTTGTGTAGATCATCTTGGTGCATCTTAACTTGCTGTTTAACAACTTGAACATAAGGTTTATTCATATCTGGACCCATTTCGAAATTTGCATATGAGGACTTACCGGAATTGTTATATGTTGTTTCCGGCCTCATTTAAACTTGCTTTGATGTGTTGTTCTTGTTCGCATCATCTCTTGACATGAGTAGCTTCATGTAGCTTTTTCTTGCATCATGCTTGTTGTGCATCATGTCTTGTCTATGTGTGGTGTGTTTACCATGTTGTGTGCTTCTTCTCGATAGCTCCCGTTTTCGTTGCGATCGTGAGGACTCGTTCGTCTACGTGTGGTTCGTCTTCGTGGCTTCATCTTCTTCATGGACTCGTTCTTCTTCCTTGCGGGATCTCAGGCAAGATGACCGCTACCCTGGATCTCACTACTATCATTGCTATGCTAGTTGCTTCGTTCTATCGCTTTGCTGCGCCACCTATCACTTGTTCTTCAAGCCTCCCAAATTGCCATGAACCTCTAACTTTTGACACCCTTCCTAGCAAACCGTTGTTTGGCTATGTTACCGCTTTGCTTAGCCCCTCTTATAGCGTTGCTAGCTGCAGGTGAAGTTGAAGATTTCTCCATGGTGGACAGGATTTTGGTTGGGATATCACAATATCTCTTATATTATTAATGCATCTATATATTTGGTAAAGGGTGGAAGGCTCGGCCTTATGCCTAGTGTTTTGTTCCACTCTTGCCGCCTAGTTCCGTCATACGGTGTTATGTTCCCGGATTTTGCGTTCCTAACGCGGTCGGGTGATTTATGGGACCCCCCTGACAGTTCGCTTTGAATAAAACTCCTCCAGCAAGGCCCAACCTTGGTTTTACCATTTGCCTCACCACCACCTACTTTTCCCTTGGGAGTAATTAACCCAAGGGTCATCTTTATTTTAGCCCCCCCGGGCCAATGCTTGTCTAAGTGTTGGTCCAAACCGAGCGATGTCCGGCGCCCCCTGGGCAACCAGGGTCTATGCCAACCCGACGTCTTGCTCATCCGGTGTGCCATGAGATTGAGATATGTGCAGCTCCTATCGGGATTGTCGGCACAGCGGGCGGCTTTGCTGGTCTTGTTTTACCATTGTCAAAATGTCTTGTAAACCGGATTCGAGGCGATCGGTCTTCCGGGAGAGGTCTATTCTTCGTTGATTGCGAGAGCTTGTCATGGGCTAAGTTGGGACACCCTGCAGTGTTTAAACTTTCGAGAGCCGTGCCAGCGGTTATGTGGCAGATGGGAATTTGTTAATGTCGGTTGTAGATAACTTGACACAGATCCGAATTAAAACGCATCAACGCGTGTGTAGCCGTGATGGTCTCTTCTCGGAGTCCGGGAAGTGAACACGGTTTCTGGGTTATGTTTGACGTAAGTAGGTGTTCAGGATCACCTCTTGATCATTGCTAGCTTCACGACCGTTCCATTTGCTCTCTTCTCGCTCTTATTTGCGTATGTTAGCCACCATATCATGCTTAGTCGCTGCTGCAACCTCACCACTTTACCCCTTCCTTTCCCATTAAGCTTTGTTAGTCTTGATACCCATGGTAATGGGATTCTTTGAGTCCTCGTGGCTCCTGATTACTACAACAATAGTTGCGGTATAGGTTATGCGATGATCTTGACGCGAGAGCGATGTTTGCTTGTTTGGAGTTCTTCTTACGCTTCTTCTTCGATCGGGGATAGGTTCGGTCGGCAGCACTGGCTAGCGAGGTGGATGTCGTTTGAGTTTGTTTGTGTTTCATCCGTAGTCGGATGTTGATCTTATGTATGATGTATTGTTGTATTCTTGTGGCATTGTATGCCTCTTGTATGTATCCCCATCTATTATGTAATGTTGATGTAATGATATCCACCTTGCAAAAGCATTTCAATATGCGGGTATATCCTTGGTGGGACCTTCGAGTTCCTTTTGGATAGGGTCGCATATTGGGCGTGACAAGTTGGTATCAGAGCCTCGACCAACCCTAGGAGCCCCCTTGATTGATCGTGTAGTTTGGCCGTTAAGTCTAGAAAAAAATTGTTTTTGGAGTCTAGTTATATCGGAGAGTAGGAATTCTTTTTACTCCTCAGCCCCCTTCGTCGCTCTGGTGAGGAATCTTGATGTAGGTGTTTTGAATTACTCCTCTTCCCTTTCAAAAATTCTTTAGGTTCACGCAGTTGGTTTTCCGATCGTTGTTCCGCAGCTCTTTTTATCCGGTGCATCTCTCGTCAAGTTGACTCGAACCTCTTCTTCTTTGCCAAGTTCAATCCTCAGTTGTCCTTGTTTTTCCCACCCACCCACCCCTTTTTCTTCTTGGAGCCGGAGTCCGTAATCGAGTGTCCTTCCTACTCGTGCGAAATCTTTGCTTTCTTTCCTCAATGATTTCAACCGGTGTTTTTCTCTTCAAGTTATTCATCGGTTTTTCCCCTTCCTAGTTGCCTTTGTTTTTCCACCCTCCCACTTTTTTTTCTTCCCGAAGTCTGAGTCTCTCTCGACTATCTATTTCATTCGTGCAGAGCCTCTTCAGTCTTTCATCAATTATTTCAACCGGCGAATTCTCGTCTCGTTCGTCATTCTTTATCTCTTTTTCTTTTTCCGGTGGATTCAATTCAAGTTTTTCGGTGTTGATCACATTCTTTACCTCGGCTCAGGTGTTTTCCTTGCTCGTTCGCCTCTCGCCAACTTATCTGTCCGGAGTGTTCAAGACATCTCAGGAGATTCGGCTGTGTTCCAATAATTCGAGGTTGTCACCTCATTCAAATATTTCAATCATTCCGGTGCATCATCTATCTATTCAACAATCCTTTTCAATGATGTTTTCTTTTATTGGGCCCTAACCCACAGGTCTTTTCCCAGGATCTTACCTGACTCTTCTAATTCCCCCGGAGTTATTCTCAATTCTTTTCAAGGGTGACGTAAGTATGAATTTCATCAGTCACATGCCTTCTCTAAGTTCTCGTTCAAATTCTTTTCATTGTTGGCTCAACCTTTTCGCTTTTCTTTCTCCCAGAGTATCTCAGTAATTTTGGTGGTTTTTCTCATCGTCAGTTGAAGATTGAAGAAGATTTCTCTTAAATCTTGTCCGTTCCCCCGGAGATTCGAGGTCCTAGCTCGATGTTATGCTATCAAATTGGTTCTAGTCATGCAAATTCTTTTCATCCATCCAGAGCATTCAGGAGTTGCTTTCTCTCTCGATCATCCGGAGGCCATCTTTTCAGAATATCACTCCGTTCTAAGTTTTTCAAATTCGTTCTCCAATTATTCCATATTCGTGCCCCTTCGCTCGTCTCAATATTCTTTCGGTGCTTCGCTCAAGTGTTCTTTAATCAGCTCGTCATCTCTTTGATCTTGTGCATCTAAATCCCCTCTTGCGTATTCGTTCTTCTAATTCTTCCCGGTGATTCATTCTCTTTCATCAGTCATTTTGAATTCTTATGGTGGTTCTTTCAGATTCTTTTCCATGTTTATCATACTAATCCATTCGTTCTTTTCAATACTACCGGTGGTTCATGAAGACCTTCTCAAGTTTGTGATATGTCACTTCTCAATCCTTTTCAAGAAGAATAAGTAGTATGCAAAATCCATTGCTTGTCATCAATTTAATTTGATGAAGGATAAGCATACAATAAATCTTATTCTTATTTCATCCAAGTGAGCTATCCCTTCCTTTGTAATTTGTTCTTGATGAATAAATTCTAGTTTCAAGCGTTTTCATCTTTTTTTTTTCTTTTTTCTTTTTTCTGGAGTTCAAATTTTCCTCGGTCATTTTGTCGGAACCTCCATCTAAATCATCGCAACGCTCATCTTATTGTTACATCCTTCATTCTTTTTCATCATCCTTTTGTTATCGGAGTTCTTCACGGTGGCTCGTCATGATTTAATTCATTTCTCAAATGTTCATCAAGATTCTTGTAGGTGGAGTTCAAGTATCTTTTCTTCTCACGTCTCGAAGTGCAATTAATTCTCCATATTCTTTTGAAGTGGAGTTTTGCATTTCTTCGTTCTTCTCAGATATTCAACTCCGTTTAAACCTTCCTTCTAAAGATGCTTTCAATTTCATTCATGGCACAAGTTGTCATTTTCTTCTTCGTTCGTTTCATTCAACTCCTTCAATTCTTTCCGGAGGTTTTTTTGTGTCAAGTCTTCATCAAGTATCATTCCATCCTCTCAAGCTCGTGTTCTATTCCCCCATGTTTCAGCCAGAGTGTTGCCTAAATCCTTTCAGTCTTATCCATTTCTTTTCTCATTCTAACCACTCCGGTTAGAACGAGTGATTTCATAGTCTATCTGTTTCCGTGAGCTTTCGATTCTTGTCATTCTCGTCGTTCCTCTCTTTTCTAGAGTGCTCTCGATTCTTTGCTTCTTCTCTTGAGTTCTTGCTTCACCTCATCCTTTTTCCCTTCCGCCTCGGTCCTAAGATCTCGGGACGAGATCTCTTGTTAGTGGAGAAGTGTTGTAACGCCCCGGATTCGATGCGCCAGGTGTCTGCCAGTTATTCGCCGTCGTTGCCATGTCATTTTCTTGCATGTTGCATTTTGCCATGTCATCATCTGCATTTCATCCGCATATTTTTCAAACTTGCATCCGTTCGGGTTCCCCCGGTTCTCTCCGTTGTCCGTTCTGAGCACATACACACTCGCACCCGCCCGCGGCACCCCCGAAATATTATTTTATAAGTGGCATAAAAATGTTCTCGGAATGGGATGCAACTTGGCATGCGGTCTTGTTATAGTGTAGACAGACCGCCTGCCAAATTTCGTCGCATTCGGAGTTCGTTTGGTAGCCCAACCGTCATCTGTAGCGGCACCTTTGCCGGTTTATTCGTCGGGTGTTTTCGGTCTCCGAAAACCCTTCCTGGGCTGCACGTCCCTTCTCTGCCCCCAGCTCAAGCACACTCTACACATCCCACTAATCCCTCCTGTAGCCCACCTAGTCTCCCCTCTGTCCAGAGCCACACGATCGCGATCGGAGGCTCCGGAATGCCCCAAAAGCCCCCAAACCCTAGCTGTTACTGCTATATATAAACCCCTAGCCTCCATCTTCGCAATCCCTAGCCCTGCCTCGTTTTCCGCGCCAGCCCAACCACTAGCCACCTTCCAGCCGCCGCCTCCTCCTCGGATACGCCGCCGACCACCTCTCCCCGCCACTTGTCACATGTCCATTGGCCCGCGCCGCCGCAACCTCCGCTCTCGGCCTCTCCCGCGCCGCCACCTGTCCTCCCCTTGTCGTCCCCGCGCCTCCACCATGCCGAGCCGCCTGAAGCCAGGCGGCCCGCCCGGCCGATCTGGGCCGAGGTGCCCATGCGGCTTGCCCGTGCCCTCTGCGCCCGCCTCCCGCCCGCTCCCGAGCTCCAGGAGGAGCCTCGCCGCCCGCCACTCGTCCTCGCCGGAGGCCGCACGCCACCGCCGCCGGAGACCTCGAGGCCAGGCCAGACCGCGCCGCCCGCCTCCTTCTCCTCCTCCCCTTGCCTTCCCTCTCCCTCACCAGCTCGCTCTCTCTCTCTCTCCAGGAACCGCCGCCGCCCATGGAAGAACCGCCGTCGCCGCCTGAACGTCGCCCTGCCGGGCCTCGCCATCGCCGGATCTGGCTGGGAACGGGAGCCCCCCTCGCCGGATCTGCTCATCCCGGCCATCCCAGGCCTCCTCCCATCGCGGGCGGCTCCCGCCGCCATTGACCGCCTGCTGCGCCGCCCCCCAACCTGCCGTCGCGAGCACGAGGCGGGAACGATGAACTGGGCCTCCGCCGTGGGCCCATAAGCTAGGCCCAGCCAGTGCCCGCCTGTCTCCTCCCGACCAGGCTCGGCCCATGGTGAGCAGCCCCGCTATACCTCGCCCAGTGCACGTTATAGCTATCCAGCGCTCACATGTTTTTTTTTCAAAAAAAATGACCAAGTCCCGAAGATATTTTTGCATAATCATGCCATGTTCGATCTGCTGTATCTCCATGCAGACTGGTCCGTTTCGTGCATGTAATATGTCAAGTTTTTTGTCTCGACGAGTACTTCATTTCATTCCATTTCATCATATTCATTTGAGTTCATCTTGATGCCTGAAATGCTGTTGGAAGAGTGCATGTTGATGTTAACCTGCTGAAACTGTTATAACTTGCTCATTTGTCATTTTTGCCATGATTGATGTGTGCATCCTATGGGGTTGATGTATACATGTGTTTTGATCTATGCCATGCCATCTTTCCAGGGGTGTATGCCATGTATTTTTGTGATCAATGTGGTGACTAGCACAAGCATGCAAACTAGGCTTCGTGATATTGCTGATTTTAGTCCCTGTTCTGCTGTTATTTTGATGCCATGTAAACATGCTTCTACTAATCATTCTATGCATAATCTGGAGATGTTCTATAAACATGTTTTGATCTACATGTCATGCTCTATCCATTCATGCCCCTGGTTGCAATTATAGCCTGCTGTATCATGTTGTTATCTTGCTCTAAAGTTTGCAAAATAATGTTGCTGTCAGCCTGTTAACATTAAGTTCAATGTTTCCATGATTGTTTGCTAGTGATCCATGCACCCTATGACCTTGCTCTTGCCATGCTTAGCTTCATAAACATGTCTTCTTACTGTTGGTTGCCTTGCCATGCCATGTATTTCTCTGTGGTGAGTGGTTCAAGCTCATGAACATGCCTACTTATTGTTGTTCCTGCCATGTATGAATCTGTAATATAACTTGCCATGTTTACATGGGTGCCATCATATTTTCCGTGCCCTTTTGGCTCTTGGTCAGTAAGGGACTGTTGTTCTATGCAATTAGTAGATTCATGCCATGCCTTTGTTTGCCATGTTAAGTTCCTGTAACATGTTGTTTGATAGCTCTAAACATTGCAACCTGATGTTATTTCCTGATAAGTCTGAAACTGTTATCATTTGCAATCTTACCATGCGTGTTTGAGCATGTTCTAGTGATTTCTGGAGATAGCTCAGTGTTCATGTTTTGTTATGCTTTACCTGTACTTCATGCCCATGCCTTTTGTTATTATGTTGGGGTGCGTTTTTGTTATTATGCCCATGCCTTTTGTTATTATGCCCATGCCTTTTGTTATTATGTTGTTTTGATGCTTGTAAGATGCCTAGTTACTGTTATGGACAGATTGTTGCTATAACTTGTATAGAATGTATGTGTTGCCCCGTTGCTCCGTTTTGAGTGTGCTCTATATGAAACTTGCTTGTTTTTGCATGTAGCTTCATATTATCATGTTGCATCCTTGTTTTGGTGTGTTTGCTTGATGTTTGTATGCATTTTGCATCAATGCCATGTTTAACTTGTTTTGCTCATATCTTCTAGGCCGTAGCTCCGAATCTAATGAACTTTATATGTAACTTGACTAGAATTTCGTGTAGATCATCTTGGTGCATCTTAACTTGCTGTTTAACAACTTGAACATAAGGTTTATTCAGATCTGGACCCATTTCGAAATTTGCATATGAGGACTTACCGGAATTGTTATATGTTGTTTCCGGCCTCATTTAAACTTGCCTTGATGTGTTATTCTTGTTTGCATCATCTCTTGCCATGAGTAGCTTCATGTAGCTTTTTCATGCATCATGCTTGTTGTGCATCATGTCTTGTCTATGTGTGGTGTGTTTACCATGTTGTGTGCTTCTTCTCGATAGCTCCCGTTTTCGTTGCGATCGTGAGGACTCGTTAAATCACGTGTGGTTCATCTTCGTGGCTTCATCTTCTTCATGGACTCGTTCTTCTTCCTTGCGGGATCTCAGGCAAGATGACCGCTACCCTGGATCTCACTACTATCATTGCTATGCTAGTTGCTTCGTTCTATCGCTTTGCTGCGCCACCTATCACTTGTTCTTCAAGCCTCCCAAATTGCCATGAACCTCTAACCTTTGACACCCTTCCTAGCAAACCGTTGTTTGGCTATGTTACCGCTTTGCTTAGCCCCTCTTATAGCGTTGCTAGCTGCAGGTGAAGTTGAAGATTTCTCCATGGTGGATAGGATTTTGGTTGGGATATCACAATATCACTTATATTATTGTTGCATCGATATATTTGGTAAAGGGTGGAAGGCTCGGCCTTATGCCTGGTGTTTTGTTCCACTCTTGCCGCCCTAGTTCCCGTCATACCGGTGTTATGTTCCTGGATTTTGCGTTCCTAACGCGGTCGGGTGATTTATGGGACCCCCCTGACAGTTCGCTTTGAATAAAACTCCTCCAGCAAGGCCCAACCTTGGTTTTACCATTTGCCTCACCACCACCTACTTTTCCCTTGGGAGTAATTAACCCAAGGGTCATCTTTATTTTAGCCCCCCCGGGGCCAATGCTTGTCTAAGTGTTGGTCCAAACCGAAGCGATGTCCGGCGCCCCACAGGCAACGGGGTCTATGCCAACCCGACGTCTTGCTCATCCGGTGTGCCACGAGCGAGATATGTGCAGCTCCTATCGGGATTGTCGGCACGGTGGCGGCTTTGCTGGTCTTGTTTTACCATTGTCGAAATGTCTTGTAAACCGGGATTCGAGACTGATCGGGTCTTCACGGGAGAAGGTCTATTCCTTCGTTGATCGCGAGAGCTTGTCATGGGCTAAGTTGGGACACCCTGCAGGGTTTAAACTTTTCGAGCCGTGCCGCGGTTATGTGGCAGATGGGAATTTGTTAATGTCGGTTGTAGATAACTTGACACTAGATCCGAATTAAAACGCATCAACCGAGTGTGTAGCCGTGATGGTCTCTTCTCGCGGAGTCCGGAAGTGAACACGGTTTACGTGTTATGTTTGGCGTAAGTAGGTGTTTAGGATCACCTCTTGATCATTGCTAGCTTCACGACCGTTCCTTTGTTTCTCTTCTCGCTCTCATTTGCGTATGTTAGCCACCATATCATGCTTAGTCGCTGCTGCAACCTCACCACTTTACCCCTTCCTTTCCCATTAAGCTTTGCTAGTCTTGATACCCATGGTAATGGGATTCTTTGAGTCCTCGTGGCTCACTGATTACTACAACAACAATTGCGGTACAGGTTTTGCGATGATCATGGCGAGAGTGATGTTTATGCATTTTGGAGTTCTTCTTTCGCTTCTTCTTGATCGGGGATAGGTTCCAGTCGGCAGCCTGGGCTAGCAGGGTGGATGTCGTTTGAGTTTCTGTTTGTGTTTCATCCGTAGCCGGATGTTGATCTTATGTATGATGTATTGTTGTATTCTTGTGGCATTGTATGCCTCTTGTATGTATCCCCATCTATTATGTAATGTTGATGTAATGATATCCACCTTGCAAAAGCGTTTCAATATGCGGGTCTATCCTTGGTGGGACCTTCGAGTTCCTTTTGGATAGGGTCGCATATTGGGCGTGACAGTGATATAGCCCAATACAGAGGCGCCTCACACCCACTATGCTTCACAGATGAAGTGATGGATCATCAAATCCCTGAGGGTTTCAAACCCGTAAACATTGAATCATACGATGGCACAACAGATCCTGCGGTTTGGATTGAGGACTATCTCCTTCACATCCACATGGCCCTTGATGATGACCTACACGCCATCAAATACCTCCCTCAAGCTTAAAGGACCAGCTCGGCATTGGCTTAACAGCTTGCTGCGAGTCAATTGGTTGTTGGGAAGACACGGAAGCCGCATTCCTCGACAATTTCGGGGCACCTATGTGCGATCACGGATGCCAATGACCTAAGCCACATAATTCACCAGCCAGAGGAATCGGCGGACAATTACGGACACGGTTCCTAACCAAGAAATATCAAATCGTCGATTGTCCGGATCACGAGGCCCTTGCAGCCTTCAAACATAACATCCGCGATGAGTGGCTTGCGGCACCTAGGGCGGGAAAAGCGAAATCCATGGCAGCCCACACAACACTCATGACCCGCTTTTGCGTGGGAGAGGATAGCTGGCTAGCTCGCGATAACAACATGACCAAGAGCCACAGTAATTCGGATACCAAGGACAACAACGGCGGTCGCGTCGCCAACAAGCACAAAGCGCGCGCGTGCGGCGATAATCTTGAGGATCGGCAGTCAATGCGGATTGAGGCTCTAAACCGGTCGGCGGAAAAAGGCATTCAAAAAAATACTCGGGCCCGTCAATTTGGACCGAATACTCGATCGCTCGTGCGGATACGGCACCCCGAAAAACCAGCCAACCACACTAACAGGATTGTTGGATGTTCAAGCGAGCGAGCAAGTTAAATGCGAAAACAATGACAAGGGCTGCATAGCGGCAGCGAGGGCGAGCCAGGCCGCCCGAACAATAGAGGACGAAGGGCTTCCCTACAAGTGCGAATGGTGAACATGATATACGCAACCCACATACCCAAAAGGGAGTGGAAGCGTGCACTAAGGGACGTATATGCGATAGAGCCAGTCACCCCAAAGTTCAATCCGTGGTCCTCCTGCCCGATCACTTTTGATCGAAGGGACCACCCCACTAGCATCCGCCATGGCGGATTCGCGCGTGGTTCTAGACCCAATCGTTGACGGATTTCACCTCGATAGAGTCACGATGGGCGGCGGCGGCCTGAACTGCTTTATCGGGATACGGTCGCAAAATGGGCATAGACCCTCAAGGTTAAACCCACAAAGGCGACCTTTAAAGGCGTCATACCAGTGTAGAGGCCAAGCTATGCAGAGCTCGATTACACTTGAAGTGGTCTTGGATCCCGGATAACTTCGCGAGGAGTTAATCTTGACATAGTCCCGTTCATGGCGGCTATCACGCCTTTGCTCGGACGAACCACATTTGCAAAGATCAATGCGGTGTCGCACTACACATACCTCAAGCTCAAGATGCCAGCCCCTCGAGTCATTACGGTCAGCGGAAACACGAGCGCTCTCTCGGATGGAGGAGCATCTGGCTGACCCTCATGGCGGAAGTACAAAGCAGCCTCTCAAGGCAATTCTCGAGTCCGGCTATTAAACGTCCGGACACCGTCAAGTGCGCCCCGAGTAACCTACAACAAGACCGCCTGGCACGTCCCGAGCACACGTAGCAATGCGGCCCCAACCCCAGCCCTCGCGAAATTGCAAAACCAGTACCACACGTACATAATTACGCTCTGGAAATACCATGGGCATAGGGGGAGGGGCACGACCACGGCAGGCCCAGAATGCGGCTCAACCGCACCAGGGGCTCCCGATTGTGTTATTCATTTTTTCTTACTTTCAGGACTCCGTTCTCAAGAAGCCCTGCCCGGCAGTAGAATCGCCGAACACACGATGCAACAGCCAGGGAAGCGAAACTCGTCGAGTGTCAAGGTGGTCTCTATAACGAGCGATATACTTGTTTCACATATCATCCGCAGCTTCGCCTCACGGAGGGACATGTCAAATAGTCCCGTCCATTGCTTATCGCACTATTTGTATCGTTCTGCTTTTACCGTAGCCCTTTTGAATAAACAATACATAGCTTCTACCTATTATTGCATTCCTTTTTTTATCTATATATGTTCACTTATGACATGTTGCACCCGTACACTTTGGTACGGCCAAATACACCAGGCGCTTAAGTACCCCAAAATATGGTGTGATAAGTCCGAACACTTTCACAAGTGCGGCACCCCGAACTTATAGCATTATATGCATCGGCTCCGAATCATGTCTTGGGTCAATAGTTGGTTTTGCCCGGCTCCGATGTTTTGGTACCTTACGTTCCGTTATATCGGCTAAGGTAGCGCTGGGAGAACCACTGCGATTGTGCCCCGGTTGAGCTGGGTTAAGCACCTCGATGGAAAGCTAAAACTGACCGTCATGATAGGCGAGAGCGATCGCTGTTCGAGAGGTTTTCGAGTCCCTAAAGACTTATGCCGCTTAGAGCAAGGAGTCGGCTTTGTCCGGCCCAGGCGTGGATAGCACCCCGAACTCGGTCTTCCGAATACTAGGGGCTTTGCCAAAATTTAAAATTATAGAATTCTATGGCTAAGTGAGAGTGTTCAAGCATTATAGTCCGGTTGCCTTGTTTGTTGCGTTGAGCGCCTCCCTCGAAGGACCCAAGAATGGGAAAAAAGCGCTCAAGTTTACCCGAACACCCGGCACTTTCGTGGCATGAGGCGGCCGACGACTTCGCCATCTCTCAAATTTAATAAATGGCGCCTGAGAAGGTAATATTTTAAATTCACAAGCGTTGCTTAGCGCATATGAACAAGTTTTCAGCATACAGGATAACAAATGCGAGTTTACTCAAAAATTACATCTTTGGAGCACTCACCCGCTATAAGGTGGGCACCCTTCAGGACGCCCTCATAATACATCTCGGGCTTGCGATACTCCCTGCCCGGTGGTGGTTTGGCCGTCACAAGCTTCTCAGCGTCCATCTTGCCCCAGTGCACTTTAGCACAGCCAAGGGCCCTACGGGCACCTTCGATGCAGACGGAGCGCTTGACGACTTCAATCCATGGACAGGCGTCCACCAGCCGCCTCACCAGCCCGAAGTAGCTCCCAGGCATGGCTTCCTTAGGCCACAGCCGAACTATGAGGCCCTTCATGGCCTGTTCGGCCCCCTTATGGAGCTCAACTAGCTGCTTCAACTGGTCGCTCAAGGGCACCGCGTGTCCGGCCTCAGCATACTGAGACCAGAACACCTTCTCCGTCGAGCTCCCCTCCTCGGTCCGGTTGAATGCGGCAGCGTCGGACACACTGCAGAGCAGATCTGCGAATGCTCCTGGAGAGCTCCGGATTCGGGTAAGTAACAAGTAATTCACTTTCACGTGCTTGCTTTGCATAAATAATGCCTTACCCGCCGCTATCCTCTTCATTGCCTCAATTTCCTGGAGGGCTTTTTGGGCTTCGGCCTTAGCGGCTTTGGCACTCTCAAGGGCCAAGGCGAGCTCGGACTCTCGAGTCTTTGAGTCACACTCCAAACTCTCGTGTTTTTCCACGAGAGCCAGGAGCTCTAGCCGCACCTTCGCCACCCGCGCCTCCTGCTTCTCTCGCTCGGTCGCTCATGAGCGCATTGCTTCGGCCTTGGACCTTTGCTTCCTTGAGGTCGCCACCTCGTTAAATGGCCCCTGCAATACTCGCGTTATTCTGTCATTTTTGCAACCACATCTTTTATATACTTCCATAAGGTATTACTTACCTTCCTTGTCCTCGAGCTGCTTTTTGGCAAGGCCGAGCTTGTTCTCGGACCACTCGAGGCTCTTCTTCAATGCATTGACCTCCGTAGTCAGTGCGGTAGAGGTCAGCAGCGCAGCCTGCATTCCCATATTGACATACTTATGTTAGACTCCTGCGTACATCTTTTTAGATCCTCAGTTCGGCATTTCTTTCCAAACACCAAACTGAGCATCAGGGGCTACTATCTATGCGGTAATATTTTTACATATCTTAAATAAATACCTCAAAGCCTGTTAGAAGGCTGGCACGAGCTTCGATCGGCCGGCTCTTGGCGGACTGAACTTTCTAGATCACCACACTCATATGATGCGGTGCTCCTCGTCGATGGGCGCCGTTAAGCGCCTCCGAAATTATCCGGTGCCTCGGTTGGGCGGAGGTCACGATGTCATGATCTTGCCCTTCTTACGAAAGCGCCGCTGCCGGACTCTGGAACCAGAAGGTTACAGTGCGGAGTCGGCCCGAGGCGGACTTAGAGCCCTTTGGGGTTTTATCCCCCTTGCGCCTGGAGTCCGGGAGGTTGCCTTGCGGCGCCTCCTGGACCACCTCCTCCTGGCTGGGCCCCTTTTGGGACCCCACCTGGGCGTCATCCGCATCCGAAGTGAGGTGCTATTCACGTCCGACGAATCCAGGGAGCCGCTTGTCGAAGCGTCGAGCCCGTCCTTGGGCGGGCTGCAGGGTTATATTGGCGTTAGGAGATTCTGTTCGACAAATGAAACCCCATGAGTTATTCTGGTATCCAGACACTTACAATTTCGCCAGGGGCTTAGCCCTCGGTGGCCACTCCTCTTCGCCATCATCGGCGCTGGTGGAGTAGTCCAGAGGAAGGGTCCTTCCCTTCTTGGACCCTCTGGCCTCCCCAGTTGGGGCGGCCTTCCTTTTCTTCTCTCCCCCAGGGAGAGGCCTCTTCCTCCTCCTCGTCTTGGCGGGGAGAGTCCGCCTCGGAGTCATCGGACAATGAGTCCGACAACACCTGGCGCGGGGAACTCCTTCGAGTTCCCGTGGCCTTCTCTTGGCCTTCTTCTCGGCATCACGTGAGGTGCGAAACCAGCAACCCGTTAATCAAGGCGTCCGCTGGAATCTTCGGCAAGGGCGGACGGTTAACCTGCGGGCGCCTTTTGCCGATCTGTCAAAATAAGGGAGTTTAGATCCGCATAGAGTCAAACTATGAAAAACAAGTGTCCTGTAAAGGGTAAAATAGCTTACCTCGCTGGCTTGACGCTGCGAGCTGAATCCGCGATCTTCGGTAGCGGATGCGGGAGCCTCGGCACCCTTGAACAGCACCTTCCAGACATCTTCGTACATAGTGTCGAAGAGCCTGCTCAAGGTTTGGTGCTGGGCCGGATCAAACTCCCATAATTTGAAGGCCCGTTGTTGGCACGAGAGGATCCGGCGGATGAGCATGACCTAGACTACATTGACAAGCTTGAGCTTCTTGTTCACCAGGTTTTGGATGCAGGTTTGGAGTCTGGTGAGCTCTTCCGAATTACCCCATGTCAGGCCCGTCTCTTTCCAAGAGGTGAGCCGTGTAGGGAAGCCGGATCGGAATTCGGGGGCCGCTGCCCTTTAGGGTCACGCGGCTCGGTGATGTAGAACCACCCCGATGGCCACCCCTTTATGGTCTCCATGAAGGAGCCCGCGAGCCATAGGACGTTGGCCATCTTGCCCACCATGGCACCTCCGCACTCTGCTTGGCGGCCGCCCACTACCTTCGGCTCGACATTAAAGGTCTTCAGCCATAAGCCGAAGTGGGGCTGGATGCAGAGGAAGGCCTCGCACATGACGATGAACGCCGAGATGTTGAGGATGAAATTCGGGGCCAGATCATGGAAATCCAGGCCGTAGTAGAACATAAGCCCCCGGACAAATGGGTGAAGTGGAAAACCTAGTCCGCAGAGGAAGTGGGTGAGGAACACCACCCTCTCATGGGGCCTGGGGGTGGGGATAAGCTGCCCCTTGTCGGGGAGCCGATGCGCAATGTCGCTAGATAAGTATCCGACCTTCCGCAGCTTTTGGATGTGCCCCTCCATGACGGAGGAGACCATCCACTTGCCTCCCGCTCCGGACATGGCTGGGGAATGTTGAGGCGAGATGTGCGGACTTGGGCGCTGGAGCTCGAGTGCGCGGAAATGGATGAGCAAAGGAGGAAGAAGGCGTGTGTGAAAAAGTGGATCCTTATCCCCTTATATGGACGGACGAAGCTATGCGTCCCCACCAGCCTGGTAAAACTCGCTTATCTCCCAAGCACCGTAATCAATGGCGCGGTTGGGTTACCCACGCCCGTATTGATGAGAATCCCGGAATAAGGGGACACGATCTCTGCTTTGACAAGATGTGCCAAGGAAACCGCCTCGCTAAATGCGCTGAAGTGGGACAGTAAACACGATTCGAATAAAGGCTTGGCCGTGGTGTGATGTCAAGCCACGGAATATGTCAGCAGATTGAATTTGTGTAAATATTATTCTCTCTACGGTGGTATGTGGAACTTATTTTGCAGAGCCGGTGTCGGTGTACTAAAGTAGGGGTACCTTAGTACCCCGAACTTGTCTGCACGGGCAGTCGCAGCACCCCGCGGCAAGGCTTGCCGGACGCCCGCCAAGACCCTCCATCGTACCTACTACTGCCATTCAAGAACAAAGTATTAACCAAAGAAAACGAAGGCCCCGGCAAGAGGAGCTTGCCGGGAAGGCCGGCCAAGGCATCTCCAAAAGACTTGCCGCGGCGCCCGCGCGTCCGGCAAGGCCGGCGTGACCGGCAAGCTTGCCGGCATGACAAGAGAAGGGGCGACAAGGCACTTGCAGCAGCAAGGCTGCCACTCAAAGTCCAGCGCACCCAGCGGCGTGTCACCCGGGGCCGTCCTAGGGGCGCGTGGCGGCGTTGCGCAGCCATGAAGAGCAAGGTGGCGAGTGAAGCCGACAGAGATGCCATCGTGGCAACGGTGGCTCACCTAGCGATCGTTTCTTTGCCTTTGTTAGAGGCGACCGGACGGGCATTAAATGCCCTTGTCCCTGCCGTCGAGTTAGGTAGGGAACCTTTGTTGGTCAACTGTTGTACCAACCTCGATTTTACCTTTCTACCCCTCTTCTTACGCTGCCACTGTGGATCCCCCTTGAGTATAAAGGGAGGCCCATGCGCACGTAGAAGGGGTTGATCCTATCGACACCCACAACACCACCATCGCTCGTGCGCTCGAGCAAGATCAAATCTAATCACCAAAGCAGCGGTAGGGTTTTATCTCTCCGGAGAGCCGAAGCTGGGTAAAAATCGCCCGTCTCCCCAGCGCTCGACCTCGATCTGCTCTGCGACGCCCTCCGCTCCTTGCCGAACTAGAAGGGCCCCGTGCCCCATAGGTGCTCGAGCCGCCGCACAGAGACACGCCCGACATCTTTGGCGAGCGGTAGAGGTGCGTCGGTCGTGAGCATCTGATCCGGTCTCCCGCGCTACATCAACGTCGTCGTCAACATGCCACCGAAGAAAAAGCCCTCGGTGGCGCTCGTCTACATCGATTACGCCACCACGGCCGGACAAGCGGGCGGTGGAGCCGGCGCCGGCGAAGGCGGGCGCCGGCGGTGGGACTCACGTCGTCACCAGATCCAAAAACAAGGCCCATAGCGTCGGCGACCGTGCGAACACCACACCCTTCCCAGGAGGTGCAAGGTCGACAACGCCCCGGTGCTCCTTGCACCGTGCTCGCGTTGGAACAAGGCCAAGCTGGTGGGTCGCGGGGCGCTCGAGGTCGACATGCGCCCGCATCTTTGGCGCGCGGCTATCGATCGCCCGGACGGGTGTTGCACCTCCCAATCGGTTGGGAGTCCAAGCACATCCGTTCCTCGCGCGCTCGTCGCCACCGCCACCTAAGACAGCGAAGAAGCGCGGCGGGGCGGCTTGCAGACTACCCTCGGCGCCGCACAAGATCGGACGGCGGAGGATGACCATATCTGATCTCATCGGCCGTCAACAGCGACAAGCCCGGCAACGGCGCATCAAGGCCCGGCAAGCCGCCCGGTGCAAGCCAACACCGACAAGACGCTGGGGTGCCACCTCCGTGCACTCCGGCCCGAGGCCAAGATCGCCAGCTCGCCGAACCAACCCGGCGCCGACTCCACGGCGTCGTCCGGACCCATGAACTCGTCGTGATCAGCGCCACGTTCTCCAAGAGCGGCAACACGAAGCTTCGCTTTTCGCATCGAAGTCCGGAGAAAAGCGACGACAATCGACCAGCGCGCTGAGCCCACCCGTCGACATGCTGCGCACCCGGAGAACCAGGCGACTTGCGTCGCGGCGGGTTGCCCTGCGTTCACCCGTGAGCTGCGGCAAGTCGATGTTAAAACCAAGAACTTCAAGCGGGCGTGCACGAGAAGTATGATGGCGGGGATACATCCGTCGGAGTTCCTCGGCATCTACACCATCACGGTGCGAGGCTACTGAGGAGCGCGACGAGAAGATCCTCGCCAACTACTTCCGCTGGTACTCAAGCCCAGCGTGAGATCTTGGCTCATGCACTTGCGGACGGCTCCATCTCCTCATGGGCGGACTTATGTCACCCGGTTGTCGGCGCCTTCACGGGCCACAAACCCCATGGCGAGGAAGCGATCTGCATTTGCTCGTCGAGAAGGAGGGAGAGCCCCTGCACAAGTACATACAGAGATTCAGCCAAGTGCAGCGCAATATCCCAGACGTCCACTGAGGGAGTCCTGGACTAGGGGGTGTCCGGATAGCCGGACTATCAATATCCGCCAGACTCCCAGACTTCGAAGATAGAAGATTGAAGACTCCGGCTCGTGTCCGGAAGGTACTTTACTTGGCGTGGAAGGTAAGCTTGGCAATGCGGATATGTAGATCTCCTACCATTGTAACCGACTCTGTGTAACCCTAGCCTCTCCGGTGTCTATATAAATCGGAGGGCTTTAGTCCGTAGGACACAACATTACATCTCAACAATCATACCATAGGCTAGCTTCTAGGGTCTAGCCTCATTGATCTCGTGGTAGATCTACTCTTGTACTACCCAATCATCAATATTAATCAAGCAGGACGTAGGGTATTACCTCCATCGAGAGGGCCTGAACCTGGGTAAAAACATTGTGTCCCTCGTCTCCTGTTACCATCCGCCTAGACGCACAATTCAGGACCCCCTACCCGAGATCCGCCGGTTTTGACACCGACATTGGTGCTTTCGTTGAGAGTTCCTGCGTGTAAATGGCCGATAGAGCGGATGCCTTTACCCGTCTTCAAAGGCGGAGTTCTCACCGGAGGGCCCAGCGCCCGGTCGGACAATCGGCTTAGCGGCTTCCTTATGACCGCTGTCCGCCATCGCTTCGGCGGCGACTTCTCAAGTCGTCGAAAGCAATCTTCGTGTCACCTTAAAGCTGCCGAGCAGTTAGATCAATTGAGCTCTTATGCATTAGCGAGCTCTTGGATCGCATCGCCCGCCAGGAGTCGCATAGCAGACTACAATCAGATTGGGCTTAAAACCGATCTGAGAGAGATCAACTCTCCCCAGGTTACCCACCACATCAAAGTGGTAGAAGAACAACTTGGCAATTCGTTGCCACTGTTGAAAACAATCTATATCCGGACTCCCGAACCCTCCATGCCGGATTCCCGCGGAGGTACGGACTCTGATCGAGCATTGAACCTAAAATCATGTGCCGCTCCGGACTCGCTGGGCTGTTTCCAGCAAATCAAGCTTCCGAAATCGGAAGTCCCTCGGCCATTGAGCCCAAAGATGGGCAGGGATTCGGATTTTATTCCACCCTCCCGCCCGGACATATCGACTTATCTCTAGTTCGGCAGAGCCCTCGGAAGCGATTACATCATTCTTTGGGCGATTCCTCTGGTTATGGGCGGGGATAAAGGACTGCCGAGAGGAAGCATAATCTCAATATTCGCAATAAGCGCACGGACAAGGGAATCACGAGCGCCATCGATCGTCGCAAGATTACGCGTTTTACCGATCTGGCGTCCATAGTCGCGAAATCTTGTGCGACGGAAAGTTTCGGAAAACTGAATATCAATTTTGGGATAATCCGGCCCCAAACCCGATCCAGCGGTAAAGGCGCCTCACAATCAGGCCCCGGATGCAAAAATCAAAAGCAAAAACCCGGCAAGGAAGCGGAACCGTACTAGAGGATGGCTCGATGGACCTGTAAACTTCACAATATGGGGAGCTGTCCCAGCGCATAGCCTTGAGCATGTTGGATATTACGGCGGTGGCCAAAAGTGGCGAAGAGCTTACGGCTCCGAAACCACTCCAACAATACCAGCACGGTGTCAGCAGTCTTGAGACTTTCGCATCAAATAATATGTGAAACGAACAATCCATGAACTCGCGAAGTCTACCAAGTAGCAACAGCAAATCCATGGGCGACACAGCTATCACCTTCAGCGCTAGCAGCAGGCCCACATCTCGAACTACGAGCCCGGCCGCCTTGGTACTTAGTCCCATAGTGGGCGGCTTTCGTGACAAAGGTCCTTATGGGACGGCGGCGGACTAAACCTCATTCACTGAAAACCTGCGGAAAATGGAAATCGATTGGAGCCGTATGGCGAAGCAGCACAACCTTGGAGGAATAATCCCTGGCAGGAAGCGCTGCCGGAAAAATCACACTCGATGTGGTGTTCGGCTCTCCGGGCAATTACAGATCCGAAGAAGTCACGTTCGGGTAGCCCGTTCAGCAGCGGCTATCCGCCATATTAGGGCGAGAGGCATTCACAATTTTCAAGCAATACCTCATTACGGGTACATGAAGCTCAAAATGCAGGCCCGCGGAATAATCACTCTCGTTAGTGATCCGGACACAGCACTCCGCGCCGAAAATAAGACAGCCGCACTAGCCCTCGAGGCACTATCCAAAGCCTTAGCGGCGAGGAACTTACCGCGCTTCGCTCTCACGGTGGCAAGGGCGGCGTGATACTTGATAAAAGGTCCAAGTCCACCTCCTTCAAACCAGCAGATGAGATAGTTAAATTTCAGGTCCACCGCGGACCCAACAAAAGCGGCCTCCATCGAGAACGCAGTTGAACCAGAAGTCGGCGCCGCACTGCGAATTCGCCGGAAAATTGGGACATCTTCGCTTTGGCACCCCGGACATGCCGGAATCCCTCGCGAGTTGGCGAACACAGCCTAAACATCCTAAAAGTTCAAACCAATCAAGCAGGCTCTTGACGATTTTCCGAGCCCAAAAGACAAGCAATGGGAGAAGAGCTAGCCAAGTTATTGGAAGCGGATTCATCGGAGATATCAAACATCCGGATGGCTAGCAAATTTGGTGATGGTACCAAAGAAGGACAAATCTGGCGCCTCTGCGTCGACTTCAAAGACCTCAATAAGGCTTGCCCAAAGGATCCTTTCCTCCCCGCATCGATCAAATTATCGATGCCACGGCAGACACGATTCGATGTGCTTCACGGATGCATACTCGGCTATCATCAAATCAAGATGGCGGAAGCGAACCAAGCATAGCGGCATTCATCACTCCATACGGACCATTACGCTTCAACCACGATGCCCCGGACTCAAAAAGCGCCGGCGCAACATATCAGCGCATGATTCAAACATGTCGGCTACCGGATAGGCAAAAGCGATCGAGGCATCGTGAGCGGCGTAGTCGTCAAAACAAAACTCGTCGAAACTTTAGTAGGCGATTTGAGGCTCACATTCGACAACCTCGAGCATATGACATTAAGCTGAATCCGAATGTGTTTTGGCGTACCAGCCGGAAAGCTCTTTGGGCTTCATTGTATCCGGTAGAGGAATAAAGCAAATCCGGCCAAGATCCGAGCTCTGTCACGATTGGATATCCCAAAGGACCTCAAGCAAATACAAAATTAACGGGATGTGTGGCAGCCTTAAGCCGTTTATCTCCCGTTTAGGAGAGAAAGGCGTTGCCCCTTCTCGCCTCCTAAAGCGCACCGAACACCGAGTGGGCGGATGCGGCCTTCTGCCGACTTCGAAGAAATAAAGGCCATATTGGCAACAAATCCGGTCTGGCTGCGCCCACTCAAAGCGAACCAATGTTGTTATACATCGCTGCAACACATCAAGTTGTGGCGCTGTCCTCGTCGTCGAGCGAGCAACGAAGGGCATAAATTCCCTCTTCAAAAACCGATGTATTACGTATCCACTGTGTTAACCCCTGCAAATCCGTTACCGCACTATCAAAAGATAGCATATGCGGTGTTCATGGCGTCGGAAGCTCGGCACTACTTTCAAGAGTGTTCGATAACGGTGGCCTCGAAGTACCACTCAATGACATTATAAATAACCGCGGCGCAGCGGGCAGGATTGCAAAATGGGCCATTGAGCTCTTGCCATTCGACATAACTTACAAACCTCGGCGAGCCATAAAGTCACAAGTTTTGGCTGACTTAAATCGCGAATGGATGAAGCGAACTACCTAAAAGTCTGGCGCATACTCCAATTGGACTATGCACTTGCGGCTCCAAAATGTTGGCGGATGGGGGCTGGCGTTATCTTGGCGTCCCCACCGAGAATCTGATCCGATATGTACTTCAAATAATGTACGGACTCCAACAACGCAGCCGAATCGAGGCCTTGTTACATGGTCTCCGGATGGCAGTTTCCATGGGCATTCAACGCCTAGAGTGCATGAGGATTCAAACCTGCAATATCCCAAATAAATGGAGACTTTGGCGCCAGGATCCGAAAATGGCAGCATATCATAATGTTGTCACGAAAATGTCATTTCGGTTTGAAGGACTCGAATTCCATCACATAGCCCGAGATAACAACCAAGCGGCCGACATTTTGTAGCACGCATCGGTGCGAAGCGTGATGTTGTCCTCAAATATCTTCTGGAGCGGCTCTTCAAGCCATCCGTGCAATGGGAAGAAGGAGTCCGTGGCGACAAACCGGAGAAGCCGCACCAACTGGTGATTCAGCGGACAACGTAACACAATCCGCCCACGATATAATGGCGTGTCGCGGCGTGGACAGAACCTTTCCTAGCCTACTTACTTGGCGGGAACTTCCGAACCAAAATGAGGCCCGCTGCATAGTCCGTGATCGAAGGCCTACAAGGTTCATGAGGAGAACTTTATAAGAAAAGTACTACGGAGTCTTTCAAAGGTGTATCTCGAAGAAGAAGGCGAAACCTCTGGCTGAAATCCATGCGGACTAGGTGGACACCACGCAGCAGCCGGGCCTGGTTGGAAAGGCATTCCGTACATGATTTTATTGGCGGCGGCTCGGGCGGATGCAGGACTTGGTCAGCGATGTGTTGGCTGCCAACTCTTAGCTAATCGAGCCATATGCCACCGCCCTCAAAACCATACCCATTACCTAGCCGTTCGCGATGCAGGGGCTTGACATGGTAGGACCCTTAAAGGGGGAACCCACAAGAAAAAATACCTGTTGGTCATGGTGGATAAATTCACCAAATGGATAGAGGCCAAACCGGTCAAAGCGGCAGAGTCCGGGACCAGTGATAGACTTTATATCGGAGGTGGTACACCGTTCTGAGTCCCCATAGCATCATCACCGATAACGGCACGAACTTCACAGCCGATGAGGTCAAGGCATGGTGCAAAAACATGGGCATTAAGCTCGACTATGCGTTAGTCTATCACCCTCAAACCAACGGTCAAGTGGAAAGAGCAAACGGTCTAATAATGAGTGGCATTAAACCCGGACTAGTGAGGTCACTCACCGTCGACACCCAATGGGTCAAGGAGCTCGACTCCGTACTGCGGGAGCTGCGGACAACGCCTAACCGTACTACGGATTCACACCATTTTTACGGTATCTGGGCGCGAGGCGATTACGCCTGCGACATTATTCATGACTCACCTCGAGTGCGCATGTATGAGGAAAGAAGTCGAGCTCGATCGGCGGGACAGCTTGGACACATTGGAGGAAGAGCGTGGCGTCGCGAAGGCTCATTCCGCATTTTACCAGCGGCAGGCTCGAAGATATCAAAGCGAGAATGCGGGCCAACACCTATAACATTGGCGAACTAGTTCTCGCTTTGCGGACAAGAAAAAGACAAGCTCAAACCCGGATGGGAAGGCCCTTCATTATTGATCAAGTACTAACGGCGGGCGTACCGTCTTTAAATCGTCGGACAACCGACTCGAGCCAAACCCATGGAGCATAGCCCGACTCCGGCGATTCTATGCCTAGCGCCGGACTAAGAGTTCGTCCCCTTCCCCCGTCCAACCTTTTTTATTTTCGGCTGTCTTCCTTTTCTCTTTTGTATCCTTTTAAATTAACAAATCCCCTCGGGGCCCATTTTCGCATTTTTTGCATACACACGATGTGCCACCCTTTTCGTTATTCTGAGGGGCTTCTTTTACGAAGCTCAACTATACAGGTTTATACCCAACACATGTGTCATGCTTCCACATGTACCTTTTACTCGCCATTATATGCATCGATATGACTTAAGTTTTGGCCAAGCTGGGTTGCTGGCTCTGTGCTTACCCCTACGTTCCCGATTGTTGGCTAGGTGGTAAAGGAGCACCTCTGCGATTGTTACTGCGGGTCG